>OX183135.1:39917450-40517450 GCA_945261195.1 Cryptosula pallasiana
ACTAACAGTCAAATGTTGATGGGGAAAAAATATGAAATGTTTTTTTAATGCTGTTACTTGGACTAATCTTTTTAATCGCTTTTTCTATTTGTTAATAGGTTTTGAATATTGAATATCGTATTAAACATTCCAGGATGATTGCTTACAATAAAAAATATTTGTACCCCTTGTGTATAGCACCACAAACATAAGCTACCCACCCATTTTCTAATGAACAAGTAAAAACGGTCTATTGGTGACTTTTTATGATCTAAGGTTTTTTTTCAAAGAGAAAAACTAGAAGTGGTTTTGAGTATTGCATTGAGACAGTTTGTAGTGATGACAGTACTGGTTGGTGGAGGGATTGAGGGTACATCTGTTAACTTCTGATAACTCCAGAATTTCACTTGCTAACTTTTTACCAAAAGATAACATAAACAGTAAAATTGTTGCCGCGCGTAGAAACACGCCAAATATTCTTTAATCCTAATGAATTAGGAAAACTTATCTTGTACAATCAGGAAAGTTTAGCCATAGCGTGACAGCTATGAACTGTTATAATTATAAAGTAGTAAAAGAGCATGTACGCTGGAGAAAAAAAGCTGACAGGTGTACCATTTATTCCCTGGCTTGCTACTAACAGGACCTTTATACGATATTTACCAATAAAGCAATAAGAGTCTTTTTGCAAAGCTAATACAATCAAATAATAAAAAATTTCATGATCTTTGCACAATATTATTACTGGCTTTAAGGTATTTTTATGGCAATAACTAAAATTTTTGTTTTATACGGATCCTAACATTCTGGCAACTTCCTCAGTCTACAAGTATTATTGTTAAGTCAGTCTTTGGTTTGATTTTTGTAGTGCAAGTTGCATTTTTTGCATTAATTTTGCTGGATGACTCTGCGTAAAACTATGTATTAATATATCATCAGATTAATCCTTTTCATACATAAAGGGCTACACAAGTCTTGAAACATCTCATAGTTTTATTATTATTCCGCAAGTAGAATGCACAAACTGTCGAACTAGTTACTGCTAACTGTTAGATGTGTTTTGGTGCAAACTAAATGTGATTTCACTACAATGAGTGTAGACCTACCCATTACACTCAGCTTGCCTTTGTTTGCAAACACAATCAGTTTCTATAAATACTTTATCCTTGATCAGAGTGATTTTTATGTAAACAGTTTTAATGAAATCCATTGATATACTTTGTTTTTGTAGAGCATATTTTTATTTGCATAATCTATAACAGTAAACAAACATGGAGGAATATCCAGATGAAACCCTCTTATCGGCTGGTGCTGCCTTTCATTTGGGTAAGCTATGTGTGCGTTGCTACGCTTGGTGCGAATGTTCGAGAGATCCAAAACTAGTTTAGGTATGAAACGTAAGAGATTAGACCCACAATCTCCCACTACTCTTGTATCACACATTGATTGCTAGGTGGGTGTGACAAGACAGGACATCCACTTGTTATATTTCCAACACAACAACAGGCTGCCTTCACAAACATGCCTCCATCTGATGTCATACAGCTACTCCATTATTTCAAGCTTATAGTCCCAGTGCAACAGAAGCTCAATGGTTTTGCCTACCTTATAAACCTGCAGTCTGCGAGTAACAAGACTATAACACAGCTGGTTACATCTCTCAATACTTTGCAGGTTGGTGCGATCAGAGTATGTGGTCATGTCCAATCATTTCTCCATGTCTATGTTAGTGTAATCAATGTATGTGGTTATGTCCAATCATTTCTCTATGTCTATGTTAGTATAATCAGTGTATGTGGTTATGTCCAATCATTTCTCCATGTCTATGTTAGTGTAATCAATGTATGTGGTTATGTCCAATCATTTCTCTATGTCTATGTTAGTATAATCAGTGTATGTGGTTATGTCCAATCATTTCTCTATGTCTATGTTAGTATAATCAGTGTATGTGGTTATGTCCAATCATTTCTCCATGTCTATGTTTGTGTAATCAATGTATGTGGTTATGTCCAATCATTTCTCTATGTCTATGTTAGTATAATCAGTGTATGTGGTTATGTCCAAACATTTCTCTATGTCTATGTTAGTGTAACTAGTGTATGTGGTCATGTCCAATCATTTGTTTATGTCTATGTTAGTCTAATCAGTGTATGTGGTTATGTCCAATCATTTCTCTATGTCTATGTTTGTGTAGAAACAGCTGTAAAACTTTCCATCTTCAACCATTGTCTTCCAACTCCTCTCTCTCCTCACTCTTCACCTTCTCCCTCTTCAATCCCGGTCTTCTCCCCTTTTTGCCTCTTGCTCACATATTCAATCCTTCAACTGCATTATTTTTCCAATGATTATTAAAATATAACGTCATAAAGGTATCAGCGTTCAATGCAGGCTTCGAACTATTTTGCACAAAATATTTAAAATTTAATCTTTTACCTATTAGCAGAGAGTGGTTGGATATCAAAGTAGACAAACCAAATTGTTTGTCACTTCTATATACTTATTTAAATTGGTAGTTTGCTTTCCTTAGCCTATTAGCTGATATACCATAATTGGTGAACATTTAGTCTTTGTCTTAGTTTGATAGAGTTTTGGAGTTGTTTCCTCAGTGTAATAGGTCGTGTGATTGTTGAAGATGTTTAGCAATTCACTTTGGTGCAGCTGCATCTAACTCTAGTCAAATAATTTCATATTATGTTTAGACTACGTTGTCAATCTCTGCTTTTGGTATTCAATACTTCTACGAACTATATGTGCGGTTTTTGCCGGTCGACCACTTGTAGGAGATAAAAAATGGATATGAATCTCAGTTTGTGTGCCCAGCAAGCCGAATTTCTATGTTCATAAGATCTCTAGATGAATATAAGTATGAATGTATGTAGAATCTGATTTGTTGTGTCTTGCATGGTTATGTAATACTTCTAATATGACCAGTCTTATTGTATGGTTATGTAATACATATAATACGACCAGTCTTATTATTACAGTACTGTGTGTAGTTGTAAATGAACACCAGATTAAAAATGAGCGAGTCGATCACCAAAAATTCAACTGTTGGGCCCAACTTTGGCTCACAAGTCATAGTTTGAGCACATTCTACTGTAATATGTTTTACTTATGGAGTTGTTTATCAAAAAATGGTCTCAACTCGACTAGAATGGTTTCTTCGTTAAATTATTTTCAATTGATATCTACATAATGCGAAGCTTTTGCAATTAAGAGTTGTGTCCCACTAAAAAGAACATAACTCCCAATATTTATTATGTTTGATTCGCAACGGCCTGAGAATCTGATAGTGGTAGGTAAAAAACCCTTGCTTTTGGCATTGCTCACAAAGCACTTTTTTAAAATGCTGATCTCTCTAGTTTGCCTTTAGTAGGAGATTGTAAATAATCGATAATTAAATTATTATTTGATAAAAATTCTGGATAAATTTGATTTGTTTTATTTCTCCATGGTTAATTTTTCATTTATTTCTTACAAAGCACATGGTGGTTATGGCTAAGTTGTTACCCCACCAGTAACTTGTTCCAGAGTTAGTATAGCCTATTACAAAGATTAGATTAGCAATATTACAAGATTAGCCGTTAAAGAGAGTACAACTCCATACAATACATTTTCTTACTCTCCCCCACAGTTTAGTAATTCATTCCATATATAACATGTCTGTTGTAATATATTCAGCTCGAGAAAAATCAGCTAATACAGTTTCTCACAGCAATCTTTGTTATTTTAAATTCAAATTTTTACAAGCTGTACAAAAATGCGAAAAAAAATTGGTTAACTTACTATCAATATCTGTACAGCTATAAATGCTATTGTGTTATGCATACAAAGAATTATCTATTATGGCACACAGCGGTATCTATGTAACCATGTAAGCCATGGCGTGCACCTTTTGTTTAGTAATCAATGCACACACGTTCACTCAGTAAACTATGTAGTCGCAGGCGTTGCTTCGGCTTGCGTGTATTTAAATGCAGCAACTTGGCAGATATACTGAGGCGGACGGCAGCACTTTCTGCCCACTTGAAAAGTTTCGTCATTGACTGCGTAAGTACTTCAAAATTCTCACAACTGGTTGTTGTGTTTCTTTATCTCTTGTCTAGTATGCATACTTTAAAGTATAAAAACTTTTTGTAGGTTTGAAGTGAAATGTTGCTCACTGTAAGAGAGTATTGGCAGCGAATCAAAAATGGCATCAGGAAGTTACATAACAAGTACAGTGAGAGATTCTGTAACACATTCACTCCACTCTGGTACATGACCTGTGTCCTTGGCCTCAACTGGATGTTAGACAATTATATATTTGATTTCTTGCACGGCACAAGCAGCACCCACGCCTACGTTGCTAAATGTTTGTGTAGTTTCCTGACAATTGAGATGGTTGTCCACTGGCTATTTCTGTGCAAGGTTTCATCCAACTACCACAACTCTGAAGAGAACATTGCTAGACGAGTAGAACATGAGAAATCTAACCCACAGTTTACGTCTGACGGTATCGAATATGATAAACTAAGGCAGCTCAGACCTTCTTTAGCTACTGGTAATTGGTCTGTTATAACTCAATATAATGGCAGCGAGGTGAAGAGGACAGCATATCCGTACTGGGGATGGAAACCATGTATTGTGTGCTCCTGGTACAAACCACCAAGATGTCACCATTGTCCAGTGTGTAACATTTGTGTACTCAAGCGTGACCACCATTGTTTCTTTGCCAGACAATGCGTTGGTCTAAACAACCAGAGGTACTTTGTTGTCTTCAACTTCTGGGCTTTCCTGTTGACATCGTTTGTGACCCCACAGCTAGTTTACTACACCAAGTTGGCAGCGTGGCCATCCATGTCTTATTTTGATATATTCTTACCTTGGACTTGTATTAGCTGTCTTATTGGCTGCACCAGCATCTACAATCTCGCCTTAATCTCTCAAATCTGGTCCATGATCTTTTATTTTTTAACTTCTGGAACATTCCTTGTTGAACAAATCAAGTGCATAGACGCAGGTAAAACTTCGTATGAGTACGACAAGAAAAACTCTTATGTGCAGACTCGGTGCAACTCTAGGTATGAAAGGTTTGCCTGTGTGTTTGGTAGAAAGCTTATTTGGTTGAACTTTCTCATACCATTCCACTGGGCTTGCGAGCCTGCCGATGACGGCATCACCTGGAAGTCTATGAAGATGCAGTAGAGTTATTGACCTTGAACACAGCTGGAGGTGGTAGCTTCAGGTCTTGTATCAAATAAACAAAAGTTATTTTTATTATTATTTTAGTTGTTTGCCAAAGTGACAACAGATTTTTTTAAACTTTTACAGTTTTTAGCTTATAGTTTCATAATTTAATGCATGCAGGCTCAGAATCACTGGTACAT
This sequence comes from Cryptosula pallasiana, assembly GCA_945261195.1. NCBI lineage: Eukaryota > Metazoa > Bryozoa > Gymnolaemata > Cheilostomatida > Cryptosulidae > Cryptosula > Cryptosula pallasiana. Next base: position 39,922,799 of record OX183135.1, read on the forward strand.
GTAATCCATATGTTTATATACAACTCATGTTTACCAATACAATATACTGCTGCTCAATACCATGTTATATTCAGTCGTTGCTGCCAGTTAATACAGACAGCTGAAGTATTGTCATAATCTGCCTCCAATATCTAAAGAGCTAACTGAACACTAGTATATGTTCTTGGTATACTTGATAAGCATTCAGGGTAGAAACCTGTACATGAGTTACTCATATTCTCTGCGCTGCAAAATCACAGTCTAGCGCATAAAAATGAGAGGATTCAGGCAGTGCATCCAAAAATTATTTTCCAATGCATAGAGAGAGTGATGTAAACCAGGTATTTCCTATGTGCAGAGAGAGTGATGTAAACCAGGTATTTCCTATGTGTAGAGAGAGTGATGTAAACCAGGTATTTCCTATGTGTAGAGAGAGTGATGTAAACCAGGTATTTCCTATGTGCAGAGAGAGTGATGTAAACCAGGTATTTCCTATGTGTAGAGAGAGTGATGTAAACCAGGTATTTCCTATGTGTAGAGAGAGTGATGTAAACCAGGTATTTCCTATGTGTAGAGAAAGTGCTGTAAACCCATGGATGAAATACACCAGGAGTGCCAGCTGCGGCTGCGTAATAGAACTTTTTTGACGCGCCAAATGTAGCTGTTTGTGGGATCCGCCATACCGTTCCAAAATTTTCAAAACCACTTGGATCTCGTAATCAATATCGTTTTTTTATCGGTTTTTATACGCTTTTGGCACGCTGAGGGATAATTTAATAGCTTTGACGATTCAAATATTGTTACTTACAATACCATATACGCTCCGAAAACAAACTTGAATATGCCAACAATAATATATATGTAATCTTTGGTATGTGGCAAACCTGTTTTCAAAATTTCTTGATTCTACACAGCTTTGGCTCTGAAATTACAAACGCTCTTGTTATGTGGCAAAAGTCGGAACATTGCGTTATTATAAATAGTTACAGTTATTTTGCGAGCTTCTATAGTAGTCTATAGTACCATATGTTTCCGCTCCGAAAATTCAATCCATTATGGGCACCATGGATGGCACTTTTCTCGTGTCCTATCGGCCAAAATTGGTTACACCGTATTCCGGTTTCTGGCAATCCTGGTATATTTCATCCATGTGTAAACCCATGTATTTCTTATGTGTGGCGAGAGTGTTGTAAACCCATGCAATTCCAATATGTAGAGAGAGTGATGCAAACTCGTGTATTTTACTGTATGTTGGCCTAAATCACTCATACATCTACCAAGTACGTAACAGAGAACATGTATGATATGTAACGGTTAACATCTGTTATATTATATGTAACAGCTAACATCTACTATACTATATGTAACGGTTAACATCTACTATACTATATGTAACAGTTAACATCTACTATACTATATGTGACAGTTAACATCTACTATACTATATGTCACAGCTAACATCTGAAGGCCTGGTGCACTGTCTCTATGTAATCAAACCAAAAGCATCAAAGAATGTCAAGTTGTTAGAGAAGCTCACTGGTTTACAATCTTCAAAAAAGAATCCTGTCAGAAATTTATATCAGGTTAGTGAGTAGAAGTATCTAGTTTATATCAGGTTAGTTAGTAGAAGTATCTAGTTTACATCAGGTTAGTTAGTAGAAGTATCTAGTTTATATCAGGTTAGTTAGTAGAAGTACCTAGTTTATATCTGGTTAGTTAGTAGAAGTATCTAGTTGGTATCAGGTTAGTTAGTAGAAGTATCTAGTTTATATCTGGTTAGTTAGTAGAAGTATCTAGTTTATATCTGGTTAGTAAGTAAAAGTAACTAGTTTATATCAGGTTAGTTAGTCGAAGTATCTAGTTTATATCAGGTTAGTTAATAGAAGTATCTAGTTTATATCAGGTTAGTTAGTAGAAGTATTTAGTTTATATCAGGTTAGTACGTAGAAGTATCTGGTTTATATCAGGTTAGTTAGTAGAAGTATCTAGTTTATATCAGGTTAGTTCGTAGAAGCATCTAGTTTGTATCAGGTTAGTTAGTAGAAGTATCTAGTTTACATCAGGTTAGTTAGTAGAAGTATCTAGTTGGTATCAGGTTAGTAAGTAGAAGTATCTAGTTTATATCTGGTTAGTTAGTAGAAGTATCTAGTTTGTATCAGGTTAGTAAGTGGAAGTATCTAGTTAATATCAGGATAGTTAATAGAAGTATCTAGTTTATATCAGGTTAGTTAGTAGAAGTATCTAGTTTATATCTGGTTAGTAGAAAAAACTAGAAGCACTTTGTTATGCCTCACAAGTTAATTTCTTATTTATCTTTTCTATGGGAGCATCTTTACTTTATCTCACACCTGTTTGATGTAGGTACACATACTAAAAGATTTTGCCTCATTACATCGTAACGTAGACAAAATATTTCTGACTGAAGAGTTTGGGGGGCATCAGCATTTCAACGTAACATCATGGGTTCAGTTCAGATTGGTGAGTCCTCAGCTTATCATATATGTTTCTGTCCATAGACTTACATACGTGCAAAGTGCTCTACAGCTTCTATGCTTTCTAGCAAGTGGACAACTTGACTGGGGAAATCAGCCGGTGCCAAAGTGTTCTAGAAGAGTCTAAAGATCAAATGCATATCTTGTGTGAATTAGAAATACCAACTACTTCCGAGGAGTCACAACCGCTTCTAGATTCTATCAATGCTAAATATGCGTCTATCATGGGGTATGTTATAGATTTAATGCTAAAAAAATTCAAAAATTATTGCAGCTTCAAGTCAACAGTCTGAGAGGTCAACTCCTTACATAGCATTGCTCCTTATCGCTTTTGAGAGAACAACTCCGGTTGAAAAAATTTAGTTTTCAAGAGAAGACGAGTGATAATATTTGATGCAAGTTCTTTGTGAAAATATTTGTTTTTTAATAACTTATGTATCTATGTCTATGATAAAAATTTATTCATCTGTTCATGTATAGTGAACTTAACCTGGAACACGTCATAGACAACTGTGCTTCTATTCTGGAAGAGCTTAATCCATCCAAGATACCAGTGAAATACGCACAAGGCGATTTGTTACGGGACGTCATCAAACACATTCGTACTAGTCAGAGAGAGTTGACTGAGGCTAGGGAACAGCTGCAGCTGCAATGGAGACAGGCATTAGCCAGGGTAGTGCAGGCGTCTCAGCTTAAAGTCCATCAAAAGAATGCTAACAAGGTGGTCTCAGTTTATTATGAAGAACGGACAACTCCAGTGTTTTTTGGAGTTATCCACATATTTATTGGATATACTTTTTGTTCTACCTGTTACTTTTTTTTGTTACAACAAACATTGCTGATGTATAATTTGCTTTTTAAAAGTAGATTGGTGATATTTTATTTTATTGCTCACTTGAAGTGTTCTTACAAATTACTCAATGTTGGATGTCACTATATACAGCTGTGAATCTCTGTTGCACAACATACAAGTCTGTATAAGCTTGTATATTTATAGATAACAAAATGGATTGATAGAAATGGAAACGCTTTACTCACTGATATATCACAACCAATCGTGTCACACAAACAAGTAAACGCCTTGCTAGAAAAAACTAAAGACTTGTCTACAACAGTGCAGGTACAGAGAGCATAAATAGTGTGTAGTCTAATGACATGTTCGCAGGTTACAATTGTGCAGCGAGTATGTGGTGTGAGATGTATGCATAGACAATTATCAGTATAATAAATGGGCTTAGCTCAAAGAATGCTAAAACAAACATTATATAACATAAATAGAAAAAAGGAGACAATCGCAGATTTTTTAAATAAATGTGTAAAGTTTCCAATAACATGATGTTGTCAATTCCAATATAACCTATTCGTCATTGCGTAGCTGGCCAGTGTAGAATGTTAGAAGTCTTGAGATTTTTGGTGTATTTACTGCTATTCTATTTAGTATTACTGCTACTTTGTCTGCTGCTACTTTGTCTGCTGCTACAACATCTGCTGCTACAACATCTGCTGCTACTACATCTGCTGCTACTACATCTGCTGCTACTACATCTGCTGCTACTACATCTGCTGCTACTACATCTGCTGCTACAACATCTGCTGCTACTACATCTGCTGCTACTTTGTCTGCTGCTACAACATCTGCTGCTACTACGTCTGCTGCTACTACATACTGCTGATACAACATCTGCTGCTACAACATCTGCTGCTACTACGTCTGCTGCTACAACATCTGCTGCTACTACGTCTGCTGCTACTACATCTGCTGCTACTACATCTGCTGTTATGATGACCTACTTTTACTGCATCTTCATAGACTCCCAAGAAATGCCATCATCAGTAGGTTTACTCGCGCAGTGAAATGGTATCAAAAAGTTTAACCAAAGCGGCTTTCTCCCAAACACAGCAGCAAACATCTCATATCTTGATTTGCTCTGTGACTGAATGGTTTGATCCGGGTCAGACATCTCATGTGAAGTCAGTCCTTTGCTAATACATTTTATCTGTTCATGGAGAAAAAAGGCAGCCGTTAGTATGAAAAAAATTAGTGAGTAATTCTGGAAGATGATTAAAAGCACGTATCCGCTAGTCCAACCAATCAGATAGCTGATTACAGTCCATGGTAGAAACAGTTCCAGTCCACTCATTTCGGGCCATACAGCAATGGAGGTGTAGTAAATCAGCTGGGGTGTGGCAAATACAGTTAGTGCAACGGCCCAGAAGTTGAAGACGACGAAGTATCTCTGGTTGTTTAGACCAACGCATTGTCTGGCAAAGAAACAATGGTGGTCACGCTTGAGTACACAAATGTTACACACTGGACAATGGTGACATCTTGGTGGTTTGTACCAGGAGCACACAAGACATGGTTTCCATCCCCAGTACGGATATGCTGTCCTCTTCACCTCGCTGCCATTATATTGAGTTATAACAGACCAATTACCAGTAGCTAAAGAAGGTCTGAGCTGTTTTAGTTTATCATATTCGATACCGTCAGACGTAAACTGTGGGTTAGATTTCTCATGTTCTACTCGTCTAGCAATGTTCTCTTCAGAGTTGTGGTAGTTGGATGTAACCTTGCACAGAAATAGCCAGTTTATGATCATCTCCCCTGACATGAACCATGTCAGCCATTGAATGACTGTAGTGAATCGTCTTTCCTTTCCATAGAGATAATCAAATATGTGATCGTAAGCCAGCCAGTTTAGTCCAAGTATGCAAGCAAGAAACCATGCAGGTGATATTGCATCGAGAATCGTTCCAGAATGTGTTATACAGAACTTGTTCAGCTTACTCTGCAACTGTTTGAGCATCTCCTCTAAAAGGTTTTATGAAATGGTAAATTGGTACAAATACTTTTAGTGGTGTGACGATATTTATTGTGTCGAGGGTTGACTGAGACTTTAACAGGTAACTACCCAATTTTGTGCATACATTTATTAATGTAATTTTTTATACCTAGGTAGCGTCTAAATGATTTGCATCAAAAAATAAGACGTAAAACTTTCTTTTACATTTTTAGCAGTAAGTTCGATAACAACTTACTAGATAGTTGTTGGTAGAATATTTATCTGATTCTCTTTCTCAATTTCCTTTCTGCTTACTGAGCTGTATAGCAAATAATCTCTGTATTCGACTGCTTTCATTCGTCTGCTGTAACTCGTCTGCTCTCACTTGTCTGCTCTCATTCCTCTGCTCTCACTCGTATGCTCTTCTAAAGAAGATAGTTTAGCAAAGCTACGCTATACAACAGCTTGCTGTGTTACTAGGCAGTGACTGTCGACTATAACATTCTAGATATCAAATGCTTATATTTGTGTACTTCAAACAAACACTTCTCTCTGTAACGCTATCTATTAGCTTAACTGCTTTTAAAACATGTTTTACTGTGGCTTGGTGCAATCATTGGATGTGTCAGACTACACGCTGTCACCACCTGCAGTGTATCTTGTTGGTTTGTAAAGTTTTATTGATTTAAATGCATTATGGAGGGATTTCATTTGTTTTCATCTCAATCTATTCATAAATATTTTAAACATAACTTGAATGTGACGCGTGCTTGAATGGTATGGATAGCAGTATTATACATGTACCCACTACATTGTATGCTCGGCCCTAGTGATCTCACAGTAGGCAATGCAGTAGTTTATGCAGCGGCTGGACATTTTCAGCTCGATGAGTGAACAGAAATCGTAAGAATTCCAAAACTATATTTATCATTTGATGATAGATTTATTATTTTTGATAGATTGAAGTTGTTTAATTTTTAGGTAATATTTGCGTTAAGATTTTTGATTAATTGATTTTAGAGCTGAAGACTTTAATAGTAATATGTAAAACTAATTGTTTTAATTTATATGTTTTATGAAACTTCTTGATGTTAATTAGTTCTCTTTTAATTTGTGTGACGCTCTGGCAGCGAATGTTATTAGCAAACAATATAGAGTTCTCACACAAACAAACAGCGATCGTTCTAGAATGTTCTATGACTTGGTGTATTGCTGATGTAGGAGCTGCAGAAGGAGGCAGACTATATACAGACAGACGTACAGTACATGGCTCTACAGGACGCATCCGAGTTTAGCCAATCACTGCAGGCGATAGAAAAGATGAAGTCAGCAATAGACAAGTTTACAACTGACATGGCTGTGTCTGACACTAGGCTTAACTCTGCCAGTGCTGTCTTCTCTAATATAGCAAAGGTATGTGTGCTCTATGTCTATGTGTACTCTATGTCTATGTGTGCTTTATGTCTATGTGTGCTCTATGTCTATGTGTACTCTATGTCTATGTGTGCTTTATGTCTATGTGTACTCTATGTCTATGTGTGCTCTATGTCTGTGTGTATTCTATGTCTATCTGTACTCTATGTCTATGTGTGCTCTATGTCTGTGTGTGCTCTATGTCTGTGTGTGCTCTATGTCTATGTGTGCTCTATGTCTATGTGTGCTCTATGTCTGTGTGTGCTCTATGTCTATGTGTACTCTATGTCTATGTGTGCTCTATGTCTGTGTGTATTCTATGTCTATCTGTACTCTATGTCTGTGTGTGCTCTATGTCTGTGTGTGCTCTACGTCTATGTGTGCTCTATGTCTATGTGTGCTCTATGTCTGTGTGTGCTCTATGTCTATGTGTACTCTATGTCTATGTTTGCTCTATGTCTATCTGTACTCTATGTCTGTGTGTACTCTATGTCTGTGTGTACTCTATGTCTATGTGTACTCTATGTCTATGTGTACTCTATGTCTATGTGTGCTCTATGTCTATCTGTACTCTATGTCTGTGTGTACTCTATGTCTATGTGTACTCTATGTCTATGTGTACTCTATGTCTATGTGTACTCTATGTCTATGTGTACTCTATGTCTGTGTGTACTCTATGTCTATGTGTACTCTATGTCTATGTGTGCTCTATGTCTATCTGTACTCTATGTCTGTGTGTACTCTATGTCTATGTGTCCTCTATGTCTGTGTGTACTCTATGTCTGTGTGTACTCTATGTCTATGTGTACTCTAGGTTAGTCAGTTCTATTTCTACAATTTGTCTAGAGCTGTCATTGTCTTTCTACCTTTACCGGCAATATTTACACTTTATTTCAGTGTTATGGCTGGTACTCTGACTTTTTAACATCGCTACCAAAATTGTCCGATGCAGCAGATTTCTTGTCCATCTGCTCCGAGTGTTTGGAGAGAGTAAAGGACAGAGCTCCACCCAATGAGTGGCTGGGTTACATAGAGAGCAAGTTGGAGTCGGTGAGCGATGACAAGTATCGGGATAATGCCTCTGCGCTTACTAAAAGGTACCCTTAGACAGGGGGCCATAGATATAGCTTCTTAGACATAGCTCCATGGACATAGCTTCTTAAATATAGCTCTATAGAGTTAGCTTCTTAGATATAGCTCCATAGATATAGCTTCTTAGATATAGCTTTACAGACATAGGTCCATAGATAATGCACTATAGAAATTGTACCTTAGACACAGGTCCATAGATACAGCATCATAGACATGTCATGTCTCATACCCTAATGCTGAAAGTTGTCTTCTCTGTTTTAGAATTTATAAAATCTATGGGTTGAACTCGGATGCAGAAGAACAACTCAGTCTACGGGAGGTAAACGAGTGGATAGCCGCTCTTGACTTTGGCTTTGAGGGCCTCTCTAAGTCTATGGTAAGCTCATTGTTACACTAATGTCTTCATATAGTCAGTGTGTCTTTGCCTAAGCATTCCTTGTTGAACTAATGGAGTATTGGTTGTTTACATTCTAGCAGTTACATTATGTAATACCAAATAGTCTTCTGACGATGACTCCATTTGCTATTCTCAACACAAACTCTCAAACAATCTGTACTTACTTTCCATAGACTGCAGTCCAAGACAACCCACCAACTGCTAAACTGTCTAATGGTAAGAAAAGCGCCCCTTCCTCCCGCAAGGCTACTGCTCCTAAGCTACGGGGGGCGTATCATGCCCCCGACTCTTCTACTGATGATATTGATGAAACAGTGGCTACAAATGTGAGACACAAAAGACCAACAAAAAGCAGAAGGTCACCACCGTCCAAAGATCTCCACAATAACAGTAAAGTAAGTGACAGTGTGCGGTGATTGTCTCCCTTGCTCAACCCCCACAGCCTATATGGGTCAGAGGTCAAACATGGGGCAGCAGACGTAATTGATGCTTTGAGTCATTTTGTTGAATTAAAAAAAGAATTTTAAAATGAAGTTCTAACAAAATAAAGCAATTACTCTATCAGGTATATATTTGTAAAGAAATATGTCATTAGAGCAGTCATGCAAAATCAAGTTTTGGAGTTATCTTCCCTCCGTGGTTTAGCTACTGATTGAGTGACCATTGTGTTAACTTTACCTGAACATACAGGAAGTGTACATAGACTTGACGGATGTTACTGAGGTAAGGCAACTACCTCAAAGCCTCTCGCACATCAACATGGAGAAGTTTCTAGAAAATGAACCGGCAGATAATGCATTGGCCTCCTCTACTCCTGTGAATGGCCTTGACCGTAGTACAGAGAGTACAGTTAAAGTCTACAGAGATAGTGAGACTAAAGTAGGTACTATACGATGCTAATACAGTGCTGTGAGAAGCTATGGGCTCCATTGATTCACCAACTCCCGACTGTTGTTGTTTAGTTACCACCATCTACTGATACTAGCCACTCCAGTCCCCTCCATATATCAACAACTGGCAAGAAGAAGAAAAAGAAGAAATACCGATTGAGGAGAGATAACGACACAGACGATAGCTGTCCAGCTCTCTCTGACTACCTCAGCACCACAGGGTATTCACTTCTTGCTCTCACTTCTTTGCTCTTCCTTGCCCTCCTTTCCTTGCCCTCCCTTCCTTGCTCCGCTTCCTTGCCCTTCCTTGCCCTACCTTCCTTGCCCTACCTTCCTTGCCCTACCTTCCTTGCCCTACCTTCCTTGCCCTACCTTTCTTGCCCTCCCTTCCTTGTCCTCCCTGCCTCGTCCTCCCTTCCTTGCCCTCCCTTTCTTGCCCTTCCTTGCCCTACCTTCCTTGCCCTCCCTTCCTTGTCCTCCCTTTCTTGCCCGCCCTTCCTTGCCCTCCCTTCCTTGCCCTCCCTTCCTTGCCCTCCCTTCCTTGCTCCCCCTTCCTTGCCCCCTTTCCTTGCCTTCCCTTCCTTGCCCGCCCTTCCTTGCCCTACCTTCCTTGCCCTCCCTTTCTCGCCCTCCCTTTCTCGCCCTCCCTTCCTTGCCCTCCCTTTCTTGCCCTTCCTTGCCCTACCTTCCTTGCCCGCCCTTTCCTTGCCCTACCTTCCTTGCCCTACCTTCCTTGCCCGCCCTTCCTTGCCCTCCCTTTCTCGCCCTCCCTTTCTCGCCCTCCCTTCCTTGCCCTCCCTTTCTTGCCCTTCCTTGCCCTACCTTCCTTGCCCTACCTTCCTTGCCCTACCTTCCTTGCCCTCCCTTCCTTGTCCTCCCTTTCTTGCCCGCCCTTCCTTGCCCTCCCTTCCTTGCCCTCCCTTCCTTGCCCTCCCTTCCTTGCTCCCCCTTCCTTGCCCCCCTTCCTTGCCTTCCCTTCCTTGCCCGCCCTTCCTTGCCCTCCCTTTCTTGCCCGCCCTTTCTTCCTTGCCCTTCCTTTCTTGCCCTTCCTTCCTTGCCCTCCCTTTCCCGCCCTCCCTTCTTTGCCCTCCCTTTCTTGCCCTCCCTTCCTTGCCCTCCCTTCCTTGCCCTCCCTTCCTTGCCCTCCCTTCCTTGCCCTCCCTTCCTTGCCCTCCCTTCCTTGCCCTTCCTTCCTTGCCCTCCCTTCCTTGCCCTTCCTTTCTTGTCCTCCCTTCTTTGCCCTCCCTTTCTTGCCCTCCCTTCCTGGCCCTCCCTTCCTTGATTATTTTCTTACATCTCTATTTGCTTCTCCTTCCCATTTTATCAAATTAAAAGTTCACTTCTTACCTTTTTTACCATCGAAGTTTCATTATTTTAAACGGAAAGGTGAGACAACTTCAAATTTGGTTGTTGAAGTTATAAAATTTTCTGTGATCACGTGTGTTGTAGGACTGCATTGTTATCTACAAGCAGCTCCTCTGGTATACCTGGCTCAGCCTGTGTACCACAGAACTACAACCTACCTTACAACCCTGTCACTCACAAGGAGAGGCTAGAGCACATCTACAGAAGTAGCAGTCCAACCTTAGAGCAAAAGCTAGACATGATGGTCTCTCTTATTGAGGAAGGAGACGACTCATGCTTTGATGTTAGAACGTCTAAAAATCATGTGACCTCTGATGTGACAGATCAGGCTTCTTCTGCACAAAGTAAGCAGCGGCCATCTTTGATCTATCTCATAGTATTGTATCCCCGGGTTCTATTGTCACGGGAGACGTATGCTATTAAATATAGTGTGTTGTTTTTTATTTGCAAGGAAAAAATAGAAAATTGTTTTTAAACCATATTTGTCATTAATCATATTCACAGAATGCAAGGAACAAAGGCCAGTAGGCAGGTTGACCCCAGCTAATATTTCTAGAGAGTTGTGTGCAGACGTTACCTACCCAGAGCACATCTATCATTGGTTGAGGAGACAGAATGATGAGAACTTCTCTTCCCGGTTTGTTATGTTGCCTAATACGCCTCTCTTCGCTAGAAAATGTTGGTCTTTGCTTGTAATGTTTGTTGTCTACAGAATATTACATGATAGCTTCATCCTTATCGCGTTATCAATTATATTCTATTGATAATAAAAAGCTTGTGTAAAGGAATGTTTGTATGGGAATGTAATTAACTGCTCATTGTGTATTTATCATTCCTGTAGCCAAACTTTATATTAGGCTTCAATCTGTTAAGTTTTTTGTGCTTTCTTAACGAAATCGACCCACGATTTCTTTCATGAAATGAACAATCAATCTATTGTGTATTGATCTATTGACCTGCGCTAACTGTATACACACACCAATTAACGTACGTCACACCCCGAGGTGCATTTTTACTAACACATTATTGTATTAGGTGCCTCAGGTAAAAGCTTATGGGCCGCATCTGTTTGTAGGGAAGTTGTAGGTGAGGTGAGAGATGATACAAACTCTCTCAAAGATTGTATACAAAGAGCGGAAAAGATTCTAGAAGTGAGTTGGCTTTGAAAGACAAATTAAATTAGTTTACATCGTTGCTAAGCAACAGGTTTTTCCTGTTTACACCTATTAGCTCAAAAATAACAAGCCCAAAATAATAATAATACTGGAATATGCGTTCCTGTATATGATTAAGTACTGTACGGATGTATGCAGGAAGGGCTGCCAATGTTCCACCATACGGAGGGCACACCAAGTCAGCCCAACCCATACTTCATAGATCGACTCGGCAGAGCCAACAATGACATCACCAGCAAGTCTGGAGACTCAGGAATCACTGAGCTAACTACACGAGATTTGCTACTATCTAACCGTGAGTTCACAGTTGTAAGCGTTGTCATGGTTACCTAATGATGTCATACATGCGGTGTACTGCTATTGGTGGATTTGTACAGGTCACCAGAGATATGCAAGTAGAGAGAGCGGTTTAGAGAGTGATATAACTGGCTACACTGCTACCAGCTCTGAGCCATATCACAGAAGTCACAACGGTACAAGACCTAAACAAGTGCCTCCCCTCTGGCTCAACAAACCATACACCAGACGTAGCAGGAGTCCTCAGCGTCTCAGAGTCTCCAGATTACACCAGCAGACAACTTCACAGAATGAGGCTGTCTCATCCTATGCTACTCAAGTCATGTGACAGCGATGACCCGATCGAGAGTTTGGAAGTTCAGATATTAAGGTCGATCCATTTTTTTTATTTTTTGACAATTTTTCGTAATCATGGTCATTTCACACGTATCAGGATACATCTGCTCTTAGGGCAGATTGGAGACATTTTCATAGACGAAGACTGGAATTAGTCTCCTCTCAGGGATCCTCAAGTTTTCGTTGAATGTTGGCTGACGTTAAGAAATTTGTTATTGACCAATGGTTTAATGTTTTAAAAAGTCATGCGATAAACCAATCATTTAGCTGTTAAAGAAAGGCCCAGCTGTAGTCTATTTTTCTGCTGCGGTAGAACTTAGAACAGTAGACACGGACCAATTAGAGCGCTTGCTTTGGTGCTTGAAACAACGAATTCCACATCCTTCTAGGCCTCGTCAGTTTTCGGCTCTCTATTTCGTAGCACTTGTGCATTACCTAGAAGTAACATCTGTACTATCGGGCGTCTGCTAGCCTCTCTTTGTCTTTTCATTAGATAGAATTTAATCTCTTGCCTTTTTCTACAATCTTTTGGGGTTTTTTTGAGTTATTTATGACCTTAGTTTTAGCCGACAACACAATGTGCATATAGCCTGTGTGCCGTATCCTTTATTTTTCATGTCCCATCCTCCATAACTGTTATTTTTTGTTAAGTTAGTTTTTAATTTATATGAATCACACTTTTCAGTGCTTATATATAAATATCACAACGCACAAAGCAGGGAACAGGCTGACAGACCAAAATGTATACATACCTCTTTTATCTCTTATACACATAATATACCAACTTGTACGTCTCAAACAGATTTGTATATTGTATTAATGCTTCTACTACATTTGAGGTACAAAAGATACATGGACGGACAACTAACGAAATTTAAATGTCTGTTATTGAAGATACTATAACAAAAGTCACACAAACCGTTCATCTACAAATCAGCTGAGAAGGTAGCCATGCCCTGATAGTAATGAGCAGTCTTTTACGAAAAACAAAGAGATCTAAAAGATTTGGTAGAGATTAATCTTAATAATAATAAATAAATAATAATGTCATTAATCGTAGCACATACTCGGCTAATGAGCAACAGTGGTATCACATGGGAGAAGATAACTCCATGTTTGTACATATGCAAGAAGTAATGACTAAAGTTTTATTTTCACTGTCGAAAGCGGAAAAGACCAAATATCGATTATATAATCTCTCAAGAAATTGTGCACTTTTTCTTGATTAGTTTACAGTTTTCGCTGTCGACAGATTTAAGCGAACGTAACATTGCTGATCCTGGTTGTGTTTGGTACTGCGCTGTTACCGTGTAGAGCAGTTATTGATTCAAACATTGGCTGGTAAAACTTATGTCCGGCCTCATCCTGGACGTTAGCGTTAAGATATTTAGATTTACCGGTATCTAATATGGCTGCTGGACACGGTTCAGATTCCTTAGGTACATAGTCCATGCGGTACATGGTGTTACCATCGAATGGTCCCGTTTGAGCCTGGTTCATATCGGGTTTGAAGCTTCGAGGGACATCTAATGGTTTGGGGGTGTAGTGGGCTTTGACTGTAGATATGCCCTCAAAGGGTGCCTCTGGGGGGTTGTAGTCTGCACGCATAGCGGGACGGGTTCTGTCTCCCAGCGGCCATTTTCTGAAGTCTTCCCTGTTGGTGGTTCTATCCTCAAAGTTTGCAGTGACTGGTCTTCGTTCTGCTGGTTTCTTTCCAAGAGTCTTTGTCATTGGTTTTCTGAAATCAGCAGTTTTAATGATTATTGGCATATCAATATGATATAAAATTGAGGTTTATCTCCACCTACTTTTTGCTTTTCCCAGTAGAATGATCACGTTTATCATGATTTTTCCTTCATAATTTTTCAAAAAGTTATCATTTTTGAAATAATTCAAGTACTTACTTGTCAAATTCAATTTGGGTGGTTGTACGCATGTCCATATCTCCAGCCGGTTTGGTCCATTCGTCTGGTCTAAATGCAGGCGGCCTGTTCAATGGCCACTTGATATAATCATTTCTATTGGTTGTATTGTCACTAAGTGGTTCAGAAGATCTAAATGCCGTCCCTTCTGGCTTGAAAGAATCAGTTTTACCTACATGCTTAGGTCCATAATCTAGTTTGTGCGTAGTCAAATCTAAAAACAAAACGGTAAAAGGTTTTTAATTGGTTTCATTTATCAGAACTTGCCTTATAAAAGTCAACGTTATATATGGAAGCCAGCAGCACTGTATGTGGAACACCTACCATCTAAGGGTGCACCTGGTCCCTTATGGGCCTCCTTCTCTTTGGGTGCTCTCAGCTCCATTGGGTGTTTTATATATTCATCTCTGTACCCGGTTCTGCCATCAAAAGGATCCTTTGGACCTTGAGAACCCTCATCAGGTCTCAAGTTCTGCCTCATCGAGAAGGGATGTTTGTGGTAATCTGATTTGTATGTTGGCTCACCCTCAAAGGGTGCTTCAGGAGCATTGTACATGTTAGGGTCGTGGTAGAGCTTCTTTTCTGGAAGATTCCATTTTCTGTAATCCGCTAAAGATACAAATAAATCACATTAATGTTGGTTTGGCATTAAAAGTTTTCAAGCGATTTGCAACATGATAAATTTTTCTGCGCGTACATTTGTATGTTGGGTCTCCTTCGAATCTACCCTGGACTTTTCTAGCATCATTTCTTTTTATCGCTTTGACTGGAGCCATTTCTTTAGGCGTGAACTCTTTTTTGTATGAAGTCATTGTATCAATGTCCCCATCTGGTTTCAAATATTGATCTGGCTGCCGAAAGTTTGGCCGCTGACCTGGATGTTTGATGTAGTCAACTCTACAAATAACAAATAGTTAAACATAAGTAAAAATAAAAACATTGTTACTATAAACAACTATGACAAAGGATTGATGCCGAAACAATATGTGCAGTGCGCTAGCAAGATTCTATTGATAGGTAGTGTAACAGATCTGAGCAGTTGACTAGCTGACTAGCCTGAACACAAATAAAACTTTCACCTTTGTGTGGTCTTATCGGAAATTGGTCCACTGTTTTTTATTGGCTGATACGCCGGTTTAAAGTTGGCTGGTCTTCCAGCATCTTTCTTTTTATATTCTTCATGGTATTCAGAGAACGTACAAGGTCCGGTGTGTTTACCACCAAAAGGTCTGTGAGGACATCTGTGACGCCTGCAAATAGTGAAACGAAACAGTAGAATCAACACCACTAAATCACCAAAAATGAGGTACTTGTTTTCGCCACCTAAAACTGTTATTTATTTACAATGATTGACTACACTTTCTTGTTGCTAAGAGAGTACTGCGATGTCATTAGAATAAGGGTAGACAAAAGGATGAGTAAATGCGCATGGGGGTTCACTGCACATGAGCTGTGCCAGTATCACCATTGACGTGTGCAATCAATAGTATCGCAGTGCATTAGTAGAGAGTATAGAGAGGGTATCTTGCCTACGTAACCCTTCGCTTGCCTGGCAACAATAGAAAACATTGCTTAGCCCTCGCATGATAGGGTAAATATTAATCTAGCTATAAATTTGTGTACACAGTGCTCACTTCTGTTAATGTACATAAAATCATATGCTGGGCTGAATAAGCTTACACACAAATTGCATTCAGTGATTTTACAGATATGATTTGAGAGTAAGCAGTGCACCATCGCAGGAAAGATTTGACAGTTTAATACAATTTTGCAACAAGCCAATAAAACTTTCACTATGTTAATAACAGTGGGTGTTCAAATCTTTTTGATACACCATCTCTCTACGTAGATTCACTGTAATTGGCGGTAAAATACTCCAGAACTTGCAAACAACAAAGTAAACGTAACACAAACTTTTCTTTGACTGAGTTTATGACTAATAAATACTTTTATTTATGCAGCATTCATAATCTTCAAGTAAAGCCTTTTGGCAATAAAAGACACAACAAATGATTTTAAGGTTACAAAGGGTTTGTAGAATAAAAACAATGAGCATTTATAGAGTTATGGCACCACAGAGAAGACAATTTCTTACTTATAAAATAAAGCCCATGATATTACACATAATTGGTGAGCCCCCATTGAACAAACAAAACAATATTATGAAAACGAGAGCAATTCTCCATTGTTCACCAAATAACTTTGACTATCAGCAATTATAAAAAAAATTCATCAGCTGCATATCATAAAAAGTCAAAAAAGTTGAAGCATTAAACCATATTTATTTGGTATGTAGGATATTTAATAGCTAACTAATATTTATTTCTAATTTGCTATAATAATCCTTTGAAATCATAATTTTTTATTTGCAACTGAAAGTTTTTCCATTACTACTAACTGAAGGCCACTACTATCTTTTTTTTTATCTGCTTGATTGCCACAACAACTAATAGCAACAAAAACTCATAATAATAATAATTTGGCCGCTTTCTATAATAATTTATTAAAATGAAGTTGTCTGAAACTGAGACCAACAGTAGTATGACATCCGTGATAAAGAAAGAAACTACGGTATTAAATGAATGAATATTCTCTCCTTCCGCTGAAAGCAAGTACAAATGAACACGACAATAGTTCTTATGGTTCCTCAGCTAACTAACCTAACTAACGAACAACTTTCACCAACTAACTAGCTGATTATTATTATTATTAATTAAAAGCAATAATAATTATAATAAATAATAATAATAATGATGATTACCTTATTGAACAACTTACCCACAAACGCATATCTGACAAATACACCTCTTCACCATTTCGTGTTTTGTGTGTACTGACTTCTTCTCACTACGATTGCCAGGAGTTCATCTGAGAAAACAGTTTGTTTTGACTTGGTTGCTCACTTTTTATAAAAACAATAAGAGCATTGATTGATGAATGATGTGCATGGCCAACTTTTGTTGCTAGGCGAATGTTTACATTGGCTTCCTAGCAACAACGAAACTGGGTAACGTATCAAAAGCTAAATTTATTTACCGTAAAAATTTATTATGCGTCTATAAATTGAACAAAAAACATATTTAAAGAGAGAAAAAATATTTTTAAAATATATTTATTGTAGCTTTACCAACTTTTAATTAATTTAAAACAAGCAAAAGATACCTTGCTTGTATCAAAATTGAGCTTCCATTGGTCGGATTGTAAAAGCAAATATCATTGGCTGTTTAGAGATCTAGCAGAAAATCTATATCAAGGAGGAGGCACTGTTAATAACATTTCAGTTTAATTAACATGATTTAGGTCTATGATTTTTAATACTTTATTAATACCCTCTCTTTGCTTTCTGTTACATTTTCATAATAATAATGATGAGTGGGGGAGAGAGTTAGCTTGTCAGTTGTGTAGCCACCCATTACAGCTTTTTGCTTGGTACTAATAGTATCAACCTAAAGGGAAAAATCAAAAATTTGTAGTCAATAGGTGGTTTTTTGAACTGATTTTCAGCATGTTGTTATAGAGAAAATAATAATAATTTAACAATTTTTTTTCATTTTTTTTATTATAATTATTATTATTTAACTTATTTTTCATTTATTTATTATTATTAATTATTTATTGTTATATTACTAAAATTAATGTATTATTATTATTAATTATAATTATTATTATATAAATTCAATTATAATCATAATAATGATAATAATAATAATGATTATTATTAATCATTATTATTATTATTAATTAGTAGTTGTAGGAGTGGTAGGGTAGTAATGACTAATAATAATAATGGTGATGATGATCATGATTGTAGAAGTTAGTCAGCTACATTGATTATTCATTATGCATAGTAGTAGTAGTAGTTTTATAATAATCAACAATAAATGGTTATGTTATGTTTGGTTATTATCATTGTTTTATTATTATTAATTGTTTATTATTATTTATAATTAATGAATTTATTTTAATTTATTGAATAAATAAATAGATATGATCATAATAATCAATAATAATGATTGATGAGAAATGATGATGATCATCGGTCATTGTTTCATTAGATTATTTATTATCGAATGTTATTATAATAATTCATGTATTATCATTTCATCATCATCATCATCGTCATCATCGTTATGATGATGTTGAGTAGTATGTGTTGTTGTTGTTGCTGTTTTTATGTCTTTTATCTATTGGTCACTGGTGTTATTATTATTACTAATCAATTAATTTTTTTTTATTTATTTAACATTTTTTAAATTTAATGTTGTTGTTGTTGTTGCTGCTATATTACTATTGTTATTATTTATAATAATAATAATAATGATTATTGACAAGTTTTTGTCTTAGCTAAAGCCATAATCGTAGAATTATTTAATTTGATTTTCATCATAATTGAATATTAATGTGTTATTGCTGTGCCGTATTATGATTATTGTTATTTAATGAATTATTGTCATAAAATAGAGACTGAGAGTTGATCATTTTTTGCTTGTCACTCATCTGTGAAAAATGCGTATCATAATGATTAAATGGTTGATGATGCAAAAATTTTCCAAACTCCCTAATATAAGTAGCTAGATATTGATGTAAAGGAATAACTGTCTTCTGAATTGTAAGCAGAAAATAGGATTAAAGGACATCTGAACAACAGTCGCTTTCAATGCTTCACAAAGAACAATGCTGAGGCACACTCTGTTTTTAGCATATCTTAATGATCTACCTGAACATGCTGAATGGCGCATCAGCTTTTTGCAAATTACACAATCACCTGCCAGGTCATCAAAATTATATAATACACAGAGTTCTCAGAAAAATACAGCTGCACTGCATTACTAGGCACAAAGATGGTGTCAGTCTTTCAATGTTGAGAAATGAGCTTGTTTAGCTTCTCATTGATTATCCTGCCACGGTCTGCGATACATTTATCCGATATCTGATAAACGATATTGACCAGACACAGCATATTGCAGTCGTGTTCATTTTTAAATTGTGAGGTAGAGATACTGTAGCATAACATTGGTAAAAAAATCTGAACCTTGAACAGTTGATCGAGATGATAGGCAAACAAGAACAAGACATGCTGTTTCTTTTTTGCTTCTCTCACATGGGGAGAATTGTGAGTCACTGATATACATATACTTATGAGCAGTTAATGCGGGCCAGAGCACTGATATTCCATTGACTAGAGCAACATTCATGGTGACCTCCCTGTCCATATCTACGAATACATCAGTTTATTATAACAGCTTCCTGTTTAGACAGTTCCAGAATTCAGTCGAAACTAAAGATCCACAATTGGCATATACACATTTCCCATTACTAATCACGCATACTAGTCACCAAGACTGTTTATGAGCTGACTAAGTATGAAAAGTGTCTTTTACTCAATGCTTTAGTTAATGTGTTCTAAAATAGATCAGGTAAGAAAAGATCTTATGATGAATCATGGTTCTGTTTCTACTTTTTTTATCATTTTTATTAAAACTATTAAAACCAGTTCTATCAGGTTATCAAAACTTTAAAGTTGTCTCAGCAAAATTTATAATAACATAACCCCATACCGCAGAAGTGTTTGCGGTGTCTCAATCTGATCAAATGTCCACCGTTCTGTTGAAGGGATACAGTGTACCCTAGGATGTTGAGAATATTGATGCTAATATTTGGAGTGCTTGGCATTGCTGTGGTTCGAGATTGTCAAGCTGATGGTCCCTATAAACCAACTTGGGAATCGTTGGACTCGCGTCCCCTCCCAGATTGGTTTGATGAATCTAAGATAGGAATATTTGTCCACTGGGGTGTGTTCTCTGTACCCGCCTTACATGGATCGAACTTCTGGAATATTTGGCATGACTCAAAACCTGGCGACTTCTACTATGATTTTATGAAGAAAAATTACCGAGAAGATTGGACTTATGCTGATTTTGCTCAGCAGTTTACAGCAGAGCTCTTCGATGCGGATAAATGGATTGAATTGTTTGAAGATGCTGGTGCAAAGTGAGTGTCAGTTCCCTGTTTGGGAAACATGCTGGCTTTTTGTGATTGGTCATCTTAACGCGGAGAAAATGTATTAACATTCGGCTGAGGTGGGCAGAGTTGTATTTGAGTATTTATTTGATAGGTACACAGTCTTCATAACAAAACATCATGAAGGATTCTGTAACTGGAACACTAATTATTCATTTAATTGGAATTCTATGCAAGTCGGACCAAAGAGAGATCTTGTAGGTATGAATGATGGCATTGCTTTTTAATTATGTTGCGTTGATGGAGGTTTTTTTAGATGCTATGCTTCAATAGATTGCTCTAATCAAATACCGAGTAAAATTTACAACAAACGTAAATAATTATTACAGAGGAGGTAGCGATGGCTGTGAGGAAAAGGAACCTGAGGCTTGGCCTCTACCATTCCTTGTTTGAGTGGTACAATCCACTGTACCTTGCAGACAAAGCCAGTGGCTACAAGACTCAGCTCTTTGTGCAGGTAGCTTTCCCATTTCCTTGTGCTCTCTCTGCTAATGTGAAAACAAGAATTTCTGTTTTAGTTGGTTTACTGGAACGATTTGCGATATTAAAATCTCGTCTTGCTTTGTAAGCCAACCAAGAGCCTGTCTGTGTTGTAGGGTAAGACGATTCCGGAATTACACGAAATAGTAAACACCTATGAGCCAGACCTTATATGGTCAGATGGAGATTGGGAGGCCTCGGATGAGTACTTTACATCAAAAGAGTTCCTCACTTGGTTATACAACGAGAGGTCAGCGCTGTATTATGTACGGCAGAAGGTTCACACACCATTACATATAGCGGTGTAGTTATGTAAGCTTGTGTGATATGTTGTAGCCCAGTAAAAGATCACGTGGTTGTCAATGATAGATGGGGTAATGGAGACATGTGCAAACATGGCGGGTACCTAACTTGTAGCGATCGATACAACCCTAAGGTAAGCAGCAACGAACAACCTTGACCTTATGTTACACTATGTTTGTCATTGTATATTTTGTGTATAACAGAAATGACTGCTCTATACAGGTGCTACAGAAAAGGAAGTGGGAGAATTGTGACACGATACAGAAGGCTGCGTGGGGATACGCTAGAGATTGTGACCTCACTGGTTACCAAAGTATACACGACATCATAAGCAAAATTGCTCAAACAATCAGGTGATCATTTTTTAATAATTTTTTTCGATTTCTTCAATTAGAATTGTTTTTATTCAATTTAGTTTTTACGTATTGCAGTTGTGGAGGAAACTACCTGCTGAATGTTGGACCAACACATGATGGTAGAATTCTACCCATATTTGAGGAGAGGCTTAGACAAATGGGGGCGTGGCTTAAAGTCAATGGTGAAGCAGTATATGCTAGTAAACCATGGAGGTATCAGAATGACACAACATCTGGCAATGTCTGGTTAGTGAAAATTCCCCTCTGATTAATTTTTTACATTTGGGTAACAGCAGTTGTCTTCTCATGAATTCTATGCGATTTTAGCAGACAACTCCAAATATTTGAAGTGTTTCTCTTTTACTTTAGGTATACCCATAAGAAATCAAACACTTCGATAACTGGATACAGTGTCTATGCATTTGTATTAGATTGGCCTGACAACAACAAACTTACCCTGGGTGCCCCATTAGCCACCCCTGCTGTAGAAGTCACAATGCTTGGATACTCAGGCCATAAGTTTACTATAGAGCAAAGAGATAATGATATTGGCTTAGTAGTCAACTTTCCTTCTATCCCACCAAATAAGTTACCTTCCTTTTATGCTTGGGTAATCAGACTTGATAACTTGGCCAACAGTTAAAGTGGACTTGATTGTGCTTGAGTAAACACAATCGCTCAATTCTTCTCTTTAGCATTGGCTATTTTGGATACATTACAGTTATTTTTGTTTTGTTTAATTTTGGCAGTATTATTTATTGCTTTTAAACATCGTCTTCTTTTTTTCAACAATCTTGTCAATTTCTATCAAAATTTCTGTTCTCGGTGAATACTTTTTACATTTTATGCAATGAATTATTTTATCACTAGCCTCATAATTCTATTCTTCTTGAATTTTGCATTTTATCTCAATGATTACATACAATATATACAGTATAGCACAGTGCTGGGTTGTTTTTGTAACATATGAGGGTAGCTTCAACAGCCATTTTACCTCAAACGTCTGGTTTGGTTCTTCCTGTACCTGCTTGAGCAGTTTACATCTGATTGAAAATTGCAGATATGCAATTATTGTAAAACTTATGAATCGGTACTTTCAGTCACTATAATATATCCACTATGCTAAGACCTGAGCTCGTGTTATGTTGGAGTTGTTGTCTCAACAACAAAAAGTTGGTTATATTTGTAGTTGTGCACTCCTTTTTGAGAATTAACGTTTATTGAGTGTCGTGCCCGATTTTATAAGCTCTTATGCCAAAACTGCTTGCCTTGTACATCATGGATTATGACACAGCCGCATTTACGTCCACTGATTATCTCTTTTGTTGTTTGTCGAACGTTCATACAAACGATAACAATAAACTGTTTCCTGTAGAAATATTTAGAGATCAAAATGAATTTGCAGGTTGTGTACATCAAAATCTCAGTTGTTCTGTTGGCTTTAATTGTGAATGTCTATTCTGTGGGTCCTTATCAGCCAACATGGGACTCATTAGACTCTAGACCACTGCCTCCGTGGTATGACGAGGCAAAAATTGGAATTTTTATCCACTGGGGAGTTTTCTCTGTTCCATCACTCAGCAATGGCAGTGCTGCAGAGATATTTTGGCAGGCTTGGGATCAATCCAAACCTGGTGATTATGTTTACGAGTTTATGAAGAAAAACTATCGTTCAGATTGGACATATGGTGATTTTGCTCAACAATTTACCGCAGAGCTCTTTGAACCTGAAAAATGGGTGAAGCTGTTCCAGGATGCAGGAGCGAAGTTAGTAATAATAATAATCATCTTAATCCTTACTTACTAATAATAATAATAATAATAACGATGATGATGATGATAGCTTTAGTTATTGATAGAAAATGTTAAGATCTTATACTGTAGCTAAAAATAGGTGCTTTATCATTATTATTATTTATGCGTAAAATCTTCTTTTGCCATTTTTCTGTTCATGATAATTATTTTTTCTTTCTTCACTTACTAATCAATTTTTAAACGTCTATGTTATTCGTAACTTGTTGCGTTATTTATATTTATTATAAAAATATATGGTACATTTACTCGCTGTTTTCGGTTAATTATTGTTTTATAGCTTGCTAGCGGTATTTCCCATCATATTCAAATATGCCCACCCGCTCTATTCTTGTCTCTATTCTTGTCCCACTCTACCCCTTCCCCCTCATCTCTACTTCTCACAATCTACCCTGCTTTATCCCTCCCTGTTCTATTAATACCTCGCTCTACCCTCTTTCTATCCCCTCCCTCTCTCTCCTCAATCGATTTGATAGATAACACAGGAAGACCGTGGCTGGCGCATTGCAGTCACTACTGAGACAGCTTACTTACAAAAACGATGCTATGAAAGAATACTGCAATCTACGCATATTAGAAGAAGATAATGTGGACCAGAAACTAACACAAGTTGCTCCTTTGACACTCGAACCATCTGATCAGCCAAAAGTGATTTTTATGAATTGTCTCCACCCACATTATTATTGATGAAACATCAAATCTACAAACTGTATCTCCGATTTGTGAACGAATGACAAGTTTAAACCCCTGCCATAGATCTAGTAGCTCCAATAGACTGTTGGTGCAGCAGACCTCTTCTCTCAGTCTAGTGGAGACAAGCATATAGAAAGTACAAACAGATGTTTTTCTCATATATATTTCGAACTTTAATATTTTCGTATATCTAAAATAAATGTCGGTAAAAAATGCATATCACTGATTTTCTGAGGTCTCATTTTAGCAAATGACACGCAGTGGCTTAATTCGCTTCCTTGGATATGCAATTTTGTTTTGTCATTTGATTAAAATTTATATTTCATTCCTTCAGCATCTGTTGTTGCATTTGCAGATACATGGTGTTTGTATCAAAGCATCGGGAAGGATTTTGCAACTGGAATTCGAATTATTCTTTCAATTGGAATTCTATGCAGGTTGGACCAAAGAGAGATATTGTTGGTAGGTATCTCAAATTTATTGAGTTTACTGAAATCTTTCTATTAGTAAAACATGTTATATCATTATAAAATATGCAAGCTTTAAACACTTTTATCGCAGCTTGTTTTACTATTTTCAATTTCGTCAGGTAGCGTATAATGTACACATTTTGCTTTTAAAAAAGTTTGAATGTTTTTTAAATAATCTAGCGTTTTGCATGCATTGAAACAGTTGATCTGGCTATTTCCTGTATCCTCCCAATTCAAGCTCGTAGATTTATTGCCTTTGCTAGATACGGAGTTCCATGCAATAAAACTGTATTCCTGTCTAACAACTGCGGGAATTTTAAAACCATCTGTTCTCAGGCTTGTTTAAAATTATTCAGACGGATTGGAAAAACACTTTGTGAGCATAATTTAATGTGATACTAGAAAAAGTTACAGAGTCTAAAAATGTTGCTTTGTCATTTTATAGCTGAACTGACTGCAGCTGTGAGACAGACAGATTTGAGGTTGGGATTGTATCATAATATGGTGGACATGACCAACCCTTTGTATCTCATGGACAAAAGCAATAATTACACAACCCAGCTTTATGTGAAGGCAAGCTTCTACTGACTGGTTTATTGTTTCATGATACAGTGTGATCACAGGGTAATACAATGTAATCACACAATATTATGGTGTGATCACACAAGAAGATGATGTGGTTAAAAAACTGCTATCAGGTGGAGACATTTTAGAGTATTGAAACTTCAGACAGGCTTGCAGTCAGGTGGAAAATATCTTCATAGACTTATATGGACTAAAAGCACCTGATTGGGGCTGTCTAATTGGTGTAGTATTTAACTGTGTCAGGCTGTTGTTCTAAAGCCACTGGGTTCAAATCCCAGTCAAGGAGATATTTGTTTTGGTGCAGTAGTGTAGCTGTACCTACACTGGTGGTAGATATATCAGTTAGCTATACCTACACTGGTGGTAGATGTATCAGTTAGCTGTACCTACACTGGTGGTAGATATATCAGTTAGCTGTACCTACACTTGTGGTAAATGTATATCAGTTAGCTGTACCTACACTTGTGGTCAATGTATCAGTTAGCTGTACCCACACTGGTGGTAAATGTATATCAGTTCGTTGTACCTACACTGGTGGTAAATGTATATCAGTTCGCTGTACCTACACTGGTGGTAAATAAATCAGTTAGCTGTACCTACACTTGTGGTAGATATATCAGTTAGCTGTACCTACACTAGTGGTAAATGTATCAGTTAGCTGTACCTACACTTGTGGTAGATATATCAGTTAGCTGTACCTACACTAGTGGTAGATATATCAGTTAGCTGTACCTACACTAGTGGTAAATGTATCAGTTAGCTGTACCTACACTAGTGGTAAATGTATCAGTTAGCTGTACCTACACTAGTGGTAAATATATCAGTTATCTGTACCTACACTGGTGGTAGATAAAACCAAAATATATGCTCCTACAGGGAAAGATGATTCCGGAAGCGAAGGAATTGATTAACACATTTCAACCTGATCTCTTCTGGTCAGACAACCCAAGAGCAAGCGTTGAGTACTTTATGTCTAAAGAGTTCTTGGCTTGGTTGTATAACGACAGGTACTGTATGGGTACTGTATAGGTACTGTACGGGTACTGTACGGGTACTGTATAGGTACTGTGTAGGTGCTGTACAGGTACTGTACAGGTGCTGTATAGGTACTGTGTAGGTTAACTGTATAGGTAATGTATAGGTCAAATGTATGGGTATTGTACAGGCACTGTATAGGCACTGTACAGGTACTGTATGGGCACTGTACGGGTACTGTATAGGTACTGTATAGGCACTGTACAGGTACTGTATAGGTACTGTATAGGTACTGTATGGGCACTGTACGGGTACTGTATAGGTACTGTATAGGCACTGTACAGGTACTGTATAGGTACTGTATAGGTACTGTATAGGTACTGTATAGGTACTGTATGGTTTACTTGTACAATATATATATATATAGATAAATATATCTACTACACACATGAAATCTGCCAGGCAAACAAATACTTTTATTTTCTGATCATCTCATCGAGGTTGTGAAATTAGTCGTGTTTTTTATTTTGTTTGGTGGTGGCATGTTGTAACAGGTGATATCTTGGTCACATGGTCACTAAATGATCTCTTGTAGCCCTGTGAGGGATAATATTATAGTAAATGATAGATGGGGTACCGGAAGTAATTGTGCTCACGGCGGATATTGGACCTGCAATGATCGCTTTAATCCAAAGGTAAGTTGTTGTCTTCTCACTAGCTGTGCTTTCTACATCACATCTGGTGTGTATAACTGGTGTGGAGTTGCAATGCTTGAATGTCTGTATTGTTAGACTCTGCAGAAGAGAAAATGGGAAAATTGTGATACAGTGCAGCTGGATACATGGGGCTACGGCAGAAATATTGGTTTAGATGGCTACCAGACTATACACGATATACTTATAAAGATAGCACAGACTGTTAGGTACATACTGCAAGCATTACATCAGAATCTCTGCCATTGCTACACCACAAATTATACTATATTATGTATAATAATAAGGATTTTGTAATAAATAATAATTAAAGCATACAAATAAGATATTGCAGACAAAGCCTGCGTCATATCAGTTCAGATTGCACCTCCAGCTTTTTACTATAGTTGTGGAGGAAACTACCTGCTGAATGTTGGACCAACACATGATGGTAGAATTCTACCCATATTTGAGGAGAGGCTTAGACAAATGGGGGCGTGGCTTAAAGTCAATGGTGAAGCAGTATATGCTAGTAAACCATGGAGGTATCAGAATGACACAACATCTGCCAATGTCTGGTGAGTTATGTAATATCTATTATTGTGTACAAGATTCACTGCACATAGAGGTTATTGTCTGCTTTACTGTTATGTAATATTATGTAATGCACCATTGAGTGATAAAATTATCTGTCTAACATTTGTCTGTCTGTTAGTCCAGTAGACAATAACAAGTTGTTATTACATTGACGTGTCTGGACATGCTGGTAGCACATCTAGCATACTGCCTCTCTCTTGGCTGTAGAGAGAAAATAATGAACTTTGGGAGTTATTTATCTACACATAATTATAAGCCTAGTTTGAAGTTATACTCTCTTGTCCTGTTGTGTATTGGCTAGGAAGAACAGCTGATGATATACTCAAACGTTTTTGTCTCATGTTTGATATAGTATTTGAGGGTGCTTTCGGATACGCAACGCTTAGGGCAGTCGTTGAACAGTTATTGAGGGCTGTTGTTTAACGGAAGTTGCTTGTGCTTTAAACCATAGACATCTTTATTTCCAACAATGTCTGTGAAACTAAAGCGAGCCCACTTTAGTTTCATCACAAACAAATTAGTTACGATGATGTTATCGTTTGATATATTATTTATATACTCTATAATTTATTGTCACGGCTTCAAATGGGGAGAAACAGGAATAATAAGTTGACTCGTTTAAATTGTTGGTTAGGTGGAGATAATTCTATGCCTTCGATGACGCTGCCTACCTTGCTTGTCACTTTCATCGTTGAGCCCAAATTGCCCATTGCCGCCATGATTTTTTACCCTCAACTACGGGGTTTCCGAATAGTGTCCTTTAGTCCCATTATTATGCCCTACGCGTAGGGTATCCCAAAGCCCCTAAGAATATACTGCGGGACACGTTGCATGTCAGCTGATACTTTTTTAATGAGAGGACAACTCCAAATTTTTATTGCGTCATCTACAGGTACACTCAGAGAAAGTCCAACACTTCAACTACTGGATACAGTGTTTACGCATTTGTATTAGATTGGCCTGAGAACAACAAACTTACACTGGGTGCCCCTGTACCCACCCCGACTACAACTATCAGAATGCTTGGATACTCGGGTGTTAACCAACATTTTGAGTACAAACAGAGAAATGGAGGTGGTTTGGTTGTACACTTTCCATTCATCCCACCTAATAAGTTACCTTCATTTTATGTTTGGGTTCTTAAAATTGATAACTTGGCTAACTAGAGTACTTTGACTTGTTGACTTGGCTAACTAGAGTACTTTGACTTGATAACTTGGCTAACTAGAGTACTTTGACTTGATGACTTGGCTAACTAGAGTACTTTGACTTGATAACTTGGCTAACTAGAGTACTTTGACTTGATGACTTAGCTAACTAGAGTACTTTGACTTGATGACTTGGCTAACTAGAGTACTTTGACTGGATAACTTAGCTAACTAGAGTACTTTGACTAGATAACTTGGCTAACTAGAGTACTTTGACTTGAGGACTTGGCTAAATAGAGTACTTTAACTTGATAACTAGAGTACTTTGACTTGATAACTTAGCTAACTAGAGTACTTTGACTTGATGACTTGGCTAACTAGAGTACTTTGACTCGATAACTTAGCTAACTAGAGTACAAGGAGACAATTAGTCATTTCCTAAAGATTGCTCAATACATTGTCATTTCAAATATTTTGTTTTTATGCAAAATGTTGTTTTTTGTTGTATATTTTATCAGGCAATCACTCCAATGGTAGTTCTCCTTGTCGCGCCGCATTAATATTATTGGTTTACATGAGATCTGCTAGTCTACTTATACAGTATAATTTGTTTCTTTCTACAAGCTTGTGCTTAAACAATATATCATATAATGTGTTAGTAACTCACAAGCATTGTATGTTACACTTGTGTGTATGTTCCTTCGTTTGATATCGACATTTCACATACAGCAAGCTTAGATGTATATTGGATGTAGTTGAAAGAAAGTTAGAATGAGCCCTGATATGTATTCGATTTATCTCTCTGTTCATGTACTGCTCTCAGATTGAGAAACTTCGTATTACACCCATATTAGTCCATCAGCATCTATATATCATTCTCTTCCGCATATGCTTTGTTTTTATCGTTGCACCAGTTTTTCTCTGAAACAAAAGAAAGTGCTACAATTTGTAACACTGTAACTTGTCAACGTTTGACCACTTGAGTAGGAGTTGTGCCTCCGTTCTCTAAAAGTTGCGTACTCTAGGTGCCGGCGCATTCCTCATACAATTATAAAGTAAGGGAGGTTTGACATGCAACCAAGACAATCCGCCGTCAATGAGTTTGCTCTTGATGATCAAAGACTGGTGGACAAAGTTTTCACCCACCCGATTATCGCCTTTCACTCTAGTTTCCGCTGCAATCAAGGATACCGAAGATACAATCATCAATGTATGTTTGTTGAACCTAATTGTTATGTCCTTGGCTGCAACTACAAACAAAAGTAATATAATAATAACTATGAGCCACCAAAAATCATTATAATAAAAGTCGCAGTAAACCAGGTTGGTGGCCCATGAGGCTGTTGAATATATGCCGTCTAGAATTTATTTAGAACTTGATTAATTGTTGATGATGATCATGATGATGTTGTTTGAGTTAGTAGCTAGTAGAGTTACAGTAGTAGTAGTAGTATTATTTAAATTATTTATAAATAAATATGTAAGTAATAATATTATTATTATTATATATGGATAGATGATGATAGTAAAAAAATTAAAATTGTGTGAATAATAAAATTATAATAATAATAATTATAATTAAATTTATAACAACTTAGAACAATAATAATTAATTAATAATAATAATAATAATAATATATTATTATTATAATTTGTTGTTATTATTATTTATTGTTCCAATTGTTCTAATAAATAATAACCAAAACAAATAATAATTAATGATAATCCTCATCGTCATTGATACAAGTATCAAGTAATAAATTGTTTGTGTAAGTAGTAATAATAATACTTTCTTTATACTTACTTACTGCTAGATGAAGGGTTTGAAGAGACACGACACAAAACACGTCTACTCACCATCAACTAGCAACTCAAGAAGGCCGCGTTCCTCAGGATGATGTAGGTCATCCGGGTCTCCTCAAATAAGCCTAAGTTCCCGCAGTCCGTGTAGGCACCCATAATCCTTGGCTACGCCAATACCGATAGAACCTATGTTAACCTTGAACTTCCTATAACACACAAACTCGTTATCCAACATGCCCCCCCTTTTGTAAACCCAGTGAGCAATCAAGCTGACATCATACCAAGGGACCAGTTACCATTGCGTGCGATCAAGCCTAACTAATCATGGTTAGCTGAAGCACTAGCCTTAAATCATATGTCAAGCCTAAATACCAGGGGTGAGAACAAAGCCACACACCATACATACCTGAGATGATTACCTGTAACATATACATACCTTATTAATACTTAACCTCCTTACCAAGTGTCCCTCGTTACCTCACTGCTCTCAGTCTGAACCCTTAGAGACCTCCATCAGATCGCCCTCTGGACTCTCTGGACCTCCAACACCCTCTCGAACCACATCCCGAGACACCAACTCAACCCCAAGGGGTCCACCGTCAATTCCACTATCCCTCGGAGCAGCCGACCCCGACTGCTCCTGTACCACACTTCCTATCGGGTCAACCAGAGCAATTCTCTGCCCAGTATCTTCCCTTTGAAGTGGTGCACTAGGGTCAACCTCTACGGTATCTTCCCTATTCGCCTCCTGCTGAACCTCAACCTTGACACTGGTGTTGCCACCGGTCACCCTTTCTGCCTCCTCTACCTCGTGCACCCATCTGGCACTGCTCTGAGAGCCCGAGGGGGTCTTGGACTCCTCCCTCTGGGCGCTAGAGCCTTCCGCACTAGGTGCGGGCGCTGTTTTCACAGCTGAACTCGACGGGGCGTTACACACCACCGTCGATGGGACTTTGCTACCAGCCCCAGACCTCAACTTCCTCATTTTGGCCACAGCCTGCCTTATCACCAAGGTACATTCCTGCTCTTCCTCGAGCTCCCTCACACCCTGCTCGTACCTCTCCATCGACATACGATACACCCTCTCAGCCTCTCTCCTCTCAGCCTCAAGACGCGCACGTCTACTAGCATAGTCCTCATCACCCAAAACACCTTCACTCACCAAGAACTCGGACAGTCTGCAACCAAACTCCTTGCTCTCTCCCGGTACCTGTCTCCCTTTCATCACACTGCTGTACCCCCTAGCACCAGCTGTAGCGTTTCCTGGAGTGGCTCTAGCTTTTGCAGTGGGTTCAGCCGCACCACTCTCCACCGTCTTCCTCTTACTACCACCATGAAATGCCTCACCGTCCTCAGGGCATTTCTCATCCCTATGTCCTACAGCACCACACCACCGACATATATCATGCGGACAGCTGCGGGCCCAGTGACCTGTCTGCTTGCACCGGTTGCACACGAGGTTAGGACAATCCTTCGCCACGTGGTCAGCCTTGCACAGCATACACCTCACTCCCCTCACATTCCTCTGGCTCTCTACCACTTTCCCTGCACCTTTCACACTTCCACCACTCGCTACCTTACCACCTGTCGTGGCAGCACTGCCTTTCTTACCACCTTTCTTCCTCCTATCTTCCACGGTGAAGCCACCGTCATCCTCACTCTCTGAGCGTCGCCGCTCACTCCCACTACCCTCTGCACCACTACCATCTGCTCCGGAACCGCTCTCTGCCATAACTGGGAAATCTTGTAGTTTTAAACCTCTGTACCCGTGTAAAATAAACAGAATCATTTATAATACGATGTATCCTGATACCTATGGCGATGCACACTTCTGCCTGACCTCGTAGTCACAGCCTCCTCAGGTACCTGTCTAAAAGGACCTGAGCTACCTCTGGACGTGACCTCACTGCGTCTCACGTTACCCTGTTCTTCCAGAGCATCATTAGGCTCAGGGGCCTCTTCCCTTGCCTCCACAACAGGCTGCTCCCTATCCTCGCAATCCCCTTTGTCGAGCAACCGCGACTGTAGGTTCCTCGTTTCCCAATTGAACACCGACCTCCTCTGGTGTTGTCACCACTGGTAAGTCACTGTCCAACGGGAAACCACCCTCACTTGGCGTTATTTCGCCTTTACCCAACAGAACCAGATGCTTGCGATTCCTACGCAACTCGCTATTACCTATTTTAACCCAGTAGCTTTCAGGGGTTTTATCCCTTCTAACTACCTCACCCTCTGCCCCAACATCCGTTGGGGACTTGACCCATACACAATCACCAGCCTCTAGGGCTGGCAACCTAGATACACGATACTTTTTATCCCAACTGTCCTTTATACCCTGGCGCTTCTTAACCTCTTCTTGCTCGTACAGATCGTAATCTGTACGGCCTATCCGAGGGTTACCTAGAGGTGACCTGATGCCCCTTCCAAACATTAAGTCACTGGGGCAGTACCCCGTCTGAAAAGGGGTATTCCTATATACTGACAAAGCGAGGGACTTATCCTCGTTTTTATTCCGTAAACCTTTGACCGTTTTAACTGCACTCTCTGCCGGTCCATTTGACGGGGGATACCTGGGGCTGCTGGTTATTAAACTAAAACCAACTGTATCTGCAAATTCCCTGAATTCCTTGCTGTCATAACAGCGCCCATTATCAGAGCGGACTACTCTGGGTATCCCATAACTAGAAAAGATAACTTTCATAACCTCTATAACCTCACGGGACGTGGCCCCCTGGATTAAAACTGCCTCTATCCACTTAGAGTAGTAATCTATGATAACCACGTACAATTTACCCTCAAACTGGAATATATCCATGCCTATAGTATCCCAAGGGAAGGAGGGAAGGTCACCCTCCTCCATAGGTTGGTGTTTAACCGACCTATGACGTATACAGGTCTCAAAATTTTCCACATACCTCCTAATATCTACACTGATACCCGGCCACCAAAAGTGCCTCCTTGCCCACCTACGCGTTTTAGAAACGCCTTGGTGTCCTTCATGACATTTACCCAAGTAACGCTCTCGCAAGGTACTAGGGATATATACCCGGGCGTTGTAGAACAACAGACCCTTACATACACTTAGATTATCCCTACATGTATAGAGCTTAGCAAGTTCTCCCGTACTACCTTTTGGCGGCTTACGCCATCCTTTAGATATGTATGAGAAAACAGACTTGCACAAATCACTTTCCCTCGTAGCCACCACTATCTCCTCCTCTTTACTATCTACCACAATTGTACTTGTTACCAAGCTAACATAAGCCTCTATACCATTACACTCAGCAGAGTCGACAGAACTATAACTACCACTGTTCGGTCTGCTCAGCACGTCTGCCAAATACATATTATTACCAGGAGTATGAAATATATCATAATCGTACCTTAACAACCTTAGCTTAAAGCGCTGTACCCTAATCGGCAGACTCGAAAGGTCTTTTTCACCCAATACCGGGACCAGTGGTTTATGGTCTGTCTTTATTTCGAACTTACGTCCGACCAGGTAATAATCAAATTTCTCACATGCCCAAGTGATTGCAAGGGCTTCCTTTTCTATCATGGCATACCTTTCTTCCGCTCCCGTCATCTTCCTAGACGCATACTCAACAGGTTGGCCTCGACCATCCTTATCCAGCTGAAGCAGTACTGCCCCTATAGCACTTTTGCTGGCATCTGCCGACACCCTATGCCTTTTACTGATGTCAAAGGCGCACAATACAGGGGCCTTTGACAACGCCTTCTTTATACTTTCAAAAGCCATCTGCTGTGCTGAATCCCATGTCCAATCTGACCTTGAACCTGATACTGCATAAATCGGAATACATAACCCCGATACCCTACTACTGAACTTACTAAGGTAATTCACCATGCCCGTAAACCTCCTAGCCTCAGTCTTATTGGCTGGAGGCTGAATATCCAAAATTGCCTTAATCTTATCTGGGTCCGGTTTGACTCCGGCACTGCTAATCAAGTGACCAAGGAACTTAATTTCAGTGCAACCAAACTTGCACTTCTCCTTTTTCAACGTCATACCTGAACTTTCCACCCTTTTAAGAACGGCATCTAAATTTTCCCAATGATCCTTAGAATCATTTATAATACAATGTATCCTGATACCTATGGCGATGCACACTTCTGCCTGACCTCGTAGTCACAGCCTCCTCAGGTACCTGTCTAAAAGGACCTGAGCTACCTCTGGACGTGACCTCACTGCGTCTGACGTTACCCTGGTCAACCAGATCACTTACTATTACTAACCACCTTCATTGCTGTCATTATTATTTTTTTATCTAGGTTGTTTAGTTCACCTACACAATTCTTAGCAGTAGTAGTGTGTGTAGTTTCAGTCAGCCGTGCATAGGTGATAATAGAATATTGTGCAGGATTTTGTAGGAACAGTTGACCAGTTCCACAGGTAGCCACCTGCACTGCCTCTAGGTGTCTGTGACCAGAGCTGTCTTGTATAGTCAGGCAGGCCTGCTAGCAGTCCGTCTGGTTCACTGCCTAATCATCAGCATTACTGGCTGACAGCAGGGCAGGATGATGACGCCTGACAAACAAGTCTGCCTGCTGTTGTCCACTGCTCGTTTGGACAATAGTCTGCTATTTCGACAGTATTATGCCGTATAGCTATTGTCCTCCTGAGCAGTGGAGCCTGTCCTTATTGTATGCCTGTAGGTAGTAATCAAGTAAGCACTTGAGTGAGTGTATTAAGAGTTTTATTCAACTGAATGAATACAGCCCAAGGTAAACACTGACGAGCTAGCTCGCAGCTTGTTTTATATAAACTATTACATCATAAGCTTACAATACACCTTTGTTCATAATGGTACTCACGAATAAATGCTGGTAGGTAATAAAAGATAAATATACAGTTAGAGGCTAGCAAGATGGAGTGTTCCCTGGCAACCAGGTAACATAATGGATAACTCCGAGTTCGTCCTGTACAATATTCACTATTATCATAAGAACAATTAGTTTTTCGTTGTTTGATTACTAAGAAGAAGATAGAAGATCAGAATTTATAAATCAATTATGCCATTTGCATCTGTTTTTGAACCAAATGTTTTTGTGTTCCATTTATTTATTGTTATTATATATAATATATATTATATTTTGTTTTTGTGTTTCATCTTTTTTTATTAATTGAAGTAGAGACTAATCACAAAAATTACACTGATAATTTGCTAGGAATGCTACAGGTGGATTGAATGTTGAATAATTAATTCCATGATGTTGGTTTATGACGCAGTACGCATACATACATTGCAGCATCTTTACATAGCTGTTTGTTTGTTTTTAAAAGTTAGCTGTCTCTGCAGTGAACGTAATAATTTAACATGTCGGCACACTGCTTTCTCGTGTATTATTACTCTTTACTTTTCTCTTCTTCT
This sequence comes from Cryptosula pallasiana, assembly GCA_945261195.1. Lineage (NCBI taxonomy): Eukaryota > Metazoa > Bryozoa > Gymnolaemata > Cheilostomatida > Cryptosulidae > Cryptosula > Cryptosula pallasiana. Next base: position 39,958,268 of record OX183135.1, read on the forward strand.
TTAGAACATACTAGAGCGTGATGCAAGGGGTACGCCTCATTTGTTACCAGGTTTTGATCAAATATGCTGTGGTCAGGTTTCATGCTGTTGCAGCACTTATGTGATTTGACAATTGTAACTTATTGATTTGTTTTCATCTCTCATACTGTTCGTGGCAAAAAGCTGCCGTGATACGCTGAGGATTTAGCATATATGGTTGGGGGTTCATCCCTGGCGGCAACTCTAGTTACTGACACGTCTGGCGGCCTTGTATTCATAAGTTCTTCATAGGAGCGTGTTAATGTCTCCTGACACTCTTCATTTGACAGGACTCGGAGAAGCAGATTGTGTCGGCTTATTTTTCGACGATTACTAAGATTGTCAAGTTTGAGTGTATGAAGTGCTGTAGATATGCTGGCCCTGTCTTTCAGATCACATATAAATCTGACGGCGCAGTGTTGAACTATTTCAAGGTCATTGACCTGGTAATCAAGAACCGGGTTCCATACTGACGAGGCGTATTCAATATGCAGACGACAAAGGCTTTTGTACGCAAGTAATTAGGCATGTTGAGGGGCGCCATGGAGGACTCTGTTGACCATACCTAGCTGCTGTTTAGCTTTAGTTACTTTTTGTTTGATGTGAGTGTTAAACTTTAGATCATCCTGAATTACCACCCCAAGATATTTGCTCTCTTGTGTAGTAGCTAGTTTAGTATTATTGAGTGTAATCAGCACCAGGTGCAGTAGGCCTTTGATTTACGGACATGATTGAGCATTTGTTAACATTAAATGACATACACTATGTGTCAGCCCAAGTTGACAGGGAAGTGATATTAGACTGAAAGCCTGTGTGATCATTGGCTGTGTTAACCATCTGGTGCATTAGAGTGTCATCGGCAAACAGGCTCACTTTGCAGCTAACATGATTAGGTAAGTCATTAATATAAACCAAGAATATGGTTGGCCCTAGAACAAAGCCTTGAGGCACGCTCGATGTTACAGAGGTCTCAGACGAGTTGTTCCGCGCTACCACCACTCTTTGTTTGCGATTGCTGATAAAGTCGTGTATCAGACCCTTACGGAAACTGTGTTGGCGACCATGCAGGAATCTATCTAGTGCTTGATTCAGATAATGCAACACTATGTGCTCCATAAGCTTACATGGGATGCTCGTCAGCGATATTGGTCTATAGTTGTTTGGTTGGTCTGAGGCACCTCTCTTATGAAGCGGGTAAACATGTGCTAGTTTCCACGCATCGGGGAGTTTGGAGCTAGACAAAGAAGCATTAAATATGTGTGAAAGACCATGCGATGTAAAGGATTTGTGCAGTGTTATACCGAAGCCTTTACCGAGACTGTTGTGAGTAGCCTGTGTGTTATAGAAAACCATACGACGTTGCTGAGTGCAAAACAAGTGGTAGCATTAGCTCTCAGTGTAAGGCAAATAATTATAGTTATCCAAAGCTACCGGTACGGTGGTAGGATCTTCCAACGTAAGAAGGTAACAATGTAGACTAATAGCAATACGGTAATAACAGTTCTCTGGTGCAAGAGGTCGGTATTTTAGCAGGCAATTCCGTTTAGACAAGCTACGCAAAATTATTTTCAGGAGACGTGTTATAGACAAACTTAGTGCTGTAGGCAAAGCAATCACACTAATCAGACGAGTTTCAGGTTTAATAACAGTATATTATCAACGATATACAAAACCTTGCAAATAGAGATAGTCTACGAAGCGAAGCGTATAATAAACTTGACGTTAATTAGAATACCCATTAATTCAGTCCAAGTAAATCCCAGAATACACTATTTCCAACGCACAAGGTGAATTCTAGACCAATTCTCAACTAACTCTGAAGCACTGGGCGATCTGCCCTTCTATTTATAAGAAATACAACGACTAAAAACGTGGATAACAATGATTGGATAATACAAAAGCAATCGCATTAGAAGTCACTTCTCTACAGCGGCAGACATGAAATATATATATACAATGGCATAAGCTGACGCCCAGGAAAAGTCACATGATAATACAGTTAAGAAGGATAATTATATAGGTCAGCTATGGCGTCTTTCAACTACTCTAGCTTAGTTCTCCTCAGCTACGATCCTGCGCACGTCTGACTCCTCTCATCAAGTAAGAACTTGGTCTTGGCTCGTGGCTAGGCATCCATCAAGTCATGGTCATCTCGTACATCTTCTTTGTAATAATAATAAATGGTCCATTGTCAAGCGCACGGCTGCTCTGTACAAATCCATCACATTATATCCAATTGAGTGGAAGGGAAGACGGAAGGTGGGGAAGAGAAAGGGAAATATGTAGAAGTTAGAACAGGACAGGGGTTGAGCAAGGTAGAGTGTGAAAAGTAGAGTATGGAAAGAGGACAGTGGGGCGAGTGAAGGACAAGTCAGGGTATAGTGGAGGGTGTATGTACAGGTAGGCAAGGAAAAGCGGCGCGTGAGTGAGGTGGGTGGGCAGATTAGAATAGAATGGTTAATACTGTAAGTAATATACGTAAATATGAACAAATAAAACTATGAAATAGCAACTAATAGCTGTCTGTGTTACTGTTGTGAGTGGGTTATGTGGTTTGCGTTTAATAATGCACACTCAAGGACGATAGTAACAATTTCAATAGTAGATTTTGTGAAGCCAAGATGTTTCAACAACAGCATTTCCTCTATAGATGATTTTGCGCGCCTTGCAATACTTAATGACAATACTGTTTCTTTGCCTGCCATGTGACTGAAATATTAATGTTATGGTGATACGAGATGTCACCCAAAATACTTTCTCGACACTTTTTTTTTTGTCCGGGATATTTCACTTGTTGAAACTAGCTGAGAAGGAAACTTGAGTAGCAGTAACCACTATTTGATCCTGAGACTTAATATTTGGCGATAGGCGCCAAGTCTCGTCTGGTAATAGGCTGATGCCGCATCTGTCGATGAAACTTTTTTTCGCTGCAACATTTTCTAGTGCTGGTACGGTGGAGTGCACCTTCAACCTCAACTAAACATTGCAGGTCTACTCATGCTACAGCTTTATACTCCCATTAACCAACCTTTTGTTCAATAGAAAATGGATGCACCACTCTGTTGGCTCGGGCAACTTTTGTCAGACATATTGAATAGCTGCCTGTTGGCATGTTTAGTTTTGCTTTATTGTCGAATTCACAAAAATCAGCAAACCACCCGATCTAAGCAAATCACTTTTAAATCACTCAGCTAGAGACCAAAGAACCATCTTTGGTGATAAATATTGACTTTCTATAACAGGCGATTCATCTTTTTATTCATAAATAATAAACCTGCCTGTATGCCTGACGGACACCCTCGTCAGTCCAGTGAGCAACTTTTCTGATCTCAATTTTCTTACTAGATTCAATTATAATAATATTACCAATCAATAATAAACTGAACAACTGTCCCATGTCATTGCTCGACACTGCAGGATGATCAGAAGTAGTCGTTATATGTAGTAATTTTCTTTTTTAACTATAGAATAGGTATTGTAGATTTACCTACAACCTAAATTTTTATTTATAAATCATTCATACATATTGTGTGAAAAGCGTAAAAGGAAAGATAAATGGTTTATTAGTTATAGTAATGGAAATGATGTTTTTTCTGTCATTTATTGTAGCACAAGTCACTTCAGACTACTAAGTATTCAGGCTCTCTGTAGTGTCATCGTATGAGAATTGTGACTGGCAAGGAGTATGTAATGTGTCTCACACGCAAGTGTCACCAGAAGGTTCCCGCAGACAACTGCTGTCTATCTCATTTGTACCTAGCATGTCCATTGCTGAAACCACCACATCTCTAAACCTGTGATGCCAACCACGCCAAATGTCCAGAGTGATTGGGAATGGCCAAAGGATGTAAAGTGTGTGAGTAGACCTGCAGTTTTTCAATTGATTCATATAAAAAGGCTGATGATTTACAAGATCTCAAGTTCTGTAAAAAACATCAAAGGCCTGTGTGCCATAGTTATTGTACACATCCACTGTTTATTTTATAGCTTGCTTTCAGTAAACTAGCACCTTAGTGCATATGTTGTATTGTATATTTTCATTTCTAACGCTTTTGCCCACTGGCATCAAAAATATGTATTAAAACTAATTTTAGGTCTCAATACAGACATAGCATACTGTATGCAATGATCTTAGCAATGGAGGAGAGGACAACTCTTCATCGGCACACATCCACAGCTGATATTAATATAACATTCTATGAGTTGGCCATACAAGGATAGATCTATCTTCCCCACTCCCATTTTTTTTTGTAGATTTGTATAATATCAGTAGTTTACTGTTATATTTATTGTTACCTTTGATCTCTACTCTTATACTGTAGCAGAATTTTGCACTTTGAATCTAGCGTAGAGACGTTCCATTCCAATAGGTTTACCACTGCCATGCCACATGTTGAGCTTGAGACGTTCTTACTACTGGTAAATAGGTCATCATATGTACTCCTTATTCGTTTATTGCAACTTTTCCATAAAAATAGAGTTGCTTATCGAAAAAGCAAGGTTGTAGAGATTGTCATTAAAGGTAAAAGAATGTATAACATACCAATAATTGTCTTGCATGAAGGAATCAGATCAGCGACAATGTGTGGAAAAGCCGCAAAATGATCAGTTCAGTAAAACATCAAACTAATAAAAAATAATAAAAAGCAAGTCAAGAAAACACTCCTACTTAAATAAAACGTGCTGGCTGTCAAGTCAAAGTACTTTAGTTAGCTAAGTCATCAGGTCAAATACTTTAGTTAGCTAAGTCATCAAGTCAAAGTACTCTAGTTAGCCAAGTTATCAAGTCAAAGTACTTTAGTTAGCTAAGTCATCAATTCAAAGTACTTTAGTTAGTTAAGTTATCAAGTCAAAGTACTCTAGTTAGCTAAATCATCAGGTCAAAGTACTCTAGTTAGCCAAGCTATCAAGTCAAAGTACTCTAGTTAGCTAAGTCATCAAGTCAAAGTACTCTAGTTAGCTAAGTAGTCAAGTCAAAGTACTCTAGTTAGCTAAATCATCAAGTCAAAGTACTCTAGTTAGCCAAGCTATCAAGTCAAAGTACTCTAGTTAGCTAAGTCATCAAGTCAAAGTACTCTAGTTAGCCAAGTCATCAAGTCAAAGTACTCTAGTTAGCCAAGTCATCAAGTCAAAGTACTCTAGTTAGCCAAGTCATCAAGTCAAAGTACTCTAGTTAGCCAAGTTATCAAGTCAAAGTACTCTAGTTAGCTAAGTTATCAAGTCAAAGTACTCTAGTTAGCCAAGTTATCAAGTCAAAGTACTCTAGTTAGCTAAGTTATCAAGTCAAAGTACTCTAGTTAGCCAAGTTATCAAGTCAAAGTACTCTAGTTAGCCAAGTTATCAAGTCAAAGTACTCTAGTTAGCCAAGTTATCAAGTCAAAGTACTCTAGTTAGCCAAGTTATCAAGTCAAAGTACTCTAGTTAGCCAAGTTATCAAGTTTAAGAACCCAAACATAAAATGAAGGTAACTTATTAGGTGGGATGGATGGAAAGTGTACAACCAAACCACCTCCATATCTCTGTTTGTACTCAAAATGTTGGTTAACACCAGAGTATCCAAGCATTCTGATAGTTGTAGTCGGGGTGGGTTCAGGGGCACCCAGTTTAAGTTTGTTGCTGTCAGGCCAATCCAATACAAATGCGTAAACACTGTATCCAGTAGTTGAAGTGTTGGACTTTCTCTGAGTGTACCTGCAAAAATTACCACAGTTAAATTATAGTATAGCACATCACAGTTGTCTACCCACAGTTACGCGAATGGAAGTGGTTACCAAGGAAACGAGGTCCAAACAATTACTGCCAATCATATAACTTACCATTAAAAATTGTTGATGTGGTGTAAAAAAAACATTGTTTTACTATACAAATACCTGTCATATCTTGCACTCTTTTACAAAAATATGTGCTGAAGAGCCTATTTAACACACCCAATAGCCAATTATATAACTTTTGGTAGCTAATATAGAAAATTAGCTACTTTGAACAAGGCTAATTGCCATTTTGAGTATGAATAATGGGTGCTTGGCTCCCTATTATTTTGAAAAATTATTTCCTGTTACTAGTAAGCAAGATCTTTGGTATGGTATTTCAATGGAGAATTTGTTGCTTATGAAATTTTTCAACAAAATGATTTCAACTTATAGAGGTCTTTTTCATCAAAAGTGGAAGTTTTATGAAAAATTGACACGTTGATCTAATTATCTTTTCTTAGGCTGCCAATAGAAAGTTAAAATTTGCATGCTTTTGTAGCTTTAGAGGTTTTTTGAATATTTTGTAATCACTGAAAACTCAAAAGCCATGCCAGTTTCTTTAGATAAATTTTTAGTAGGTTCTACAAAATTTCTACAATGTAGCTTATATAAAAAATAGGCTCCGCCCCTTTATTTAGGACCTCAAATTCACTTTTATAATATTGTGTAGCACATTGCCTGCATGAAATGACAACCTACACTAAATCTACAATCCATATCTGGAGTTGTCCTCTCATTAATATCTTTTTCTCTAATTTTAGACATATTATTGGGATGTTAATAAACATAAAATTGAAAAATTAAATTGTAGCATGTGCTTTGTCAATGCACATTAGGACAAGAGAGTATAACTTCAAATTAGGCTTATAATTATGTGTGGATAAATAACTCCCAATGTTCATTATTTTCTCTCTACAGCCAAGAGAGAGGCAGTATGCTAGATGTGCTACCAGCATGTCCAGACACGTCAATGTAATAACAATTTGTTATTATCTACTGGACTAACAGACAGACAAATGTTAGACAGATAATTTTATCACTCAATGGTGTATTACGTAATATTACATAACAGTAAAGCAGACAATAACCTCAATGTGCAGTGAATCTTGTACACAATAATATATATTACATAACTCACCAGACATTGCCAGATGTTGTGTCATTCTGATATCTCCATGGTTTACTAGCATATACTGCTTCACCATTGACTTTAAGCCACGCCCCCATTTGTCTAAGCCTCTCCTCAAATATGGGTAGAATTCTACCATCATGCGTTGGTCCAACATTCAGCAGGTAGTTTCCTCCACAACTATGTATAATATGGAACAAAGTACAGACAAGAAGTTGACATTGAAACAATCTACTATTTTTGATACTAATCAAAGACTTTTAGGTCAAACTATTTGTGCTAAATAAAATAGCTAACACTTATATATTCCCCGGAGCAGCACCTAATTGTTTGCACCAGACGCGTCAAGATTTCATCTATAGTCTGATAGTCACTCAAATCTTTATTTCTTCCATAGCCCCAGGTACTTTTTTGTACGGTGTCACAGTCCTCAAACTTTTTCTCTTGGAGTTTCTAAAGAATTATGACTATATATCACCTCAAAGCATATACAGCAACGCAAATTTCATCACATTCAATTTTCAATTAATATTGCGAATAGATCGCTGATTCATTGATTGTAGAAGTTAAAACATGGTCTGATGTGAAATTATCCATACTTGATTAGTTTTGAAAATCCACCACAAAAAATTGCTCTATAATGCAGCTACTACACACACACGTTACTACAGTTTTATACATTTTGCGTCTCAACAACTACTACTAGTGCTACAATGAAAAACAACGTCAGTTCCTGGTCGTGAGCCCATTATAAAAGGGATGAAAGTTCATACTTTAGGGTTGTAGTGATCTTGGCAGGTCCAATAACCTCCATGCTTACAACCGGAGTCGTGTCCCCAACGATCGTTTACTATAACATGGTCTCTGACAGGACTGAAACAGGACGGACAACTTCAGATATTATGGGTTCAGCTTATGTTACTTTGAACTTCTAAATAGAATGCTCATGCTGAGGTACAAAAGTTATCATAAACTCTTATGGAAGAAAATCTTGGCAATATTTCAAGCTATAACTTACCTGTCATTGTACAACCAGGTGAGAAACTCTTTTGACATGAAGTAATCATCGCTGGCAGCTGCGGAGTCGTCTGACCAGAGCAGATCTGGCTTGTAGGTGTTAATTAGTTCTGTCACCTCAGGAATCATCTTCCCCTACAATACAGCAATCACATGTCGATAGACATGCAACACGATCAAGCAGCGAATGCTCCTACACAAAAATTTAGGTACTAAATAACATGTCGGATTGGGGGGAGGGGGGGACATCCTTATACTGGAAATTTCACCGACTCTGTCTTATAAAATTATCGACTCATCTTTCACTAAGTAATTTTTACCAAGTAAAAATTTCTGCCCTAAAACTAGGAGTTGTGTGCTTTAAATTGGTGAGATTCTGTGATTCTCCTACGACAGGCAATTGAGGTGACTGTGGTTGGTTGGTGGCGTGCTAATAGCAGAGAATACTTAAATTAGAACAAAATATTTCATCATTTGGTTTATTCTAGGCTATAATGGTGGCTCAAAAGGTTTTACAGCTTCAAGCTTCTGAAGGCTTCCCAAAGCTTTTACTGAAAGCGCCTAAACTTTCCCAAACTATCGTGCTTCATCAAATAGCTCATACATTTTAAAAACCCAAAGTCATTTGTAAACAGATTTTACAAAACCATTCGTTTTATATTTATATCTATGACTTCATGTCTTGAAAGAGATGTTGTAAAGATCAAGAGAGCCCACAGTATTTGGTTTAAAAAACGTACTATGTTTAAACTAGAAAAACTTTTTTAAAACTGTTTCGAGTTTTTTAAAAGTGTAGTTCATATACCTTTCACTTTTCCTAACTGCCTGAATTATTTGAAAATCATTTGGTTTATTTGCTAAAAATCAACACATCTTTAAAAGTTCCGCAGTTGCTTGACAGGAAGTACAGTTTTATAACATTTCATACCTAGCAAGGATGATATTACCCACAAAGCTTATTTTACAATTCAGTTTATCAACCTATTTATTGCATTCTCCCGATTATTTTCAATGCAAACAAAGAGTGTAGATTAACTTGGAAGTATTCCAACACTTTTGAAAACAAAAACCTCCACTTTTATGAGCCACAATAAAAATTTGAAAATAATATACCTAGGTGTGCGTATTTAAACAGCTACTGGAAGAAAAAAATAGTTTTTGTTTTACCCAATTGGGCTGGTATAACCAATCTCCTCTTCCAGTAATATAATTTTTCTGAGTTAAAAACAAGCATTTTAATGGTTTAGTTTAAAAATGGCCAGTCCTTCCTGGGATCTCACAGCACAGTTTTACAGTGATTAACACAACTCCCCATATATGATTTAAATAAATATACACAGACATATACCTTGATATATAGTTGAGTTGTGAAGTTGTTATGTAAGTCCATTAAGAAGAGAGGATTGTGCCAGTCAATGAGGTTGTGATATAGGCCAAGCCTCAAATCAGTCTTCCTCACTGCAGTCGATATCTCACCTGTCAAACAACGTTGTAATACACCCTAGCAAACATTTCATCTCTTCATGCGCAGGCTTGATTGACACTGTATGGCAAATATCTGGTTGTGTTCTAGAGCAGACGCTTCAGTGTTTATACATACCTACAAGATCTCTCTTTGGTCCGACTTGCATAGAATTCCAATTAAATGAATAATTAGTGTTCCAGTTACAGAATCCCTCTCTATGTTTGGTTACAAAGACTGTATATCTGTCAAATATTACCAAAAAATATTCAACAAGTTTTCAGGGTTAATAGCAATGTTGTAGCGATCACTCATGATTTGGTTAAACCGATAAGATATAGGAGTTATGCTCTCTATTTAATATATTAATTTGGAAAACCATCAGAGCAATAGAACTTTACAATTGTCTGTATACTAATATGATAGGCAAGCAGTTTCTCATAGAACCATTTGGCTAATAACTATTATGATTATTTTTAGCATTTCCAACGCAAGCCAGTAATAATTATTATTGATAATTACTATTAATTATAATTATTAACATGTACAACGCTCCCATTATCTATACGAAAAAAAAAACACAAATACATACTTAGCTCCAGCATCTTGAAACAACTGTATCCATTGTTCAGCATCGAACAATTCTGCCGTAAACTGGCTGGCAAAGTCAGCATAAGTCCAATCAGCAGGGTAGTTTTTCTTCATAAACTCGTATATGAAGTCACCAGGCTTGGAGTTATCCCAGCCTGTCCAGAAGGATTCTGCTGTGTTGGATTTCCCACGTAGTGCAGGCACAGAGAACACTCCCCAGTGCACAAATATTCCCACTTTTGCTTCATCGTACCAATCAGGCAGAGGTCTTGAATCGATGGAGTCCCAGGTTGGCTTGTATGGTCCATACCCCTTAGCCAAAGAGATCAAAGATAAAACCATTGAGACAATAACAATATAATGTGATGGCATTCTACAGTTCGTTGTTGAAGACAATTCTGGGTAGATTTAAACCTCACATCACTGCAGCGCACATGCAACAATATATGTATAATGCAACAATAGAGAGAACTGTTCTCCCAACAATTATAATTTTGTTTGTTATTAGCAAATGGAGTATCACCCAATGATCAAACCCGTTAGTTATAAACGTATTTCTATTGGCCAAACGTTTCTATCAGACAATCTCTCAGTGAATCTTCATTTGGTAATTCAATTTTAACACCCAATGAAATTTAGATATTTTGGTCTCTTTTAATGACTACTTGTTAAGGAAATAGATAACACAAAAATAGCATGAGTCTTGGGGGGGGGAAGGGTGGGGGGGGGGGGGGGTGGGGTGTTAGTCAAAGTATAGTACCACCAGTGTGTCCTACAGGTAAACTATGTGTGTGATAGGAGAGTTTTGATGGAAAGCACCCCTAACATACAAAAGTCCTTGGTTAAAGGCTGTTTTAATTTGGCCTTACTTTAGCCTGTGAGTTATCTCAGATTGCAGTCGCTCATGACCAAGTTTTCCGCGGTCATATTTATTTGCTGCAGTTTGTGATGGAGCAGGTCCATATAAGTCAATGTGTCATTTATTCTCATGCTCTGCCTGAATAATTTAATAAGTCAAAGATTTATATCTATTGAAATGTCTTTTCTGCCCTGCTTACAGAGCTGTCCATCTCTGGCAAAGTATTGAATTAGAGACAATAAAGTCAGTATGGAATGAGACAAAACCAGGCAGATTTTACTGAGAGTTCATGAAAGATAATGATATGCAACACTTTACTAAGGATTGGTTTGTAGAATTATCTGATGCCTCCAAAGGAATGAGTGAATCTGTCATGAAACAAATACATTACATAATACGTTACTGATTATTCTTACAGAAACTTGTTGTTATTATGTAATGAGGCTGCTTGCATTGTTTGATTGGCTCATTGTGAAACAGTTACATATACATAAAATTTTGTTTTGTGTTAGATTTGTTAGTCAGCACTCTGGATGATTTTAAATTGAGTTACAAAATTAATGATTTAATTTTTAGCCCTTTGCCAATTGGACCAAAGTGATCTATGTAGGTAGATATTCCATAGATAGCCCAAAACTGCAACAGTTCTAGGAATCCAGGAAAAGTATATGGATTTAGGTTTGTACGACTAAAATATCATTTAAACTCAGTGGTTATCTGTCATCGTATAAATTGCAGGTGAAATACCTGCAGTAAAAAACTCAGGCTTGAGACTTCACCACGATATTCTAAAACTCAAAAGCCTTTATTCCTCAAGCTTTAGCCTTGCAAGCACAAATATGTGTACGTTAAGGTCTACAAATTGTCCGTCACCAAAAAGCAACACAAAAACTTTTAGTAGGAGAGGACACCTCTGCTACACGCTGCATGTTCTAGAACAATGTTATACTTGAGATAAATGCGATGATAAAGGCGTACAAGCCATTGTCTTCAATAGAACAAAGAATAGAACTATGCAAAATATCATGAAAGTGGAAAGTTTTGTTGTGGCTATACAGTCATAGCTAGACTGATAAGTTAACTAATCAGACTTGGTATAACATCTCCAAAAAGTTTCAAACAAGGTCAGATGTGACATGATACCAGTGAATAGATTGAGATCATTCTGTTGTGGTTTTATAAACGAAACACAAACTTTGACCAGAATACAAGTTGTAAACAATGATGGCTGATCTGAGGTTGGACACAATCTTGAAGTGGTGGTTTTAGAGACAATGTAGTGATGAATGGTCCCTGGGTAGTTGGTACAGCAGACAACATGGTGGGTACTTCACTTGCATGGATAGATTTAGCCGGGGTGGCTCTCTATGAGGGGGAGGGGGTGAGAGAGAATGAGAGCCAGGGACACATTGACACACGGTGGGCGGAGCTTACATTGTAGTTGAGCATTAATCCCATTATAACTTCATCGTATTACTAACAGAAAACGAATGAGACAGTCTATATCACTAAGTAAGCATGACTACTGTGGTTGTATTTATTATTAGCTTCATATAGCTGATATCATTCCTTTGTGTTGAATTGAGAGCTATGTTGGATGGTGGCACCTAACTTGGCCACAAGTAAACTAGACCACTTTTTCACAGAGCTTATTATTGATTTGATTTTATTCTTACCCAAAAACTTGTCAAGATAAAGCTAAAACTCCACTGTTCAATGAGGGTTTACTCCCACTGATGATAATGGCTTTCTAGCATTCTTTCATGCAACTTCGATTATAATTTTACGGAATTTATAGAACATGCATATGTATGGATTTATGCATACAAAGTCAAAGAAAAAGATAAAACAATAGATTAGCAAAATGTGTGAAATAACATATTTTAAATCAGAACTTTGCGGTGAATAAAATTTAAACAGGAATTTTGTACACAACAAGTTATCACATGAATCACATAGCGAGTGCAATTGAAAAACAAAAATATACGCACGTAAACAAATATAAAAAAAAAATGTACATACATATATTTGTGATGTACATATATTTGTAATGTACATATATTTGTAATGCAGGAAATATAAATAGCTATAAATGAAAGGAGTAACAGGGAAAACCACTGAACTGAGCAAGTAGCTAACCAGAAATACAAACATTAACACAGCCACCAGTACGGAGGAAGTGATATTTTTCATCTCTCCAACTCAGTTTTCAGTTACAAATGAATCACCAGGCTCATTTCCTGAATGACTAACGACTGTAATTGTTGTCTTGTAGCAAGGAAGTCGCATCTATAGGTACTTTGCATGGCCAGTACTTCTGAGTAAATCACCACATAATATGTCTGTTACGATCCAAATATGTTCTGGAACTATTTTACCAGAGAGTTTATTGTTGCATTCTCCTGCAACAACAATAACAGCTGACAGTTGTAAGCATAATAATCAAGTTACACAATGCTAAGCTAAAACTGGAAATTCAAGTTATATTCACAGAATAAAAATGTAACAACAAATAACGAGTGGTCTGAGTAGCATCTCTTACCAATCAAACATCAAGCATACAGATTATTGCATAACTGTAATTAAATGCAAAATAATAATAATAATAAAAACGTGTGCTTTCTTGTTTGGCAAGATGATGTTGCTTTGTTGCTTATACTACTCGTCCACAACAATAAAGCATTGTCATTAGCACACATTCTTCTATAGCATTAATTATTATTTGTGAAAGTAGTAGTATATAAAATTGTTTATTATTGCAATGTTGTACTCATCTGGATTGTTCAGGCATACTGTCACTAACTCAGTTTGTGGAAAGGTTTAGTTACCCACCCATGGAGTTTATATGTTCAAAGAAGACACACACCACATAGTGTGTGGCACCATGGTGACACATATGGTGACACCATAATAATTTATTATATATATATTATAATATTAATTATCTGTTTTAATTGTAAAACTATAAAATTCAATTATTAATTATTATTATAATTATTTACAATTCTAACAAATCCTAATAATCATAACAAAAATCATTATTAGTAGTTCGTAGTAGCCAATGACAAAAAAATTATCAAATATCAACCACAAACAACAATAAATTAAATAATAAAATTTATTGTTGATGTTTGTTGGCTGATAGTTTTATTTCTTAAAACAATATTATTAGTATTTATTAATAATCATCATATTGCTAGTAGATAGATAGAAGTATAAAAACAATCACAATTTTTCAGCAACATTAATAATTACAATAGTCACAAACAATAATTAATAATTAATATATATTATTAATATTTATTATTATTAAATTATTCCTTATTATTTATTACATACATTACTATTATAATAATATCTACCGCTTCTCATCGACTACTTACTGTAAAACCTTAGTTGTGGCATCCAGAGTTGAGATTGGTCAATTCTATCATGTCCAGTTGTAAAAGAAATTGTAAAACAACAAACCAGCACAAAAAATTGGTTCGTAGAGCTGAGCATGTGGCTAGCACATGGCAATAACTTGAGAGAAATATCAATAGACTTACTAAACAAAACCACATTTAAGTCGGCTTTTCGTTGAAAAAAAGAAGTTTACTCAGACTAGGACGTATTCTGTTACAGAATACGGCATCTCAAAATCAATCTGTCCCCGGCTCTCTCTCACTCTCTCCCCCCAAACCCCGCCCACCATCATAAACCCCGCCTCTTGAGAGCCGCCCCGGCTAGGATAGATTCAATTCTAAAGGAAGAGTTGTCTCCTCTCATCAACCCGTGTATGTTAGTCATCGCTCTGTAGCATACAGCAGTACTGCAGGTGTTCCAAAAATAAGGCGAGAAAGTCGATTTTCTTCAGAGAAGAGTGTGGGGCTATGCAAGTGAACACAACTCCAATCGGTATCAATCTGTACAAGAGATTCTCGCTAAAATTGCCAAAGTTGCCAGGTTTGGGTATTGCTTGCTATGGGACTTTAGAATCTTGTATGATTCACTATTGGTTATGGCAGCACAGCATGGAATCTTTGTTTTAATTGTGGAGGAAACTACCTGCTGAATGTTGGACCAACACATGATGGTAGAATTCTACCCATATTTGAGGAGAGGCTTAGACAAATGGGGGCGTGGCTTAAAGTCAATGGTGAAGCGGTATATGCTAGTAAACCATGGAGGTATCAGAATGACACAACATCTGGTAATGTCTGGTACGGGTACATACTATAACACTAAACTGACTATCAACTATGTATCAGTAGTTGTTCTCTCATGTACAATGTTGTAATAGAACAGACAACTTCAATACCAGTTTGCTGCGAGTGCGCACAGAGAAAGTCCAACACTTCAACTACTGGATACAGTGTTTACGCATTTGTATTAGACTGGCCTGAGAACAACAAACTTACACTGGGTGCCCCTGTACCCACCCCGACTACAACTATCAGAATGCATGGATACTCGGGTGTTAACCAACATTTTGAGTACAAACAGAGAAATGGAGGTGGTTTGGTTGTACACTTTCCATCCATCCCACCTAATAAGTTACCTTCATTTTATGTTTGGGTTCTTAAACTTGATAACTTGGCCTTCTAGAGTACTTTGACTTGATGACTTAGCTAACTAGAGTACTTTGACTTGATAACTTAGCTAACTAGAGTACTTTGACTTGATAACTTAGCTAACTAGAGTACTTTGACTTGATAACTTAGCTAACTAGAGTACTTTGACTTGATAACTTAGTCAACTAGAGCATCACTACTTCATATTTATTTTAATTGTGATCTTTGTCGGATCTTTCAGCTAAAAACTGTTGTTTGACTTTCTGTTTTCAGTTTGAATGTCCATTGTTTTTATAACTATTATTTTTAGTCTCTTTTAACATGTTACATTCCGTACTTTAGTATGCATAAGCCCTTTTTATGTTTTCATCATTCACATAAAAGGCATGGAATAAAAAATAACATTACTAAATAATCACTGTTTATGAATGCCCCAGCTCAAGCTCACATATTATTTGAAATATTTTGTGTCTTTTGTCCCCCTTTTGTCACGCTTTGAATACAAATGCAGACGTTATGCAAACAAACCGTTATATTTATTGTATCGAAAGTTGCAATGTATTACAATCAGTGTCAGTATTTCAGTTAACAAACAGGTTCTATTCATGTCTCGTTTAGGTTACTCCAGCGTTGCCTCTTCCCACTAGCGAGTCCCACCAAATCCAGCTACAACCACGGCATTAAACTGTAACTTATTGATTGACATGTATTGGCAAGCAAAAAAATACGCCACAGTTTGATTTTCACTAAATGCAGTCAAGACTTGGCACTACAGACTTTTACTGTAATAATTTGGTACTACAGGAGTTTACTGTAATGACTTAATATTACAGAACTTACCGTAATGCCTTGGCACAGCTGATTGCTGTTTTTGGATAATTCGTGAGATCATCGCTTTTATTCCAGGCCAGACCGAGTTCACAACTTCTGGTATTCTGCTCTCAGCAAGAATAAATCCAGAACCATCAGCATCATTGGGTGGAAGTTCAACGCAGTAGGCATAGGTGGCACCAGCACCGCCATAGGCCCAATCGTCTGAGGCTCCAGCCGACGGGTCTGTTATTCCGAAGTAAACAAGGAGCTTTTTAGAAAGAACAGCATTTCATTAAATTTGGGTAATAGTAGTGCCTGGCTGAAGCAAAACTTGAGTACAGTAGTACTTAATTGAAGTAGTACTTGGATACAGTAGTACTCAGTTGAAGTAGTACTTGGGTAAAGTAGTACTTAATTGAAGTAGTACTTGGGTACAGTAGTACTTAGTTGAAGTAGTACTTGGGTAAAGTAGTACTTAATTGAAGTAGTACTTGGATACAGTAGTACTCAGTTGAAGTAGTACTTGGGTACAGTAGTACTTAGTTGAAGTAGTACTTGGGTACAGTAGTACTCAGTTGAAGTAGTACTCAAGCTGAGTACTACTTTGTACTTAGTTTGAGTAGATTTAGTTTTGATTACAAAAGCCAGCAAGAACAAAAATAACAAGTAACTATCACTAACACTAGTGGATAGAAGCAGCAGACAAACCAAACATAAATCTGCTGTTGATACACAAAAGTTACATAGACATGAAAGATCGAGTATTTCCAATAAGTAAATGACGATTACACATTGACCTCTAATTTGATACTTACATAACTCTATGGCAGCATTGCCCACAGTCCAATATTCTCCATTAATTTCGGCCACAGCGGCGGCAGCGGCTCTACCGACATCATCCTGCAGGAAAATGGTAGACAGACATCGATAATTGTAATACATTTAAGTAATTTATTTGGAGTTGTCCAAATAGTAGATAGACAACTCCTTCTTGACTTATAATTCAGTTACTGATGCATTCATCATATTTTCACTCACAATCATCATTAACAAACAAGTTGTCGAGGCAAAATAGTTTGATTGGTTAAACTGACCATATCGGCGTGGTTGGGTGCGTAGTCTCTACCATAGCCCCATGGGAAGATGAAATACTGGCCGTAGGAGTGGAACGACAGATACACCTCCAGCTTGGGAAGACTGGCCAAAAAATCTCTGAGGTTTTGACTCTCAGGCTCAGAAAAAGCATTAGGTCCTAAATAGATCTCGCTGCATGGGTTGGTAGACACCCCCGCCACTACAGATACAGATCACATCAAAAACTGGGCTACATTTCATACACCCAAGGTCGCTGGACCATTCTATAAAATTATGCATAGTAATTACCTCCCCATTGATAGCCAAAGTTCCTGTTGAGATCTACACCCTGACAACGTCTCTTGCTTGTTACTGCTCGATTCTTCCTCCACATTCGATCCTGCAGCAGGAAAAATGAAACTGGACAAAATGAAATTAGCGAAATTTTCTAGTTACAACAAAACATGAGAGGTGAGGAGCAGACGTACGCTGTCGTGAGAGTATTGGTATCCATCAGGGTTGAGCATGGGTATAACATACCAGTCATAGGCATCCAGCATGGCCCTAACTTGTGGGTCACTGTTGTAGTCATTGATCAACTGGAGAAAAAATACATCAATAAGCCTGTGGTACAGAGCATGCTTTTGTAGGTTACAAGCAGTTAGCCTCGTATCTTTACCTTATATATCATATTATTAACGAAGGCTGGAGAGATCCATTCTCTGGCGTGAATACCTCCATCAACAAAGACTGCAGGCTTGGCGGATGCACTTGGATCTCCGACTATCTTAATCACATTCATCTCTCTGCCCTCGAGGGATGAGCCTACACATAGACACCAAATGTGATATGAGCTTATGCATAGACACCGAATGTGATATGAACCGACGCATAGACATCGAATGTGATATGAGCTTATGCATAGACATCGAATGTGATATGAGCTTACGCATAGACATCGAATGTGATATGAGCCTATGCATAGACATCGAATGTGATATGAGCTTATGCATAGACACCGAATGTGATATGAGCCGACGCATAGACACCGAATGTGATATGAGCCTATGCATAGACATCGAATGTGATATGAGCTTATGCATAGACATCGAATGTGATATGAGCCTATGCATAGACATCGAATGTGATATGAGCCGACGCATAGACATCGAATGTGATACGAGCTTATGCATAGACATCGAATGTGATATGAGCCTACGCATAGACATCGAATGTGATATGAGCCTATGCATAGACATCGAATGTGATATGACCTTATGCATAGACATCGAATGTGATATGAGCCTACGCATAGACACCAAATGTGATATGAGTCTATGCATAGACACCAAATGTGATGCTTCCTCCGTGTAGTAGAATGGAGAATATTTCAATTAACTTTAATTACTTGGCAGAAGTAGAAAACCAATAAATTTCTATCAAAGCAAATAGATAAGCTATGGCTTTTTATGGGCTTCATTGCAATTTTTTTAACTGCAATACACAGTTTTAGCTAGAGTTAAGCAAGTGATTTACACAAAGTATTATTACATGAAAGTATATTCTAGTGTGAAGGTCACACAAACGCCATTTGTGACTACTTGAGTTTGCTGCTGCAGCAAGTTTACTTCGAATGACATTCTTTTTTAATAGTCGGCTCAAAAAATCTGTAAAAAAAGAAATTGTCAAACAAACAAAAAACAAAAGTAAAAGAAACTAAAACTCGAGTTTATATAACATTATTGGGATTTTACTAAAAAAAACCTCTGACTCATATTGAGAACGAATATGTTAGAGCGCATCATGACAAAATTTTTGTTCTGAAATATTTAAAAAAACAATTTTTTCTCTACCTAGGTATTTATTTGTTTTTCCTTTTGCAAAAACCTCTGGGGTTTGAAAACCAAAACCATCTGGCACCGAAGTAATACACCGCAACCATTACACCTTCTAGGAGGTCATGCCCACCCGGGACAGCACCAGGTAAATAAAACACTGATTACGTGCAATGCATGTACATAGACCTACCAAAAGGCATCAGTGTACATCTACTTCCACAGCTAGCGGCTTGAGAAGACAACCAGCTTGCTATCTCTGGTTGGCTTCCGTATCTGGTCAACACATCAGGAGAACTGAGGAAAGACGGTTGCCAGCTGACATCTTTCTCGCTGTCCACCAATCTACAAGACAACACAACATCTTGTAACAAATACGTAACAAATCAGCACTTCTAGTACTATGTCACCAATAACTGACCTCTGAATGTTGTTATTCTTTAATTTGTAGGTCATTCTGGCAGCTGACAGCGAGGCAGCTACCTCAGGCAGCATGTCAGCTGTGACATGGATGTCGACAGCGGCTCCTACTTGAGTAGGACGTTTCCAGAAATCAACTTCCTACAGCCAAGACCAAACCAAAGTCAAAAATTGAATTAAAAAATTATTTGTTAAAAAAGCAAAAACAGACAAAAGATGCAACCTGAATGGTTTCCAACTTACGGAGGTTTGTTCAACCTGTTGTAGATATAACAGCTGTTCAAGATTTGTGGGGGTGACAGATAGCAGTTTATCTCTGCAAAGATTATGGAATAGACGTTTTACTACTAAGAAGCCAATAGGCTGCTTAGCTAATTACTCAGCCAACATGCTCTAAATAATAAACATTGCATGTTACAGAAGTTGTCTACTCCTTCCGCTACAAGTGGGGGATACATGGAAACAATAGAGTTGATTTCTAATACCAAACACAGTAACTCAATGAAATCCAATGCTGCAACTCACCCATTAAACGTTTTGGTAGCAGCAGCACTAGCCAGCAGCATACAGAGCATCCAAAGAGCCATCTTGTAGGCAGCAGGAGTAGTCAGCAACTGATGTGCCAGTCTCGTGGACAAACAACTTTACACAGATTACAAGTGCCATAAAAGTGGGGATAGTAGGAGCAGATGTGATGTTCACAGCCATAAACAGAAGTTTGTGACTGTTCAGACCACACCTATAACAGGTGGGGTATTGGTAGAATTGTCTGTACACTGACGTCATGAAAGAAATCATTATTCTATCACTAGCAGTAATATTGCCGTAGTAAAACACGACCACCCACTTTGCTGCTACCCCGGTCACCTCAGCACAGCATTGCTTCTCCTTGCATTGCTCTACCCCACCTTGCCCTTTCCCACCAGGGCCTATTTTTCATTCTGTGTCTTTCTCTCTATCTCTACAACTCAGTTTGACCAAAAACACAGGAAGACAGTTTGCTGGCAGGTTCCATTGAGCTCCCAGTTGAAAGTTACTTTTTAATTGTTTTCTATCCAATGTTGCAGTAAACTACAACACAGACTAAAACTATGTAGAAGCTCTGAAGGATTGATGCAATCTATGCATAGTGAAAGATGATAATATGAATCCTTGTCTAAACCGACATTGAATTACTGCTAAACTCTAATCCTCTCCTATTAATAATAATTTTTTTGTGACTTGTCTCCCCTGTAATTAATCCACAAACATTTGCAGTTTGACAGCAAACGGCAAAACCACACCTTGGTGAACAATCATATAAAGATGGATAACAACTGTTATATAGTATAATGATGATTGATTGTAACTTATAAAAATATCAGGCCAATGCGGGGAGACAACTACAAGTTATAGACGATTACCATTGTACCAACAATCATATCATACGATCGTTGGTTTGATTATAACTTATATAACACTTAGTTGTCTCCCCACATTGGTCTGATATTTATGTAAGTTATAATTGATCACCATTATACTATATAGCAGTTATCCATCTTCCCTTTGATGATCGTTGCCCTGATGTTGCAAGCGAGCGGTCCAGTAGGTGACTATCTTATTGCAGTAGAGCAGGCATACATAGTGCAGGCACACAACCAGACTGATACTTCTCACAATTACAAATGTATGTGGATGGAAAATGGTGATACTAAGGTATTAGTCACCGAAAATTCGACTGAGAGAATCTTTTGTCTTAAATTTAATTTGGAAATAAACAAGATTTATATTGTCATAATTGCTAAAAAAAATCCAAACTGTCATCATCGCTTGCAACTTCATAAACATCCCAAGATTTTAGGGACAATGTAACACTCAGGTACATATCAACTGAAGGTATAAATATTTTGCAATAATTAAACAGAAACAGAAATAATATATTTGGGAACATGATTTGACACAGAGATCTCAGATAGCATAATTCTATTTGACAGTAGAGTAAATTGTACTCAAAGTTAAGTGAGGCGCATAGACACTCAAGCGAAACTCTTTTTGTACAATCCTCTTCAACAACCTTGAACAAACTATTACATCACTTCCAGGTGCGATTTCATAAAACAATTAATTAGGTAGAAGGCACCATCCCCTACTGATAACACCTTCGACATTTCAGGTGACCAATTGAGCAATGTTAGACGAACTCTACAAGACCTCTAACATTTCACAGGCCAACAAAGATGTCTTGCTTGTCTCAGAATCTTTACTCACAACGATCCATAGAGAACTTTTCGTTGCGACCAAATCAGCCAGTCATGTCTGTTTCATTGAATGGAACAAGAGCCCTTTGGGGACTTTCCAGCAGTGCTCGTCGTCTCATACTTAATAAACTCATTAGCGGATTGACTTTGTCTTAGCCTAAGATCTTCCGGTAAAGGGTTAGTCCATGTTTCAGGGGGGCTATCTCTGTACTCCCACACAGTGTTAGCTGCCGCTGCTTTTAATCTTCTTCGTCGCCTTTCTCTTTCATTTTCTATAACTTGTATCTAAAATAATTAAATATTATTACCAACTATGTATGATACACTCATGAGCAATTCTACTCAAAATACTCATCGTTGCATACTGTTTACAGAACGACCAGAAAAATATTCAGCTCATTTCTTTTTTGCATTTTGATAAGCAATAAACATAAATACCGACAATGTTGAAGGCTACTGACTGCTATGTTGTACAAAGCCACAAACACTAAAAGCATGCTATGGGAGCCGTTACAAATAATAATAGATAATATCAGTAAACGCAGCACAAAATTGTATCTTTATTCAAACAAATATAAACTGTTAACAAAACTGCACGAAAGCGAGATAAACAACTCACGAGGTATTTAGGGTCATCTGTTTTTTCATAGTTTGTGCAAGCCACCCAGTCGTCATACCACTTCTGACAGTTCAACTTTTGTCCGTAGACAAACTTCTGGTGCGCGCGCGCCCTGAACCCTATACAACGTACAGACTCGCAGATGTCAACAGCTGCTTTGTTAGATAAAGTCTAACACGTAGAAACGGGTAACACTTCAATCAGCAATTGAGCACAACAATGGAGTTGTATTTCTAACTTCATTGAAGTATATGGATAAATGATAGGACAACTCCTGCATTGAAACTAGAAATATTTCATTGCACCTCCACATCACTTGCAAATAATAATAAATAAAAAATGGCCTTGGAAAAAGTAAAACAACAGTATTTTAAAATGCCGAATAACCGCAGAGATTAAAAAAATTGTTACGCAAAGTTTAATCAAAAATAAAAGAATTGAACAATAACGTAAAGTAGGAAAAGAGGCAAAATTATAAACTAACCTTTACAATGCTTATACTCTTCCTCATAAATGGTACATGGTCTGACCTGTAAAGAGAAATAAAGGTGAATACAAGTAGAGTTTTATACCAAGCAACTGCTGGTTGTAAGGTTGCAGGGAGGTTATTGTTACAGTAAGCTTATCTCAGAAGTATGCAGTACAGCCAACTAACGCATAGACCAGTGTATCCATTTAGATTATTTTAACATATAAGAAACTTCATTGTAAAAAAATTGACCAATCACATACCATCCATTGGTCTGGAACTGTTTCCTCTTTCACATCAGACATAACAGCCAATGTTACCAAGGCTACAAATAATGAAATGTTGTGTTGCAATGATGCACCTGGATGCTCCACCAATAGAAATATATAAGTGCTCAATAAATCCGCACTATGTATAAAATTGATATATTATGTAATCGTCAATAGTTATTAATTGAAAGTCTGTGCAACAAAAATTAAAACTGATTATAACTACTGACTTTTGATACAGTTTTACTACCTCCGGCCATGCGAGACAAAACTTCCCAACAATTTACCTAGAAATTTTGTTGAAAGCTGTTATGAATTTAGAACTTTGGAATGTGTCTGGTTTTATAACTTGGAGCGACGTGTCACTGCTAAAACTTGTTTGTACTCGTCTGCTTCTCAACTCACTAACTGCTTGACATCAGGAGCTTTGGTGATGAACCCATCACTTGTAGCTACAGTGCTGAGGTATCAAACCTCATGATCGTAATATCAGGGTTTCAAAGTGCAATTAGCTTTTAAATCGAAAAATATTCGTGCTTTTATAATGTTGAAGACAGTCGTGGCAAGTCGTACTTGAGTGTAGAGTTGTTCTATCATTACTCATTGTATAAGTATGACAAAAATAATCTTACTTCAAACTAAATACAATAGGTCCTCTCTAAGTGAAGTAATCAAAGTGCAGCCGACTGCCCTTGTCACATGACCCTCTGGAGCCAAATGTTTGAGTGACTACACTATAACTTATAGAAAAAGGCTCATTTTCAACAGCTCATAACGCTGCAAATTGACAAGTTAAAGCTTAAAACAACCATTCATCTCAAAGCTCCGGATGTCTCCTAGCAACCGGGGAATTTCAAACAAAAACATCTAACTCTAAGCTAAGTAATAAGGGCCGAAATATAGTGCTTATACTACCACTTGTGTTACAAAAAATAGGAATTATAAACTATTTTTCTTGTACCATTCAACTTTCATATTAAATTTAAAACACTAATAAATTTATATATAAATAATAGCCAAAAGTTAATCATAGAATTATAATCTCGAAGTAGTTTAAATAATAATAACATAAATATTTCAAAAAAAATAATTATTTTTCATGGTACAGGTGAAATCAATCATTTTTTTTTCAAAAAGGGCATAATACTTTTTGACATTATTCATACTTCACTTTAGAGTAGTCTATTACGGGTTTTTGTTATTCAGTCAGATGTTTATGAAAAAAAAGAAAAATAATAATAAATACTAGGTAAAATATATAATAAACATTTCACCTGTTTTATTTATTATTTCATTTTTGCCACAAAACCAAGTGGCATTTCAGTATTTCGGGTGTCTGCCATATGGATGGTAACTAACGTGACTGTACGTCCTGTATACAGTTACAAAAGGTCACATAAACTCACTGGGCTGAAAGCAAAAATTTTTGCATTATAGGGCACATGATCTTTAGTAAACGTATTGGCAAACTTCTCTGTGTCCAATAATGCTCACTATAGAGTTATCCCTCCAAAGCGGAGATGACTGCTTATTTATTCCGTCTCCAGTGACGGTTAAAAGTTTCAAACAAAATTTTACTGCCAAATTCAACTAAATAAGATAAAAATTTGGGCTAGATTGAAACAAAAGATGCTCACACATGTATTACTGCAAAAAGGATTTCCTTTTTCTGCTACAAATATTGAATAGATGCATAAAAACTATTTCAACCGATGATGACTAATATGAGCTTTTGTGAAATTTAGCTCCAGTGGAGTTGTCCGTATATAAAATAGCGCTGGAAACGGCTGACCACACTTTGATTACTTCACTTAGGGTCCACTGAGGTCTATGGCACTAATATCAATGAAAGGTGCAATCTGTGAGCAGCAATAATATAATGTTGCCAGGCGATAGATGAGAAGTTGAGAGAAAAGAGCAAACGAAAGCGTGGCGAGAGGTGACGAGGTGGGCAGAGGGTAAAGAGTCAAAATAAAGTAAGTCGAAGACAAAGTTGAGCTGAGGTACAGCATAACGGGAGTAAAATGGTGGAGTGGAGAGGGGGGATGAAAGGGAGAGGGGGGATGAAAGGGAGAGGGGGGATGAAAGGGAGAGGGGGGATGAAAGGGAGAGGGGGGATGAAAGGGGGGGGGGGGTAAGAAGGGGTGAGTGAAGGGGGAGTGAAGGAGGGGGGGTTAAAGAGGAGAGCCTGAAGGGAGAGGGGGTGAAGGGGGGGGGGGTGAAGGGGGGAGAGTAAAGGAGCTGAAGAGTGAGGGATGAACCGTGAGGGGGGGGGTGAAGGTGAGGATGGTGAAGGGGGTGATAGGGAGTTAAGGGGGGGGGGTGAGGGGGTTAAGGAGGGGTGAGGGGGCAAAGGGGGGTTAAGGGGAGGGGGGTAAAAATTAGACAAAGAGGGGAGCAGATGGGTGCACTTGAATTCGATGAATCGGTTTCACTTCTGGTATATTATCATGTATTACTAGTAATTAATAATTCATTTGATTTATTTATTATTATCATCACTAATCTCTTTTCTTAAAATATAATAATAACTACAAAAACAAATATTACTGTTTTGATAATTATTTTTATAGAAAATAGTAGTAATAAGTCTAAGAAGCTAATCAACTAATTATTAGTTGTTATTATTTCATATTAATAATTGATCGTTAAATCATAATATTAATTATTCTTAATTATTACTACTACTGATATACTGTTACTAAACAAACAACTCTGCTAAACCTGAAAAATGTAAATAAATGGTTGTTATTATTATAATTAATAATAGTAATAAGAATCACAGTGAGTGAACTATGATGTATCATTCTGCTGTTCTGGGTTGAGTCACTAGACTCCATTTTAAGGAAATGGAGATCGTTGATTCAGTAACTATTAGGCTGTTCAGATTGTGGAGAAACGCATGTCCTGTGATGTTCCAGGAACAAAGCTGTGGTGAAAGAAATTGCAACTAGTAAAAACACACGAGGAACTGACTGAGACACACAGTGAGTAAAGTGAACATTAGAGTGTTGAGTGCATATTATCAGTGGATAGAAACCGTCAGTCAGAGAACCCATGTTTTCGTTCAACAGCATTCCATAAAAAAGTTTTAGTCAGGAAGTTTTGCGTCTTTCCAACAGCAAATGTAGTCCTAATTTATCTTTCGAATCACTCACACTCTCATCTCTGCCTTTTAAAGTCAAAATAAATCTTGCTGCCTTGCTCTGACACGCTCAAGCTGATCAACATGCCTCAGATGATATGGGTCACATGCCTCGCAGGCATATTCTAAAACAGGCCCACACAGCTTGTTGTATGCTTTATTTAGTGGTTTGAAAAGACTGTGTTTAAGCGGTCACAGGATGAGATGGGGTTTTGCAACCATAGTGTTCATGTTATTGCTCCAATCCTGGGAGTTTAAAATTTCAACCTCAGGTATTTAAACTTTTTTGAGCACAAACAGGATTTCATCTCCCCGGCTCAAATGCAATACTATGGAACTTTTTGACATAGTTATTTTCCATTTATTGGCCCATTTTTTGAAATTAAATCTGTCTGAAAGCACCGCCGATATGAAGACATGGCAGTTTTTTTAAAATCAGAATGTCATCAGCAAACAATTTGTGAGTATTTTATATCCTGCTATGCATCATTGATGTAAATCAAAAATAAAATCGGACCTACAACTAAGCCCTGTGGTAACCCGATGTTACACTTAGCATTCTTGAAAAAACTCCATTCAAAATCACCTGTCGAAATCGTTCATTAAAAAAATTTGCAATCCATTTATGCCAATGTTTACTAGGTTACCTATTAGATGTTTGCGTGAAATTTATCAAAGGCCTTGTAAAAATCAAGAACCGCAGCATGGACTGGGCGCTGAAAATCAACATGATGCTACGAATGGTACTGACCAGCTGGGTAGTGGTGCATGAAAGTCCTTTTCTAAAGCCATGTTGGTCTGAATGAATGTAATTTTTAATTGTACCGTTCAAATAGCTGAGGATCATGTGTTCGATCCATGGTTCCATCATTTTGCACACTATGGAAGTTTAATGACACTGCTACTGAACTTTTTTTGTTTATTTATCTCTGTCTTTTTATAAGTAGGCACAAAACTTGCTACCTTCCAAGTTGCAGGTAGTTCTACCCAAGGAGTTTGATCTCAATCAAATCACTTGTTCTGTCTTATCGATGGAGTATTGGAAGAACAATAACAATATTCGTAACAAACTACTAGCGCTGAGTATATAATTCTTTATCAAAATTATTATCGCCATTAATTATTATTTTTACATCTTTTTTCATCTGTAGCTTATTTATTATCAATTATTAGTCGGTGAGTTAGCAATAAAAAAGAATTATATAGACATAATTATTTATTTGTTTAGACTAAGATTAGATTTATTTTATGAAATAGTAGGTAGGTAGACATCACTACTCAGGGATCTCAACCTTTAACTTTGAAAAATCCAAGTAACTTCGCATGGCCATATTGAGGACGCAAAGTTCCAAAACCGAGAAGCACCGAGCAATATTACCTGTGGGGTTAAGGGGGGCACTGCAAGCACCCCAACAGGATTCGCGGTGCATCCCCGGCCGCCAAAGCTCCAAGCAAAATGTAACAGTCAATTGCTCAAGATGAGCGTATTGCAAACAGGGACAACACAAGATCAAGTATGGGAAATGCTTGGCCAAAAGCAACAATACAGAAAATGTCATTTAATTAAAATATTTCACTTTGTACTATGCTGATAAATCACTAAGCATAGTGAGTTTGTTTTTTTTACTCAAATTATAAGCTGTTGAAACTTCTGTGCATTTTTTTATATGCTCTGTATCATCAGAGATTTTGTTGACGCATACCTGTAAAACTGATTTGACGGTACTGAGGAGGAAAAAGCTTCTCAAAAGTATGTAAACTGCCTTGAGGAGGATGAATAATTGCTCAGTAACAGCATTTGAGTTGGGTGGCAGTGATAATGAAACATCATTTTCGAGTGCCAACCATACATAATTTACTTAATGAAGTTTGCTGTGAAACTGGTGCGATGCTTTTTCTGTACTAACCATGTTTATGTGGTTCAATAAAACATTCTATGTACAAGTCAGTGTACTCGGATGAGATGATAATATGCACATACTCAGCAGGCAGCAAGGAATAACAGTATTTTTGAGAGGTAACTCTGTGGCATATATCTGATGTACAGTTTAATTCTACTTTACAACAAGAGAAGGAAGCAGTGGGTGAACTACATATGATTTTAATCATTTTCCAAAGTAGTAGACTTCCTTCTAAATAATTGTTTGCGAGTGCTTCCTTTTATCCCTGTCATAGACGATTGCAAGCAAGCCATAGTGGTAATTCATTATAACCCAAGTTTCCAAAAAAGTGACAAAAACATTCTGGTAGCTGCTAGTGCCTAAATGTAATGTAAAATCATTATCTCAAAATAATTTCTCATCCTAAAGGTGACAAAAGAACAGATATTGACTGATTTGGATTTCGTTGATGTCTTTTTTTACCTTGATTAATGACTTCGTGGCAACAGTTCTTGAAACTACTACATGATTTAGTTGTAAAAGTGAGGTGCTGGTATTTGTATAGAAGTAATCTCTTAGAATAATTTAATTGCTTATTTATTTTTGTTAGGATTGTAGTAAAGACCACCTAACTGAAAGAAATGAAATATATAGTAGTTATGTTATGTTTGTCTAGATCTCCTAGACCCCTGAGTGTGGGGAAGGGGGAGATATCATGCTGGTTATCAAAACTAAAATATTAAAAGAATGAAATAAAGCTCGATATCCAGCACCACTATCTTTTGGGCTGAGCTCTCAACTCTCTGGAAGTGCAACAGAAAAAACCTTCGTTCATGAAACTTGTATTGCAAACTTGCACCGGAGGTACTGACCAAACCCCTGATCTAGTAAGATGTGTGGATTGGGAAGAATTCTGGCGATTTTTAAATTAAGCCCTAGGAAAAGAATAATGTTTGTTGCCGACAACTTTACTAAACGATTTGTCAAGGGAATCCCTCTGTCTCTCTTCTAATGAGGGCAATCCGAGAGCCATCCTAGCCTTTGTGACACTAACGGCTCCTCTGGGGCCACATATGAATCAGATTGCCTGCCTCTGCGCTCTCTCCAACAGTTCCACATGCTTTACCAAGTAGGGATCCCAAGCCTCCGAAGCATAGCCTAGGACTGGCAGACAAAAGGAGAGGTATGCCACAAGTCTCACTTTCATAGGAGCATCATGGAAGGCTCTCTTGATCATTCCCAATTTTTGGGAGGCCTTACTGGTCACCATGTCTATGTGTGAATCCTAGAGAAAATTGTTGCATATATTGACACCCAGATATTAAAACTCGGATACTTGGATTAATGGTTCGTTGTCTGTGTATGGCGCCTTGAAATTAGGTTTTTTATTAAAAGCTAGTGTGACACTTAGCGACATTGAATTGAACACGGTTTTGCTAAGCCCATTTTGACAAATTGTTGAGATCTTGCTGGATTTTATCATGATCCTCTGGGCTGTTCATCACCATGTAGGCCAGTGCATCATCAGTGAATAGCCTTATAGAGGAGTCTAAAGAGTTAGCTCTATCATTAATAAAGACCAGGAACAGCAGAGGACCAAGGACAGATCCCTGAGGCACTCCCGATATAACTGGCAGAGACTTTGAACGATGTCCCTGTATAGCCACTCTCTGGGTCCTATCTGTTAGAAAGCCATGTGTCTAACGTACAATCACCAGATGAAAGAGGTAAGCTAGCATCTTCTTAATGAGTAAGTTATGGTCAACTTTGTCAAAGGCTTTGGAAAAATCTAAGACCGCAGCATGAATCATTTGATTTCTGTTGGTATAACTCATGTCATGCAAAACTGTTACAAGCTGATTTGTACAAAAAAGCCCTCTTCTGAAACAATGCTGCCTGTTATCAATGAAAGTTTCTAGATAGGTAGTTAGCTGACCAGCAACTACTCTCTCCAACATTTTGCAACAAATGCAAGTTAGGGATACCGGTCTGTAATTAGACAATGTTGATTTGGAACCTTTCTTAAATATTGGAACATCATTTGCGGTTTTCCAAATTGATGGCAAAGTACTGGTATCCAACGAGGACTGAAATATTTTAGTTAGTATTGAGGAGGTCATTTCCATGTCCAAACTTAATTCCTCTTTTCTCAATTTGTCTGAACTAGGAGCCTTTCCTCGCTTAAGACCAATTATCAATTTAGCTACTCCATCCTGCAAGACATCCATTGATGACTGAGAGTTGCAAGTTACATCCGCAGCCTCAGAGGATGCCGGGGTGAAAACTCTCTGGAAAAAGAGGTTAAAGTTGTCCACCAGTTGTGACACGGTGCAGCTTTGCAAAAGAATATTCAAGGGCAATCCGGTAGTTCTGCCAGTCAAGCGATTCGCATGTGTAAAAAAGGTTTGGGTTGATCATGTAAAAGAGGATCATATGAAGTCTGATAAAAGTATTCCTGTTCAATTTCCCAAAAAAAACTTCTTATTGCATCTTCTAATTTTTTTGTATTTTTCTAGGTCTTCAGGTGATTTAATTCTTTTATATTTATTGCATAACAGGTTCTGTTTATTTACCAGTTACTAGTTTACGAGACTTTTTATTAAACCAGATTGGTTCGCGAGCACTCTTTGGTTTGATCTTGGTTAGTGACAGAAATTGATTAACAACCTCGTGGATATCAGTTTCAAAAATGCTCCATATTCTGTCTATACTTGAATTAGATTCAATAACACTACTGATGTTATGTAAGGTGGTCTCTAGTGCAGACCTAATGGCACAGACCTTGGCTTTACTTTATTGTCTAGCGTAAGTGTGTTGGGTGAGCTCCTGTGGGAGGTGCCAGTCAACTTGGAAACTGATCATATAGTGATCACTAAGTCACGGATTAATGATTTTTATTTTGGACACTTCATCAACTATATTTGTTAAAACGAGGTCTAAGGTGTTGTCTTTTAAATGTGTCGCCTCATTGATGAGTTACTTAAGGTTGTTTTCGGCTAAACAGCACAAAAAAGATTGATGCACGCTTTTGCAACTTGACCCACTCTTATTGTAAAACTGCTCCAATGAATATCTGGAAGGTTAAAATCACAGGCCTACTGCAGCAAATTTGGTGGATTTTGGACCATTTTTAGAAATTTTTGTTGTGTTTTGTTGTTGGTGTTTTCATCTATCATCTAGTAATTGATGCATCATCTAGATCATCGATCTAGGTGGATCTCAGTGATGCATAGCATGTCATATCATGTTATTTTTGTATGAAATGCTTGAGCAATGCCAGTGAGGTATTAATTATAGTAGTAAATCTGGGTAATCAAGAACCTATGAAAAAACCATCTTAGTGAAATTTAACACCCCCCCTTAAAAAAAAATAATAATCTGAGCAACTCAGATAAAGTCCACAGTGAGCCATGTATGATTGGTAACAAACAGGAATGGTATTAAAAATAATTAAAATTTTTTTCCAATAATTATTAATAATACATAATAATAATGATTATCATAATAATAATATATAATAATACAATATTATTATAATAATACTACTCAGTATTATTATTATCATATAAATAATTATATTATTATTATTATTGTTGTTTGTTGTTGTAAACTTTTTTTTTATTATTTTTAAAACAATTCCTGTTTGCTACCAATCAATCATACATGGCTCATCACGATAAAATCCGAATGGCGGTTGTTGAGATCCCTGCAGGCTGCTAGTCAACATTGGTTCAATAAATTACTGGATGGATGTATTATTATTATTATTTATTATTATTGTCTTTCTTGTAGTTAAAAGTTATGGCTGCAGCAAGAAGAAGCTTAATTAATAATAATAATTAATAATAATAATGATCATCATGATGAAAACTGTCTTTTCAAGTCTTTACCACCAGTCAGTAGTAAGTAACAACGAACATTAATAACAGTCGCAGACGGTCAGCTCAAGGATACTATACACCAAGAGAAGAAACTCAATTGTGGTTGGTTGACCCCAGGCTTGTTGAATAGCTAACAATTTTTTTTAGCAAACTGGTTGACCTTGACCCTTGCAAAATTAATGTACCTTCTTTTTTGGCATAAATCATAGAACTATTTTTGCATAGAGATAATTCTATCACATAGACATCGTCTAATACTTTTTAATGACAGCAGTATAAAAAGTACAATTACATTTTTGACGCTTTTGAGCACATGGTTCCGGTATATTGTGCTTGAATAGCTTGCATTCTCACATAGTAAATGCTATACAGTCATTAATAGTCTCAGCAAACACTGATTTTTGGAGCAGAGTCTATGTTAGATAACAACGAAAAATACAGCTATCATGTATCATTATTATTAAAGTTGATCTAAACGTTTTGGTTCCTTCTACAAGTAATGTTACTGCATAACAATAAGTAGTGAGCTATTAGTTTGACTTGAGTTTATTTAGAGTAATAATGGTGGTTACTGTCTGAAGTAAAAAAGAATATTAGTTCCTTTGTTAGTGTTTCATTATTATCAACAACTATTATTATTATTATTTATACATACATACATACTACTATTACTACTACATAACATACATACGATACTAATACTTACTACCTACTACTAACTAAAAATTATATAAAAATAATAAATAAGTGATAAATTATATAACAATAATCAATGCATACGTAACGTAGTTGTAGTAGTATTTATATTATTATCAGCTATTATTATTATCATCATCGTCATGATCATTTGCTGCTCAGTGCTGGTCATTGGTGGTTTGGTGTTTTCCACAAACCGTTACCTACTAGTACTACCAGCGCAGAAAATTGGTGAGTTTTTTTTGGCGAATTGTTGTAGTAGGAATTTAGGTTGTGTGTGAGTGAACAAAACACAGCATAATAAAGTTTCGAAATGTCGCCCGAAACCCACCAATTTTCTACTGCAAGGCTGTAATGTAATGCTTTCATCATATTTTTTAGTAATGTAATGGTTCTTAATTAACAGCAACAATGAACAACAATCATGATGATAATAATAACCGTTATTATTATCATAACGATGATGAAGTGTGATGATGCACAACGTGTTTGTTGCTAGTAGTAGTAAGTTATTATTATTACTTCTTATTATTAATATTTTGTTACAGGGCTACTGCTTATGAACATAATGATGAGAGTGAGTAGTTGGTAATAGATTGATAAATTTAAAACTGCTTTATGTTTATTAATTTTATTTATAATTATTATAATAATTGTTTTGACATGAAAACGTTTTTGCTGTGATAGCATTTTGTACAGTAGTAAATGAATATTGTTATATAAAAGATGAAAAATAATGTGAGATAGTTATTTCAATAGTCTTGTGACCAGAAAAATGACTATTTATTTATTAAATGATTGCAGAAGCTAAATAGGTTCACAAAATATAAACTAAAGCATTGAATATCCACTTCCTCCTAGAGATCATGCCAAGTAATTTATTCAAAGATATGCTAAAATTAGCCTGTCAATAATAAGATTTAGCTGATCTGCTCAAGTATATTCAGCTGAAGTTTTACTTTCTCACACTTTATTGGCAGATAAATGCAAGTTCTTCGTCTCCATTTATTTCATTGATATACTCACCGTCCAAGATTGCATAATGATAATTTTAACAGAGTTACATATACATTCCGGTAATGTAAATGCTCGATATTTGGTCGCCAACACCTTCACAAAAAAATTGAAACCTTTTTGTGTCAATGGTTCAAAAAGCAGTTACATTACAGCAAAAGCAATACCAAACATTAAAATATTATTCTTCCAGAAACAATCTACTGTATTCTTGGCTACCACTTTGATTGTACAATACTAGTGTTGTACTAAAATGTTTAAAAACTGCTCTCTTTAAAAAAATTAAAACTAAATTAAGCAGGCTTATGTAAGTTTGTAACCATGTTAAATGAAAAATATATTTATCAGAAACTAATTATTGCAATGACATAAAATAGATATATTACATAACCCTCTTAATTCACTTAGACTCTATTTAAGAGTATTGTAAAGTTGACATACCTCATTATAGATATATACTCAGGTAACAATATATAATAACATACAAACTGGGTATGTTTAATCATTAAATTTAGTACTAAAGAATATTGAGTTTTATTGTTGAGTTTGATATAAACATATAAATAGGCCAAGTTGAATGCAGCGTGTCGGATGTAATATCGATTCTTTATCTAAAGTATGTAGATACGTATACTAGTTAATGGTGTATCTTGGATCAAATTTCTCTCAATTGCGACACAACTTACACTCTATGACATGTTATGTGTGCTGTAGATGACTCGGAACTAGTCATGGATATCACACTAACTGTGTTGGTGTTGCTTGTGTCTTCCTCGCTATCCTCTGCTCAAACTATATATGGTATGTAATTCATTGCTTGACTTGTAGCTAAGGACTAACGATGCTAGTTTTAATTATAGGAAACAGTTCTATCAACACCCAATAATTTTGTTTAGAAGGCCATCTCATATTGCAATGACTTATTTGAAAATGATAAAAAATTATTCAACATTGAACTAGGGCAGGAGTTTTGTGAACAGCTGATGGCGCTATGTACCGAATTCTGTATGTAATTTCAGTTGCTATTAGATGAAAATAGAGAATAGTAAAATGCTTGAACTGACAGAACTATTATGATGACGTAAATAAAGAATAAAAACAACCACTTGCTGTTTATTATCTATTTGCGTTTAAATACCTCCCTGGAGAACCTCATGTGTGTTTTGAGCAGCATTCAATAGTGAATAATTTTTTAATCATATCATCTTAGAAAATGAAAAAGTGAGTTAAAATCAGGTAATGACTAAGAGAAAATTGTTATGTAATACATTCTCTCTGCCAGGTAGCTTTTGAAGTGGCTGTGAATTGATTATTGTGTTTGTGTGTAAATGCTTGAGACAGCAGATGCCAGTTTAACGAGAGGCAGCAATAAGTGCATCATCGCTGCTGTAAGTGTAGCTAGTTTGCTGTAGAAAGTAAAATAATGTAGCTGCTAAAATGATAACGCCGTAACACAGCTGTGACGTAATATCTATTGATTGCAATCAAGATAAAGGCTAATTTTATCCACTGTGGCAGCGGTGGCAGCAATGCTCTCCGGAGACTGTGGGAGGCCAAATATTTGTTCCGAAGCAATAGATCGGTAAATGAGAGAAAATGAATCAGCCATATTGATTGACATTAAATGGCCGCTCGCTCTTCTGACAGCGGAAACTAGCTGCCACGATGTCTTAAACAACTAGTTTTATTTCTGATCAAGTTTTGGAATGGTCAGCCACTAGCGGCTATTATAGCGTACCCGTTGTATTTTTTGTGTTTAGATTTCACGCTCGGATGGTTTTATTGAATGTCATTGTTTGTTTGTGGTCAAAACCAGCTGGTGACGTATGTTTGTTTCTACTCTATGTTTGTTCCTACTCGTTGTAGCTGAGGTAGAAATTCAATTCTTTTGACTCAGTGATTCTATCAGTCTTTTACGACCACTTGAATGACACATGCGTGCACTGATTGCGCTTATTCCCCAACCAATAGTTATTTTGAGATAATAGAACATCGTAAAGTGTTGCTTCATTAGCTGTTGATTGCGATTTCTTTGAAGCCAATAACAAGTGTTGGTGGGTGTCTTGCCTCACGTCACAATCTTTAAATATTGCATTTGTTGTGTTAGTTATGATGGGAACTTCTTTATTGCAATAACCGCTGTCTGAAATCGTTCAAGCGATGTGCTCTACGAAATCATCCTAGTGTGTAGCTCTATAACTTGACTCTAATTAGTAACTTTATGGAACAATTTTAATATTATTAGATCTATGAAATAACTTGAAATGGTCCTACTTTCGTGTACTTGCACCAAAATATCACTCGCCATGCTAGCTGACAAACGTATGCTAATTCCTCTCGATTAGTATACCATAGCCTAACATCTCCGATAACTGCATGCATAATCTATAAATGTCCACTACATCTTGTAGCATACAGCTATTTTTGTTTCAAGTTCTTATTTGATGTAATTTCAATTTTTTCTAATATTAGTTGTGTGTTGTAATTGCTGTTGATTTGTTGTAGGTTGCCGATACAATCAAGATTTATGTAACAGCATTCAGTCTTGTGAGGAAGGTAAGTTATTGTTATATAACAACTCACAAAGGACAAACTACTAACTACTTACAATTACTAGCCAACTACTAACTACTTACAATTACTAGCCAACTACTAACTACTTACAATTACTAGCCAACTACTAACTACTTACAATTACTAGCCAACTACTAACTAACTACTAACACTCATATAATGTTAACTCAACTTTAGTAATTTGACAAGCTACATGTCTGTGGCACCAACAAAACTAATATTTGTAGCTAAAAATTTTAGCACATGCATATGTTATACACTGAATGTACATGCAAATAGTAAATACACATTGTACATACATTGATATATCCATGCTTTGCATTGCCTGTTTATTAAGTATCTAATTATAGATCTAGGAGTTGCCCTCGAGCCTTGTTCGTGTTCCTAAAATAACTGCAAAACCGCATGTCACAACAGCTTTGGTCAGAAATGGCTGTCCTGCTATATATACTGTCAGCACAATGCTGGTGGCCGGTACCAGAGATAGTATAGCTATAAACTCTGAGCTGTGTAAGAAGGGGGGGGGGAGAGCGCCGCAGTTGCTATCATTGTGCGGGTTATTCATGTTATTTTTTGCTGTTAGTCAGTTTATTATTTTCTCTTGGGACACCTGACAGTTTTTCGTTAATACATGGTCCTGCAAGGTCAAGGCGGCCCATTTTTCTCAGTTATTTAAGGAATTTCTCTCTAGAACGCTGCATAGATTTACTTTGGCTATGATGAAATTAGACCCGTTACCATCAAGTTATCCCAAATGCCGGCACAATACATGCCATGGGAAGAGAGCATGCCAAAACCAGACAGAAAATATATTAGTTCATTTCTCAGGCTCTAAAATGTTACAACATGAATGTAATATGGTGCGCGGTCCAGAATAAACAGCGTACCACAATATAGGCGAGATGTCATGTGAAAGGCTGTGCTGCCATTTCCACATAGCTACTTACCCAAAATCAATAAGATGGAGTAGAGAGCTGTAATACTAGCTTGTTACTAACTAGCAACTGCTACTACTCGCTACCACTCGACAAGTTGGTCTCTCCTCCAGCGCTGCCAGTGTGACATAGTTCAATGGCAGCCCAGATACGTTATGCTAAAAATATGATCTGCTTTACTGAAGGATTCAGATTTTATATCTTTCGCCATCCATTGAGAGTCTGTCTGTCTAGGATATTTTTATTGCTTCGTTAGCTAACAAACATGATATATTATATCACGTTCCTTTAGACTTCATACAACTTCCTAGCATTTCAAACTTATAATTGAAACAGTTGCAATTTTTTGCTTTTCAAGTTGTAAGCAACGTATATGTCTATGAATATCACATAGACATACATGTACTAATAGACAAGCATGCATCCTCATGTCTATTAGCATCACAAATGTATATATTCAACTATTGGTAACAGGCAATCATGTATTCCTATGTCTATATGCATTACATATCTATTTATGCATAGACAACCATACACACCTTTAACTATGTTGTTATAGATAACCTATTTGGGACATGTTGGAGTCTATTGAAGAAAGACCCGGTGCTAAAATTCCATGTGACAGCGGAGCTAAAGAAGGTTCTAGTATATTCTCTGCAAGAGCTGCTGTTGCTGGGCTATCATTGGACAGATGAGTACACTCAGTGTATAATTGGTGGACTTTTACAAGGTCATGTAGATAGGATAACTCCTGAGCTAATAGACTGCGACGCAGCAGAACAACAGCGTCTGGCGTAAGTACACTGGTCCCAAGTCTACCAGCATATTTCATCTGTCTGCTTATTTATAATTGTGGTTAGTTGTTGTCTGAATGTTGATATACTGAAAATTCTTAGAATATTTATGACGCATATTAAATCAGAAAATAAAAATTATTTGACTTCTTAGCATTGCCACCAATATTTATTTTTCCCAAATTTTATGCTGACGAATTTTATTAGTGAAGTTATTCTTTCCTAGAAGTATGCATCAAAATAGCTTATATAATAATAATAATAACAACAATAATCATAATAATAAATAAAAATAAAAAATAGTAATAACAAACAATAGAAATAATGATAGTAATATGCTTGTACGTGTGGTAAACCATCCGAGATGACCCCATCCTTTCTCCTTGCATCATTGTATGTAATTGACTTTTATTGACTGCAATATACACCATCTGCTACCAGTATCAGCTACAACATCTGTTTCATCAGCAACAAATACTCTCTAACTGCTGATAGAAGGAAAACAACAGGTTACACAAACATTTTGAAATTGTTGACATTTTATTGAATGTCACCAAGATAACTGGACCACAAAAAGTGCAGTTAGCAGTTAGCTGTATTGTGACAGGAAAATCTTAATTCTCCTGGTTATAGAGTGAAGCACTTGTTCCGCATGTCTGTGATGATGGTTTTATGTTTTACTGTCACTCAGGTCATAGACATGGTGATGTCAGCTTGTCTGTGTTATTGTGTTTAACATTTATTGGTAAGGCTATGTTGATAGATTACGCTATAGCTTTGGTATTGATTGTATATTTCACCCGCTAGCACTATTATAGTATGCACAGTCGTAACTGTTTCAGCTGTGAATTGTGGGTTATACAGCTTTACACAAAAGACGTTTTCGCCAAAACTTCTTATTTGATTCGCATGCTCCATAATTTTTTTTCACGCATTATATCAAAAGTTCAAGTCTTCTCCAGCTACAGTGAAGCTATTGACTAGTTCTGTGCATGCAATAAAACTTTTTGCTGAGTTGGAACAATCAACCAAGCGACAATTGCTCACTTATCTGATCTGTGTTTCCACCCAGTGCATTGATACTAGTTAGTTGCTATGGATACTGTTTCTCTTGTTGTAGGGATATAAATACATATCTCGGCCTATCCTACGACAACGGAGACACAGCTGTCCCATCAAACGCCCGTCTACCATTTCACACGACCACACGAGCTGAGCAACTCTTGTCTGGTTTGAGCAGCGAAGATTTAAAGTTTATAGAAAATTACCTATCTCAATCCAGACCTCCTATACACGTTCAATCTCCATCTACACCCATTGGTAAGCGTTTGCAGTTGTGTGGATGTTCCCCTCCCCCACCCGGTGCTACCAATCACTAACCTGCCCCGTGTTATGATACAAACCACATCGTACAGTATTATATATAAATCTCCCACTCATGCACTGCAGTTTTTAGTTCTTAATAACAATTAGTAAAAAGTACCCTTTAATCATTTACGTATTGATTTCCGTTCTTTGGCT
This sequence comes from Cryptosula pallasiana, assembly GCA_945261195.1. Lineage (NCBI taxonomy): Eukaryota > Metazoa > Bryozoa > Gymnolaemata > Cheilostomatida > Cryptosulidae > Cryptosula > Cryptosula pallasiana. The sequence continues at coordinate 39,997,823 of OX183135.1, forward strand.
TTAATTACACCACGCTCACAAAATCTTATAGAAGTTGTCTTCTCTGCGTCCACTCGCTAATAAATGTTGTAAAAAGATGGTTATAAATAGCTACGTATATTTTGTAAATGAAATGAGGGGAAGGGGTGAGAGACGCCCGACTTTGCTATTGATCACAACAACTCACATGAGATTCTCTCATCAGCGGGTCAACTAATGCAGCTAATTTACGAACTGGAGTCTTTCATGGAATCCGGTGCCAGTATTAGTTTGTGTATCATTTAGCTGCTGAGGGACTCTAGGGACGCCGCTATATGGTATTTGATGTAGATTGATCTGACATTAGAGCTAAGTATTGGTATGTTCCTTGCTTAGAATCACCAACAACTGATCAGTTCGACTCAACTCATCGCTATCCGCCATTTTATATTTTCAACCTCAAATCGTTTGGTTAGCCGTGAATGTTAAAGTATTGTCTATATTATGGTTTTGTTTTACCCTAGACCCATCAGTAGTAACTAGTTTTGAAACTTTTACTGTTTTAGGTTTTAGGTGACAGTTTGATATTTTTTCACTACCATACCTTTGTGATCTGGCCGCAGAGTTTTCTGTCGTACTCAATGAATCTGTTATGATAAGTAATTTTAGACCAACTGTCAACAATAAATTAGATATTGCATTGCTCTCAACGTAATCTGGCCGAGTCTCTAGGGAATATAAACATACACGCTTTATCGAGCTCACGTTGTATAAACTAGCCTTGCGAACTATTGTACATCATGTATCTTATAATTCTTCTTCCTTCCCACGTATCTGTCTCTTTACCTTCATTCATTAACTATTCACACCGTACTTGTTGGTATTAACGACGATGATAACAGTCTCTATATTTGCTAATGTCAACACTAAAATTGATTTGTTCATTTTGAGGAAGATGGTTGGTTCCTGTTCTGTCAGCTGAGTGACTTGATGAGTAATTTGATTTATCAAACTAGTTGCTTGCAGTGATAATTAGTGTTTACTTGTGGCTTGACAGGTTGCTGCTTCTAGTTATGCTGACGTATTCTCAGCCGCATAAACTTGTTTTATTCAAATAAGTGAGTTACATAAACGGTACTTGTCACATGATTGCTAGCCTACGGCTCCTAATTATTCCTTAGATCTTAACACGACACCTCGATACGTCTGCAATCTAGTTGTCAGATTTAGTAGAGACGCTCTAAATACTCCACTGGGGAACTTTTCAACGTAGATTTAAAAATAATCACCGATGTTGTGGTTTGTTTCTTACGCCATCCATTTTTTCAAATAAAATTTCATCCATCGTTACACGGTTGCTGACGTTCTCTATCTAATGCTTCTGTAGATGTCACTGAGGAGGAAGATGCGTTAAGTGAAACTGACCAATGGCTCCTGGAGCAGCTAGCTTTGGGTAATTGTCTTCTTTTTATTCTGACCGGTTTATTGTAAAAATATCACAATCACATTATAGCGATGAATTGTATGCATTTGCAGTTGTCTTCTCTCATTGTAAAGAGAAGATAACTCTTGTTTCAAGTAAATGTAAAATCCATTACTAATTCTCATAGCTAATACATCTGCAATCAATTACTTCCAGTTGAATTCTGTGTTGAATTACAACTTTACACACTAGTCTCCGTAGTTTTTAGAGCTGAATTCTGGCTGGTGCTACGTATTTGGCAAAAATTTAATGCATCAATCAGATGAGTTGAATTTTAACCCCAAAACATATCAGCAACAGCTGATGCTAAATCAGATTTGGCTAAGTACAAAAATTGTATATGTAGATAATAAGAGTATTTGCGACCTATTTTTCTCGAACAAAATGCTATAAAAATAATCAGATTGGCAATAAATTTATTCAATAAACTTTAATTTTGTTCAGAACATGGGAGTCAGCAAAAAATTTTGCACACTAAATAAAATAAATCAACGAGCATTTATCTATGTCGTTCGTAGGTCGTGAATAACACTGAACGCTAAATAAATTATAACGAGCGAGTCTAGTTTGTTCATTTTCATAGACCAGCTTTACATCATTAAAAAATGTTATGAAATAATTACGATCGTTCAAAATTTACTAAATCAAAAGGCGTCTTTATAAACTGTGTTACTTCATACCGATGCCTTTTGTATTTTTTTCTGACTAACTTTGCAAATTGGGAGTTATATTTCTTATCATTTGCTCAGTAAACTGTAACATTGAATAATTATGATGTTTTAAACTTATGTTCCGTTCCGTACACAATGTATTGAATTACACACAACTATTATGTTTTTACTTTGTTTGATGAACACGTCGTGAAAACTGTTATTATTTTTGTGAGGAATGTTGGCAAATCATTTGAATACCTGAGCCACGTCATCCGACATACCACAAAGATAAATTTTAATTCGTTGTAAAAATTACATTGTTATCGGTAAAACCATATTTATATATTAACTTGTATTGCCAAAAAATATTCTATATAAATTGGCAGCAGCTAGATAAATAACGGAGAGAGGATTAAAAAATATTATACTTAGTACGTTGATAGATTTTTTATGTACATGTATTTATGTAATCTGGGCTTTTGCGACTGAGGTTGCCAGCAAGCTTTTGTGAAAAACTGATAGCAGACTGGCTTTTGTCATTTTTTTGTGGTTAGAAAATTTGCCTAAGACCCAACAGTTGGTGTGTTTTTAGATAAAATTGTTTATTTTTTACATCAATAGCAAATAATTTGAAGGTACTTGTTTGATAATATCTACTTAATATTTTGATACGTCACAAATTTAATAATTTCAATAATGATGGATGTCAGAACTGAATACTCAACTCATGATATAGAAATTGTGATACAAGAAGATTAAAAATGAATGAGGGCTCTAGGCTACCATATTCACCGCTGCTTATATACAGTCTCACATTGATTATATCAGCCACCTGACTGCTTATATACAGTCTCACATTGGTTATATCAACCACCTGGCTGCTTATATACAGTCTCACATTGGTTATATCAACCACCTGACATACTTCTCTCTGGCTGCATCACTAACGAGTAGATCATTCGTCTTTTTGTTATATTAGAGCTGATATCTGTGGACGATCTCTCCACCTCACAGATCAAACGACTAAAATCCTATCTGCAAGCAATACTAGATACTAGCAATGAGCAGGCAATCTCCGATGACAAGGAGAAGACAACTACTCGCAGAGTTGATGAGACTTCAACAGCAGCGGATGCCAAAAGAATAAATGCAGATGAGTCATCCGTGGAAGACAGTGAAATAGAGGCAATATTGAGGAAGTTCTCTGCAGAGGCCATGAATGAAGGTTTGTGCACTAAACGATTGATAGTACTTTTGCTATTGGTTAGTTCTTGTTGCGGTGTAAAAATATTTTGGAGTTGTTTTCTCGTAGTTAATCCTAGGCAGTACACTGAATGAAGGGATAACTCTGAACTTTTAGCGTCTAATACTATTTTAATTAGTCAAAAAACAGTTTTGATATACGCATCTCTTCGATGTGTGTTTGAACTTCAGAAAATTTAACACTTCAAAGTAAAATTTATGACTTTAAATGGAAGAAAAGCAAAGATTCATTCGTTTTAACAAAAATAGTTTCCATTCAAATAATTCATGATGGAATTTTTATTTAAATGTGGTTCTCTGACCTTTCGATTCATTTATAACTGGCATTCCCAGCAGCGAAATAGGAACCTGTTAGCGATGTTTGGATTAGAACAATCAGGAGTTGCCCTTTTTTATGCATAACTTGACCCAATGCAAGCTAGATTATCTACCACTGCTGCTGATATACCATGTTGTTACAGTCTTTCTTGGCCCTCTACCATACCATTGCTGTTATATATGCAAAAATCAGGTCGTGACTTAGGTGTAGGGTATATGCAATGGGGTGTTTCTATCAATATTGCTGAATCATCCAATTGAATTTGATTTGAACAAATAGTCAAAATGTATTGTTTCTTGTATCAGCTGTTACTAGTGATTGAAAAAGCATGAAATAATGCACTGAGATCTTCACATCATGTATTATCTACCCATATGCTACTTTATTGACTGTTGTGTTAGAAATTGATAATTCCTCATTGCTCTAATGATTTGTTAGCCCTTGTTCAATTATTTAATCTCTAACTAGTCGGGTCAGCTCCTCGCGTCCCGCACTCGAGTACAAAATTTATTTTAATCGTTTCTCAGCATCTTCATTATTAGTATTAGATAAGATGAAACCTGTCTTTGCATGGGCAGATGCTTGTCTGTTTTGAGCCCATTGATTTTGTACTTGTGTTGATTTGTTTGCTATGAACACTCATGCCACATATCACACAGTCATCCCTGGTGACCTTACGTATGTGCATTGGCTATGGCACACGTTATGTAGTAATTAGCGTGTCTCTACCACGCTATTATATACTTGTCATATGTGACATGATGTAACCGCTGTCGTTGATGCCGCTAGACAGCAGACGTTGCGTGCTGCTCCAGAGAATGTGGTGAGAAATTTCTGTGGATTAGTTTTGGTCTGTGTTGACCTTGTTATGTAAATGTTTGTATTTAGATGGCAGCCGGGAGACGTCAAAAACAAAGACTAAACATGTTGTGGGGCAGCAGATCTCTGACCAGATGAGGTTGATGGAACAAGAAGAAATTAGTGCTTATGGTTTGTGTTTAATTTTGTGCCGTCTCTTGTGCCCTGTGTACCATAAAAGGATATTCTCTCGGCTTCTATTTCCTCTCAGGACTTGACCAAATATTTCCTTTATAACCTCCGATACATCTCCAACCATCTCAATAGAAATGTATTTATAGACTTTCAAATTTGCGTCAAGCATTGTTTTTTAAGTAGAAGGTTATCAAAATTTTGTTTATAAAAAATTGAGGCACCCTTCAGAGAAAGGTTGAGAGACCTTCAGACTTGTAACTGTAGATTGCAGACGTAGAGACTAACAGCATACAGCACCATGTGACATTTAGTGTCTGTGTGAGACATATGTTAGAGCGGTTACAACCGTTGCTAGTTCAACTTATACACACTAATTCTTGAGCGCTGTTGGCCTCCAAAGGTTACTACAAGGTGCATACACGTAGCTACAGGTCTCGCCTCCACTTCTACCATTTATAACCTGACGATATACATGGCAGTTGTACATGACTGGTTAGGGAATTGTACAGTTGTGTAGCACCAAAGTTTTTCTATATATATATAATGATATCTTCACCTACAGTATATGTGGTTTTCTTCTATTGAGGGTGGGTTTTGTATTCAAACAAAAATAGTCGACTTATTTTCCTGTAAAGAATCTTTGAATTCTCATGTTCAAGCACCTATTTAACCCCTATATATGAAAACAAAATCCTAATTGATATGGTACTCCACGGAGTAACTGTATTGGCTTGGCTATTTATGCTTCAATTTCTAATTGCTGCATCGAGATTGTATCGTTCTAATTATTATACATACTCTTTGTCGGATATGAGAGTTGCTCAAATTGAATTTTTCTATTACGCAAAAAATATAGTTACGTGGTAGAATTTAAAATCACTAGTAAAGCCTTCGATTGAAAACATTTGTTTTATTGTAAAATAATAAATAATTTATTTAGATGACGAACAAGACTGCAATAATGTCCCCCAGGAATGTTTGCTGCGTCTGGCGCGGTAACATTGTTTGTAAAGAATATTCTAGAAATAAAAACACCTGGCATTGTCAACTCATGGTGCTAATTCTGTTGTGAATGCCATTCACAGCTTCTCTTGTTCTGGCGTTTAGTTGATAAGAAGTCTGCTAGCGTTGTGAAGACTGGCAGGATTGTGGAAGCTCCCGATAAAGCTCCTGAGCTGACAGCGCCTCCTCAGGCTGACAATGATACACCGCTAGCCCTAGTTGATACCGCGTATGTATGGATAGAGCTTAGCAAACGGTAAGTATCCTTAGCGAATGGTCTCAAGTGTTCCACCTACTAACCCTTCAGTTCTTGTCTTTGTTATGCTTTGTGGGAGAGATGTAGTTAGCCTCAATACCTGGGTCAAAGGTTCCAATGGATTGTTCAATTACTAAAAATTGCTTTTTATTCAGTCAGATTTTTGATAACAATTTGATTTCTCCCTTTAGAAACTTGGATGACTTTTTTTAAAACAATTTTTCTAGTACAAGTTGTAATTATAATATCTACTCCACCAATTTTTTTCTTTTTATTTATTTTTATTTTATTTTTTATGCGATTGTGAATTGCTTGGTCATCAGTTGACCTAGTTGTTTTTAAAACAAATGAATTATTTTTGTTCTTTATTACCATAAGGATTAATATATGTGTATACAGTTTGCCTACGAAGAGCATGTACTACTGCAGTAACCATAAATGTATTAAGTGGCTGTACTCTAATTATTTCTGCAATAGTTACTATTGGGAACACGCAAGGTCATCCATAAATCTATGCGTTTCCCCAGACAATATCCACATTATTCTGGGAGCATTTTATCCAACTGTATGATTAGTAGAGGCAACTAACTAATCTATCGCACCTTCACGCAAGTTATGTAATCAACAGTTTGGAGTTATTTCTCTTGGAAGTATTCCAAATTTTGTTTGCAACAGTCGTTATTTATTGACATTCTTTGAAAAATTAGTTTATTCAGTGAACAATATTGCAAAATGTGAAAGTTGATAGCGGCCACTGTGCTGCCATGGCAGCCATGTTTATTTAGTATTCCTTTTTTTTACTTTTTAGATTGAGTGAATCGCAAGCAAATTCACTAGTTGGATTTATAGCGGAGAAGTTGAATTTGGACAGACACACTTTCACTGATATAAAGTGAGTGGTAGTTAGCTGCTACTACTTCTTCTAGTGCTGCTGCTAGTCACAAAATACTACTCTATAAATTTATATAGAGTTTCGATGTTGTAAAAAATAACCATATATGGTTGATGGCATTTGAGATTACAAAGCATTGACTTTTGTTAGTTTACTTTTTGTGACATTGGCTCGTGTGTCACTCGAGTGATTCCGCACATGCATTGATCTGGCAGCGCTGCCTCCCGTTTGCTGACGGTTAGGATCAAAAGGTAGCGGGTTTCTTAGACTGAGTGGCTGTCCTCTGGGAGACGCCTAATGACGATAGCCTTACCATCAATCGATAGAACTATTCTATGCTTGCTTTGTCACCCAATTGAGTTTACTCTACTCTCTAACTTATCTGCTCATTTCAGCTACAATTTGATTGTCTTTCTATTTTTGATTTCTTTCTTTGTCCAGGTTCTCCCGAGGGAAAACTTTTAATTTCCTTTTGGTTCACACAGAGTTGTCGCTGCTGTTGCACTTACTACTTGTAAACTCCTGATTCACCGGCTTCGTGTCAATCAATGTTGCTTTTGTCAATATTTTGTGAAACTCAAAAAAAATAATAATAATTACTCAGCAGGCTTTGCAGACTGTGCAATTTATTATTTTTAAACTCAGCTTTTCGTTTGATTTTTCGCATTTAATCATCAGAATATAAAATATTAGTTTCATATTTAGCATTGGTATCGATAAATAAATATTTCTTTCTGTTATCTTCAGATTAGATGGAGTGCAAGTTCTGTTTGAGGTGTCTGACTACAAAACCTACAATACAACGGAGATCGCTACCATAGTGGAAGGTAACACAGCGAGTTTGTTATGGAGTATCAAGATATTTTGATGTTTTTGTTCTTGTGAGACGGATCTGCATATAGTTTGCTAGCAACAGTTATGATTTTGCTTGTAAATGGTAACAGTAGGTAGTTAGGTGTGTTAGTGCGAGGTAACAAGATATAACGTTGCAATGAGACGAGTTAAAGGGCATATTAAGATTACACAGTCAGTCTAGACTTCTTGCAGAATTCTAATCACACGAATCTTTGTGTATAAAGTGTGTTCAATTTAAACCGTTCTTTGTGTAATAGAGTTGTACTTGTTTAATAGAGTTATACTTGTTTAATAGAGTTGTACTTGTTTAGTAGAGTTGTACTTGTTTAAAAGAGTTATACTTGTTTAGTAGAGTTGTACTTGTTTAATAGAGTTATACTTGTTTAATAGAGTTGTACTTGTTTAGTAGAGTTGTACTTGTTTAATAGAGTTATACTTGTTTAGTAGAGTTGTACTTGTTTAATAGAGTTATACTTGTTTAATAGAGTTATACTTGTTTAATAGAGTTATACTTGTTTAGTAGAGTTGTACTTGTTTAATAGAGTTATACTTGTTTAGTAGAGTGTAATATATCATACGTTGTTGTATGTAGGTCAGCGGACTGTCCGGTGGAGTGGCTGTTCGCTGACTCGTGCACTGACCATCTGTAACTCGTCTGTCTAGCGCTGCCTAATCTGGTTTGTGGCAGCAGGAGGTAGCACGAGTCAGCACACTTCCACTGAACAGTCGTCTTATCAATTATGATAACACGAGTCCTTCCATTGATCGAAACAAACAAAGAAATAATTTATGTTAATCCTTTCCCTTACAAGAAAGCTTGTTTAGCGAAAACACTTTTGCGATGAGAATACCAGTTTGTGTAAAATTAGTCTCAGAACTACTCGTTTTGGATGTTTTTTGTATTATATTAAAAATTCATGGAAACTTTGCTAACGTTAGCTTGCCTTGGCTATAGCATTGATTGGTTTGAACAAGTCCATGGAGTATCTCTGCCCTAATTATTCTATTATCTGTCCATTGAGTGAAGCATCCGAGTTTATAATCAGCCAATGAGAACGCTTCATTCATTATAACATATGTCTACTCTGTATATTACATTGTACGTCGTAGACAAGCGCTCTATAGCCAGCTTATTATCTACCAACTACTCTATGTATATCGATCATTGTAGATTTAATTTGCTCTAGTATAATTAATAGTGGCTTGCTAGCTCTGCTCTGCGCTGCTGACCTTGCAGTATTTAAACTCAAGCAATCAGTAATTAGTCTGCAGTATACAACTGTTGTCCTTCACTAAAACATCGCTCTGTATAACTACTTGGCGTAGTCAGCTGACTGCTGCCTTTGCTCTAATTATTTGCTGCCTGTAGGTAGGTTGTTTCAACTGTAATAACTTATTACTATTATTTTGTGATGGTTATGTAGTAGGAGTAGTACACACAGTTCTATATCAATCATTCCTAATAGTTGTGACGTTTCTATTGCAGAAGACTTGAAGGATGCTATTCAATCAGAGTTTAATGTCACTGTGGAGGCGACGGGCATCGGAAATGAACCAGTAAGTATCCAATTTTTTCTGCTATAATTGGATTTTCTTTATTTTTGTCTTTAGGAAACAAATTCTTTAATTTAAATGGTTGTTTTTTTTGTTAACTAATAATAAACTAAATCAAACTCTGATTCCTCTGTTAGAAGGTTCTAGTAGTTTCTCCGTCGTTCAAAGTGATGCGAGACACACAGTTTTGTGTTAATTGTAAAATCCATTCTATACCAAAATTTTGTTGCAGTAAGTTAAAAATAAGAACGTTGTTTGAATGACATTGTATTGAAGGTCATACCATTTTCAATTGATGGGCATCCCTACCACCGCCCCCAACTTTTGCTCTTTGATTAAAATAGATCAAGTGCTAGTAATTTTTAACTAGATATTTGCCAGCAGTAATAACGTTATACCAAGAGGCCTGTCTTTTTCAATTAAAAAACACATAATGACGCGTATTGGTTTGTGATTTGATTAGTTCTTTGTTCGGTGAGCCAGCAGACAAGAGCTAGCGTAATTATCACCTGTCACTTTGAGTCCTTCATCTCACCGAGAGTTGCTGTACGCCTTAAAGCGTAGAAGCATCATACTTGACTTATATTGATTGGCCTAACGAGAATATTGTTTGACTTTGAAGTAAAACTAATGCAATTCTTTCTACACCATCTTTTCATCGTAACTTAATATTCCTTGAAACTGACCAGGTTATTTTTCTAGAGCGTGATTTATCTATTGATTTGTTCGTTGTGCTGACTCTTCAACCTGTATTATGTTTCATGCATAAATGTTGCCATGCGCTGTATGCCCATTGCGTCTCTGATTTGACCTAATTCTCATTACGCTGTCATTCATCTCTGAACTTTGAAATTATTAAATCAACTTTGTTCGTCCGTTGTCGCTCTTCATGCGTAACACAGTTTGATTTTTCAATATTTCTGTACAGCCTCGGCTTCTGAGCAGTGCTTGTTGATAGGATGTTAATGCGACGCTTATTTCTGTATATTTGTAGCAGACAAAGCTGCAGATTGCCCCCACTCAGAGAGTATTTGTGGCCTCCGACCAGACGACCATAATCATTGTTTCTATAGTTCTTGTTGTGGTTGCTGTTGCTGTCTTCATCCTGCTGACCTGGCGGTGCATGTACAAGAACTGGTCAAACTCTGTCAACAGGTTTGAAAAACTGTCAGAGGAGCTGAGAGGAGAGTCGACTCAGGACAGTTATGAGGTAAGGGTGTCTCCTACAGCCCTATCTACCGACATTGCGCCTAGAGAGAGGACAACTCCTAAAGTGAACTCGCTAGACTCGCTGTAAATAGTACAAGTTGAAAATGTAGGATGCTTAATATAGGTAACAATTACCTGCATGCGCTTGCTTGTAATAATTTGTCCTTGAATTAGCCCTATTGCGTACACATGCAGGTAATGATAACGTTTTCCATATACCACGTGTGTTATTCATAGTATCATGGTAATAATTGCTAGCAACTGACAGGCTTGTACTTAGCTTACAATGGTTTACCAATGATGGCTTTTCTTTTAGCAGTTTTCTGAGTAAATATTGCTGATTATAGGACTTGTGTCGACAGCGAATGCACGGAGGATCTGATGAGAAGCAGAGCCAACCAGACTTGGATGAAATTAGCCCACTCAGAGGCAAGCCTGAGTTACCTACACATCAGGAGAGACTGAAAAGTCCTCGCAGCAGCACTTCATCATGGTAGGAACCTAAGCTATATATTTTTATGCTACTTCTCTACCTCGCCAAACTGCCATATTGATTATTTAAATTAGTAGGGTCAAGATGGTGTCTTTGTTGGGGATGATTTAGGTCTCTGCTGGCACATTGAGTTTTATTAATCCGCTTGTAATATCAATTCATTATCACGCTTGGTTCTAAGGCTACTTATTTAGATCAGCTTGGCATCATTTCTCACGATTTAATTTCCTCCTTTTTATAGTTGAAATTCCCAGTGGATCACATCTATGTTAGCGAATTACTAGTTAGCATGGCCCCACAGTACCAATACTAATCATTGTATTCATGATTTTGACCCTGGAGCAGACGCGTGAAGCAGACGACGTTCCGTTATGCATCCTGCTGCGTTAGTTTAACATCTTCTCCAGATAGCTTTGCATCACACCTCCGTAAATGGTTCCCCGCTGGCCCAGCTCTTGGATGCTGAAGGCGTTATTTATGCTAGCATTAGAATCTGTGAAAGCAGCTGGAAGCTAATGTATATCCTGTAATGCGTATGCCGGCCGGCTACACTGTATGAAATGCCATAGCAGTAGTGTATGAATGCATAGCAAATGTCAACTGGTATGGGGTGGAGATAGCAGGCCTGGCTCTACAGCTTCTACAGTTGCATAAAGAAGTGAGATGCAAGCAGTTATTTCAAACAAAGAGCTGTAGTTTCACACACACGGCCATTAGGCTGGCTGATTAATACGCATCCATTGTTTATCATTAGAATTACTTCAGTCTTTAATTGCTCTCTTCAATAAGCAGAAGTTACTAAGCTTTGTTCGCAATCAACAGCTGTTTCTCTAACACTTCCTGTCAGAGTCTTTACTTATTGTTCCGGTTCTAAATTTTCTAGAATGATATTATTTTTTTGCTATTAGGTAAGCGATTCCAATTATAATCAAGATTTTTTTTAATAATTCAGTTGCTTACTAACAAAAAATATTTATTTTAGTAGCAAGAAAAAAATTAATATTGGGTTCCAGTACCGTTATATTTAAAAAGCTCAAACAGTAGAAATGGTTTGATTATTTGTAACAAAGGTCATACGCTGTAACGTAGATCTAGCTTGCCTTGCTATATATAGTGTTAACAGCTGGCCTGCAGGTAACTAATGCTCTACCTGCTGCCGCTAACCATAATAGGATGCCAACAGGCATGTGCTGCCAGCTAAATTGCAGTTCTTTTCCTCACTGATTGGATGCCTTGGAGAAGCAGCACTGCTGTTACTGTTTTGTCAGATGATAAAATATTTTTGGTTAGTTGGATTTAACTGTAGAAATATCTATTTTAGGAGTGAGGAACCAGTTAGCTTGGCTATGGATATATCTACTGGGCACACTGTACTGGTACGTATTTCACAATCCATTACATTTTATTTCCTTCCTGTCCAAAGTTGTCTTATTTTTCTCTAGGGGTGAAACGATGCCTTAAACCGGTGTGATATTAGCAGATTTCTTATAAACACTACGTGTAATATAATTTACATAATAACACCGCTGTCACAGCTGCCGAGAGACCTAATTGTATATCATTAAATGTCTTCTCCTCCCCTTTACACTAATCATATGCAAACAGTGCGTTTTGTTGTTTGTATACTACTCTTATGGGCGTCGCCTGCATCCTGTTATCATTCTTGTTTATAGCAGTTTGTCTTGACCAAATTCTTTGAAAGCCTTTTTATACAATTCGAAATTATCTCCTCTTTATGTCACATGATAGCAGATATGGTAACTTATTTTTGTATGTTTTGTGAAATAATACTTAATTATTTTCTGTACCGATATCTGCAGGCATACATGGAGGATCATTTGAAGAACAGTGAGCGTTTAGAGCAGGAATGGGCGGCATTGTGTGACTACACCCCTGATAGGTGTGACATAGAAGTTGGTAAACTGAATGCTGCCAGAAACAGATACGCCAGCGTACTACCCTGTAAGTATGCTGACTTGTTGTAATAGGTTCAAGTAATTCAAGCAGAAATATTACAAAAAATGAGAAGCTGCAGAATATAGAGATTTCTCTTGACAACAACAGACAGGTGATTGGGTAACAGAAGACTAGCAAGGATGTCAAGTACAAGTATAGAACATGTACTAGTATAGGTTACTGATCCTTGGTTGTGGCATCAATAGTATTCTCCGCTGTGCAATCAGTGTAGGTGCTGCCGGCAACTGATGCTAATGGGTGGAGGAAGGCATCGCCTTTGCATGATCAAAGCAGCATTGATTGCTGCTTACAAAACCTATGCATAAGTTCATCTTATATTTAGTCGTTTGAACTGAGTAACCATACAATTAATGGCTACTCGACATGCTTGCATACTTGAGCATTTCCTTCTCACTTAGCGGGTTCCACTCAATCAGCTAACTACTCATTTCTATTGCTCTACACTATATATCTCTATTGTGACCGCTCTATACTATATATCTCTATTGTGACCGCTCTATACTATATATCTCTATTGTGACCGCTCCACACTATATATCTCTATTGTGACAACTGTACAATATATATCTCTATTGTGACCACTGTACAATATATATCTCCATTGTGACCACTGTACAATATATATCTCCATTGTGACCGCTCTACACTATATATCTCTATTGTGACCGCTTTACACTATATATCTCTATTGTGACCACTGTACAATATATATCTCCATTGTGACCACTATACACTATATATCTCTATTGTGACCGCTCTACACTATATATCTCTATTGCCATCGTTCTACACTATATCTCTATGGCCACCGCTCTACACTATATATCTCTATTGCCATCGTTCTACACTATATCTCTATGGCCATCGCTCTACACTATATCTCTATTGCCATCGCTCTACACTATATCTCTATTGCCACCGCTCTACACTATATCTCTATTGCCATCGCTCTACACTATATCTCTATTGCCATCGCTCTACACTATATCTCTATTGCCACCGCTCTACACTATATCTCTATGGCCACCGCTTTACACTATATCTCTATTGCCATCGCTCTACACTATATCTCTATTTCCACCATACACTGATATTTTTTATTACCAAGCGTCACTTTTGCAAAAAAATTTATACACAAAAACTAATTATTGCTCAATGGATAAAAAGAACTAATGTTTCATTGCAGACGATTACAATAGAGTCAAGTTGGAACACGAGTGCGAGGGAGGCAACTACATAAACGCTAGCTTTGTGGTGAGTTTATGTGTGATACATTGTGACCTCTTTTATTGCCCTGCAACAACCGTTTATTGGCTTCTATCTGCAACTTACGAGCTTTATTGTGTACAATTACCTCCAATATTTAAAATTGGTTAACTAAATGCCAAGCCAAGCACCATCATTACTGCAAGCCAACGAATACTGTTTTCTTATGTGGTAGTTGCCTACTCATGCCCTTGCCCATTTTGATGGGAGGACAACTCCATAGTTACTTTAAGTAGTGCCATTAGTTTGATATTGCGTATGTAGGACGTTTCTCGTTTATTTAAAAGCCTAATATACATCTTTCTCTTGCTGGAAATTATTCTGTTTATTTAGAATTCGATCAGTAATTGGTGGATGTAATTTTAGACTGATTCAGATCCGAGAAGTCCTGCATATATCGCTACTCAGGGACTGATGCAGAGCACAGTCGCTCACTTCTGGCAGATGATCTGGGAGCAGGAGTCCACTAGTATTGTTATGCTTACCTCACTCGCCGAAGATAACAAGACGGTTTGCTATCAATATTGGCCCAGCGAAGGCAGACACACTTACGGTAACTTTGAGGTAGGTCAAGGTCAGCCTTGTACACATTATTTATTTTTTCATCAATTTTACGGGTTGTTATTAAGTTGGCTTAAAGTTTTGTTTTCTCTTTTAAAACTTACCTATTTTGTAGTTTTGTCACATTGGTTGGCACTCATAGCAAAGCATGTCTTAACTATGAAGTTGTCTCTCTTGCATCCTTTATAAAAAAATTTATTATAGATTTGGGTGTTTGTTAATTCATATTTCACTGACAAAGTGAGTAGTCAAGATAAAATGGAGTAGTTTGCTATAGCTATAAAACGTTTACTCACAATTGAGTGCAGTAGGCATTTAGATGATACTTGGGACGGTGTCACGCCTCTTCCTTATTCCTCACTATCAATGGTTGATTTATTGACAATGTTATCATAATTGCCTCTTTTTCTGATGACACGATAACAATAGCGCTGGTTCTGACAAGCCTGCGTGCAATGTAAAGTTTATTGTGGTGGATTAAGGATTTGTCATTGATTATCCGCTAGAATTGTTACATAATCTCCATTGGTGTAGGATTAATAGATCATGGTGGATTATCAACAAGCGCTATCAAATCAGAGGATGTGTAGGTTTCATCGACGGACGTGATTGGCTCCTTTGCACAAGTGCTTCTTGTCATCTCTTAGGCCACAGCCCCAATTACAGATCGATTCTTTGTTTTTTATCTTTTAACCTTGAGGTCTGGAACTGTCCAATCTTAAATTAGAATTTTTCCATCAATAAAAAATTTGAAATTTTGGACCTATTATATTATGTAGAATGAGTCCACTTCTGGGATGTTACTCATTTTTGGTGGCTTGGTCAATCCATGTTGTCATCTGCAAAAAATATAAAAAACACTCTTTATAAATTTGTATAGAGTTTCAGATATTACTTCTGTATGGTAACGTACAAACCCTTATCAGCAGAAGTTTTGTATGGGGTCAACCTCAGACTACTCTCAACCAATAAACCACTCAAAAACATTGTGGAACATCTTTTTTCACACTTTTTATTTGTCAAGAAGTTTTGACGTCTTTGTAAACCTACTATAAAATAGTTGAGCTTTTGAATTTTTTGAAATTGAAAGCGCATAGAGTCACCAGGGGCTTTTTACTTGCAGGTGCACCTCGTCTCTGAACACATCTGGTGTGAGGCATATATTGTACGTAGTCTCTACCTGAAGAACCTGTTGAACAATGAGACTCGCACTGTCACGCAGTTTCATTTCCTGTCGTGGCCTGACCTCGGCATACCAGAACATTGTGAAGAGTTGCTTGCATTCAGAAGGTTTGTTGCTACAGCTTTAATATTTACTAGCTGTATGGTCCACTAGCTGTGTGGTCCACTAGCTGTGTGGTCCACTAGCTGTGTGGTCCACTAACTGTGTGGTCCACTAGCTGTGTGGTCCACTAACTGTGTGGTCCACTAACTGTGTGGTCCACTAACTGTGTGGTCCACTAGCTGTGTGGTCCACTAGCTGTGTGGTCCACTAGCTGTGTGGTCCAGTTCGTATATGGTCTACTATCTGTGTGGACCAGTAATTGTGTGGTCCACTAGCTGTGTGGTTGGCTAGCCATCTAGTCTGCTAGCTGTGAAAACCACTAGACGTGTAGGCGTAGTAATTAGTATTACTTTGATACACTTTTTGCACTATTGCCGCTCTTTTATCTATTTTATTTGTTTTTATTTAAATGATAAAACCGTTTATGTTAATAAAATGTCATTTTTTCCTTGACAAGAATCCTCTCTATAGGTTGTGGGCGTACTTGAAAGCACTATTTAGGAGAGAAGTTATTTTAATGTTTACTGCAAGGAAAACAGAGGATTTTTAGTTTTGTAAAGATATTCCACTGCCACAAAACTCTGGGAAAATTTGCAAGCTTCAGTTATATTTTCCTTTTCTCTTCCCTTTCCCTTCAGGGAATTTAATCTCCAGCATTATTCCCACCAGTCACGGAAGTAAATCATAGTTTTATTCATTAAAACAGAATTAAATTCTCTCCTGTTGTCTATGAAAAGCTGTATGGCTGTGGGGACTTGCCAACACTGGTCAGGCTCACAATTACAGATAACATATTGACATAGTATTTACATTATGTGTAATTAGATGTACTTTGGTGTAAACATCGTATCCATCAATTTGATTGGAGTTCAGTTTGACCAATAACAACGATATAAAAATGCTAGATAATGGTTAAAAAAAAAGTGCCACAACTGTAACGGGACTCAATGTTAGCTACTGATAATATATGTGGAGGAGAGGCGTCGCTGGATGCCTCCCAGAAACCAGGCTATTTACGAAATGTTTATATGGTGATTGATTTCGTACTAAACAAGAAAAAATGCCAAAAACAATGGGTTTTTTTCTCGCTCCTCAGCCAATCAGAGACAAGACAGATAGAGAGCTCATTGATGTTAACGTGCAACAGTTGGCCCCTGCACAACGCCTTTATAGATAGGCTGTAGATCGCTCTCATTCAATATACCGCCTCACTAAATGTTCTAGCGAGCAACGCTTGCTATTCGTAAGACCTGATTGGTTGAATGAGTATCCAATTAGAAGTTTTGCTTATTGTTTGATTAGCATAACAGCCGCTTTGTGTACTAAGCTATTTCAACGTTTATTGACTGAAGAGCTTTTGTCAGATAAAAGGACGTTAATAGATAGCAGACAATGACTTGTTTCATTTTTTAAACTGTCTGGCTTGTTGCCAAAATTATCTAGGCTGTGCTTAGATTTTTCATGAGTGATTCAGCCTGTTTTCTTGTCAGTGCACTAGTTTTGTTTGATGGATTTTATCATTTTTGCCATAATTTTTTTTAACAACACCCTAATTTTTTATGATGTAAGAACTTGAATTGTTTTTATAATATGACACTGTACGCCGGCGGATGGTTGTTGAAGGAGATATTGGCTAGAGATGGACCTTCCACGGCTGCCTCACTGGCTTCAGTAGCTAATGTACACTGCTAACCCTCTGCTCCTCCTTGCTATTCTCTTCTACTTGTGGTGTTGGGCTCACTAACCACATGGGCGCTTTTGTGTATTAGGCAATTAACCTTACTTTTAATTGCATAGTCACAAAAGTGACCTTGTGTCTTAGCACATTAACATCTGTGTGTCGCTGTCTATCCGCAACATCCAACAGCTCTGCACAATTACTGCCCTGGAAATCTGGGGCAATAAATGAATATTTAGTTGCTGCAATAGCTAATTTACTGTATTAGTTTGTTTTTTATTGTTGTATTATTTGTTTACAATATTTTCAATGAATTTTCGATACTGCCGTCTACTGTTTCATCAGTTTGTATGTTTAATCAGGCGATGTGACGCTAATGTATTGCCTTTCATCTAATAGTTTTGAGCTAAGGCTTTTATTGGATAGTTTTTTAACCAATCAGCTGCAGTTTATTTTGGCTCCCATCTGGATAGTTTGCGATCAGGTCAATATTCATTTGTCGGCGATCGCTGTATGCGGCGCGATACCCAGCAAATATGGCCGCCCCAATAGTTAGGTTTAGTAGGAAGTGGAGTTTTTTAGTAGCTGATGAACTTGCCTAAGGATTATCCCACGGCTTGTTTTTATTTGCCTTTTTTTCTGATTTGACTTTTTTCAACCAATAGAATAGTTTATAATGTCACCTCACAAACTTATTGTTTTACAATACGTATAAATTGGTTTTATAGAGCAAAAAATGTGTGTGTTCTACTTGCGTGACCAGTGAAAGTCGTAAATTTATAATAATATAAACATTTCTAATTTTTTTTTAGGAAAGTGAACAAATCGTACCGAGGCAAAACCTCACCAATAATTGTGTGCTGCAGGTACGTTACGTCATGTGATTTGAATGCTATTTTTAGCTTTTTTGAATGCTTTTGTAGTTTGCTGACTTTGCTGTTATAATTTTGTTTGACAGCGATGGCTCGGGTAGGTGTGGCACTTACATTCTTCTAGATACAGTGATCAACAGGATACATAAAGGTTAGTCAACCTTTCTACCATAAAATTAGCGCTACAACAGCTCTACAAGGTTGCAGTGCGGCGCAGTTGGCTAGTGTTGACACCTACTGGTATCATCGGTCAATCACTGCGTGCGACTAGGTTATACTAAATAGACTCAGCTTTTAAATAGCTTGCAGGTTTACAGGAAGAACCATTAAACATTAATCTGAAAGGTTACATAATGTAACCCATGTTGTCTTTCATGAAGTGGTTTTGTGAGATTTCTTTGAAAATTGATGTAATTGCTGGGATTTATGACTTTGATAGCCTTAGTACCCTGATATTATATTATGACACTTGATAAGAAAGTTATTGCTGATTGGATCTTGACCCGACCAATGGTAATATTCTCTTGTATTCCGCGTACTGTGACACTACCATGACACGGAGAGGCCAATTATTTGACCTCTTCGTGTATTCATTGGTCACTCTATGTTCCTTATCGCTAATGATATTCCTTTAAGGCATTAGCACTTGTATGGCTCTATTGCTTCCACGACCATTACATTTTATAGAATGTTCTTTATATAATTTTTTCCTCATTATCGTCCTTCCTTTTTCTTTTTTCAATTTTTTCCAGCCAAAAATATATCTGTGAATTTTTCATTCAGGCATGAAGAATGACAGAAGTTTTTGCAATGAGTTATATGAGCCAGTAAGATTCTACTGTTACGTAGTATTTATATGTATCGTGTGTACTTTAGGGGTGAAGGAGATAGATATAGCAGCCACCTTAGAGCACATCCGGGATCAGAGAATGAACGCCGTGCAGACGAAAGAACAGTTTGAATTTGTATTGTCAGCCATTGCAGAGGAAGTGCAAGCGCTTCTCAAAGCTTTGCCCCAGTAGATGATAAGTCTATGGCATAGATGTAACATTAGATGATAAGTCTATGGCATAGATGTAACATTAGATGATAAGTCTATGACAATAGATGTAACATTAGATGATAAGTCTATGACAATAGATGATCCCTATATGACGATAGGCGATACATCTATAGTTGCGTTGACACCGCTAACCTCATTCTTGCATTGCCAAGATATTACGTTTGCTATCTTATCCGCCATGTTTTAATCTATGGACTGCATATTGTCCGTTGCTATCATTTATTCTTCTTTTTTTTTAATCAGGGAGAAAATGGTGTATTTCCTCGGTGTCTGTGATGTGTACATTCCATTTGGAGTCAAGGTTTTGCGCTGTCTATTGTATTGAGTTTTTATGTATTACATTTGTTGTTTATGTGAATATTATATAGAAAAAAATTTTTTTTTATTTTGTTTAAATAATGAATTTGTTCGATGACATTGCTGAGTAAGAATACAGGTAATAAACGTGTCGATACAAAACACCTGTTTATCGCTTGTTCCCTATCTGGATTGGCTTCAAGCAAAGGCAGTTTCCTTGCGCTGTAATAATGTGCAGCTGTCTTGGATATCAAACGGGTCTGATTACGTGATATATCGCAATGAATTAATCGTATGATTGTCTTAGAAGAAATGTGAATTGTTCTAAGAAATGTATACTTGGGTTGGAACAACGAATTATTTGATTGGTAACTACATTTCATGTTAACTCCACTAAGAAAGCGTTTTGTATTAGCATGAGGGAAAATATAACACATCAAGATTTGCAGAGAAAACTCTAATATATATTATAGCCCACCCACATTTGTTGGCTGCCGTTTATTCCTAATATTTGATAAAACAAAACTGACCGGCTTGAAATAAATTGAGCAATATAAAAACTAGACGCACGAAAAGTGAAATGAATTGTTCGGGTTGTTACAATATTTTAGAAAGTTATCTGAGTCAGCTACGGCAGCGGTAACATTGCATCAACAACAGTTTAACATTACAGCTTACGGGAAGTAAAACTTTTTCAGTCGACGCTGTGTTGTTTAAAATATAAACTGCATTAGTTAATCTGAAGAAAGAGGACTCTTGTTGAGAAGAAATGCTAAGGTGATTTTAGCTTCCCTTTAGCTTCAGTTAAACAGGTGCGGAAAGGAGAAGGCAGGTGGAAAGTGTTCATACTCAATTAAAATTGTTTTGAGAGAAATGGCCTAAAAACTTTGTTAATACTTTTATGCGCAATCAGCTAGTCAAGGAATCTTTGACAGTGGCAGTTAAACGTTCTAAATGCATTCAACCATTAAAAGTGGTTGGTAAGCTTCACGTTAAAGTACAAACTACTCATTTGATTGGGGTGGCGTATATGCCACCCTTTGTTGGCGTGTACCAAGGCCAAGGAAATACATAATCACAGAGACACGCGGGAACTCATCCTGTTACAACTATTTCCCAACACGGATGAGTCTAGAAACCAATTTTTTATACTCTTTTAGGACATTCTTTTCTTCGCAGTTCCTTATTGCTTAAAACGCTTTTATTTTTCCTTAAAAGTTTTATTTCATTAAAGACTGAATTTTCAAAATGCAAGTCATCATTGGAGGCATTTACTAGGTCTCTAAAGAACATTCTGGAATGCAATTAATCATTTTCACTAATAATTATACAGTCACAGTGCCAAAACAGTTGTATAATCATATTTCCTTGTTTACCCGGCGTAAGCACGCACACCTTTCTGCCTCGAACTTATTGTAAGAATAGCCATATCTGATATCACCAGGAAACTACCCATTACATGATTGCCTATCATTGTATTACGCGTGGAAAGGTAAGATTAAACAGTTTACCTCGACCATCAAACATTCTTGGAAAACCCCTAGACAAATTTCAAGTATTTACTAAACCGTGTAACTTATTTACAAGCGCTGAAGAGTACTCGTAACCCAAGTCCAAACGCTGTCAACAGGAACTCAACCAACCAGCTACAGCCCATAGTCTGCTGCTATTGGTTGTACAGTTATTGTTATTTTATATCTTGTAAACAATGTAAACAATGACAGCATCGATGATGGTTTTTCAAAGTTCATCGCGGCTAGATTTTTGCTGCAGTGTTTCTGCTAGCTGTATCTGATATACTGATTGATTTTACAAAGAAATATGTTAAAAATTTCTGTAAATAATGGTAGTAACATACGATTGTGATGTCATATCGAATTCAATTGACCAATGGGAGACCAGTATATCATCAATCAACTTCTTCATACACCTACGTAATAGCTATTCCGCTTTGAATGATTAACAAATTTAGCGTATGAATGAATTGTTTTGAGCTTGTTGACATAATGGGTTGGTACTACTTTTTAAACAACCCTATAAACCGTAACAAAATGTGATCAAATGCTGATTATAATTGGCAATTAGCCAACAGCCAGTTTTTCAAAACTAATTACACTCTTAACAAAATCTTGCTAATTTAACAAATTTCAGTCTCTTCTATTTATTTCGATCAAATTTCCATCGGTGGAAACCTTTAATTAATCAAGGAAACTTTTTTCTGCAGATTGCCAAATGAACGAAAGATTACATTTGCCCAGCGATTAGTCGAATGCAAGAACTTTGATGGTTAGAAATCAACTGCAGTTGCAAAATGTAGTAGCTACTAGCCTTTAGTATGACTCACGTTAGTGCTAAATGTAACATGGCGCATCATACTTGAGTCAGTGCGGAATAGATAACAACTGAACTAGTAATGACAAATACAATACAGCCGAGAGGTTTTCTTTCTTACACTTCCTTAGTTTCTAACAATTTATTGATCTTTGATTCTTTATTATTTTATTTTCTCTAGAACTAGCAGTTATTCTGTAAATATTTCCTTGTGGGGAATCAACTTCCCCGAATTGTTTACCTATTTTTTCTTGACTGTTATTGGCTGCCATTTTAAACTTACAAACATTAATTTCTCTATATTAAGTAGGTACGGTGGAGCCAAGAAGTGCGAGTGGGCTTTATCGCCAGCAAGAGATTTATAGACTAATCATTGAAGAGTAAAAATTTTTCATTTCTCATTGGCCGATGGTTCAATATGAAGGTACAAACATGATTCACACTGCAACTCCATAAATCACTGGATTATACATCGCGCTGAAGGATTAGCCACATTTTCTATCAGCTATCCAAGCAGCATTATTTCCCACTCCAGCTCAATTAGGTGTTTGATTTTGTGACACTCGCATATCTTAGATGATTATTCAGTTTTTTCCAAAAGCACAAAACAGAAATAAGGAAAAGATGGTATGATATCAGAGTCAATTACATTTCAAGTCTTGCAGAGGTCAAGCTATCAAAACTGTGCTGAACTCATCATATAAATAAATAATGCTGTATACTTCCTTATAGGGTTGTCTACACCAGAGGGTCTATGACGAAACTTCTGAGCAAAAACCTTTGGGATAAAATCAATTTGACCAAAACTTTTGTAATGGAGCCCCAGCAGTTTTATAGGGGGCGCCAGTAGTAAAGATACAGGAAGTATTTTTGCTACGTTGTTACGATACTAAAATACTATTAATATGAACGAAAGTCTATCTTTCTTATTTAGATTTATGAAGTCTGCAATCAACAATTCAAGACCACTAGATAGGATAATGACGATGCGCCATCCATATAAAGCATCTCAGTACATCCCAACTGTGTAACCATACTAAGATGGGCGCACCTTCATATATTCACTTCGGCCGACCTAATTAAACTCAACATAAGAAACCATGGCGCCGCTACATAGTATTATGAGGATGGTATTAAATTAATTTTTCTCCAGTGAATAAATCAATATCTTCTCAAGAAAAACAGCTCAAAGGCTTTATTGATCCTTTGAGCTTTCTCAAAAACATCACTTTTGTCATATAAACCGCTCAAATTTTCTCAAATCAGGATAATAGTCCACCAAGTCGTAATTTCTAATGATAAGTTCAACGATCGACTAAGCTACTTCCGGTTGCATCGCTAAAGTGAAATACTCTGCCGGGGCCACATTGCTCATTGATCTGACCCATTTTTTATGTTTTCAAAAACGGAGAAAGCGGATGCTTCATTACCGTAAATTTTATTAATTTTCTTATTCTAAAAATTTATCAAGCAGCTCTACTGATTTAAAACAATGAAATATATCAGTGATCACAATGTTTAGAATCTAATTCAAGACATTCTGTAGATTCATCAACCTGGGAAGCAACGGAAACTTACGAACAATTTTGATAAGCAGAACCAAAAGCCGTCTTATTGCACTAATTTACGGTTTGATGTGATTATTATTGTTATTTTTATTCATTACAAATTTCAATAATAATAATAATAATAATAATAGTAAGCCATGAACACTTTGTTAAATTCCTTAAAGTCTTTACTGATCATTAACATTAATACTACTCAAAAATATAATTGAGATTTTGCCAAAAATGACTCATTCATTTTGGTTATGTAAGAGGTCAACATTATGTCAGATAGCTGTAGAAATCTGTCTACAATTATTGCACTAAAATTTGTATTTAATCAATTATTGACAATAATAAGTTCCCACATGCCCTGCCAGCTTCTCTGTTCAAATACCGAAAGAGGCTTCCGGACTTTTTGAGATTGTTTGATGGTAAATATTCTTTTGCTAAAATGCAGTAGCAATCTCTAATTAGCTTTTGTTCGTTTAAACAGTTTTCCTGCCACCAGCTGAGGTTTGTGAAAGATTTAATATTATGACAAAAGTTATAAAATTATTACAATATTACAAAAATTACTAATCATTACCATAATGATTATTTAGCTTATGATTATATCATCATCAGAAGGTTTGTGTTCATATACCACAAGTTTATTGTTAATGTACATTTGAATTTAATATTTTGCATTAAAAACTACAAAAATACAGCTTTTTTTTAGTTGAATGCATAAGTGTCGAGTCTCCTGATTTGTCAGGGACTCAGCTAGTTTTCAAGCGCTAATTTTCTGAACTCATTACTGAACTCCCTGAAACCTCCTGCAAACTCTGCTATTATTTTTCTTTTGAGCAAAGAGTAGACTTCCAGATGGCTCAGGGTGGACATTGTTTTCGCATTGTTACTTTCAACTGAACCAGTTTAATTGATAAATTACTCAGACTATGAGCTGCAACACAACAGGAAACAAATAGTTGCTGGCGGGAAGTTGTATTTCATAACACAATATTGTTTCATTAAAGAACAACAACATCCTTGTGTAGCCGTGTACAACACAGTACTGTTTACTGCATCGCTAGCTTCATTATAATGCAGGTTAGGTTATTGCCTAAAGAGGCTATTGCCTCGTATAAACACTACATTTGATTGGCTAACATGTAAGTTGCTGGAGCATACGCAGCTAGTATAAAATCACTGATAGAATTCCGCGTAGAGTAGATTTCCTTGCGATAGGTGTTCACAGAAGAGGTCAACATAGCATATATAACTGCCAGCAAAGATTGATTGATTGAAACTGGTTGAAGTCAGCGAATTATAGGCATGCGTATGGATATTGCTGAGGCAGCAAAAGAAAGAGATATCGAGCGTGTGAGACACATACTCTCGCATTCTGGAGGTAGTTATTTTGTTACAATAATTCTTTATATCTGATAGAATTGTACTTTCATGCAGGAAAGGTTTTGTTTCAAGTTTCATAACTGGCCCAAAAACATATCATTATACTTAGACCTGAAGAAATTAGGTTTCTTTGTGTCTTTTGCTTTAAAAATGGTTGAGTTATGGGGATATTTGCGTAGATGATTTAAAGAAATTGATAGAAAGTACAGATGGAGAATACCAAGGCACGGCTCTTTACTGGATGACAGTCAACGGTGAGCTGGACATGGTGAGAAAACTTGTAAGTTCTCAAGCAGACGTCAACACTTCCAACGAGTACAGACACACTCCTTTGCACGCTGCCGCTGACATGGGATTCCTGAATATATCTAAGCTCCTTCAAACAGTGAGTGACTGCACCATAGCATCACTATCTATCCATTTCGTTACTTCGGCAGTTTTAACTTAATTGTTATTGGATTTTTATTAACAAAAAAATTTGAAAATTTTAGGTATAAAACACTTGAACATTCATTTTTTTCTTTCTTGCAATGGTGAAAGATGAGCACAACTTCAACTATCGGAACCTGTTCTTTCATATTTTTGTTGAAAAGTTTAACTTTTTTTAAACAAATATATAATACAGTTTTTTAAATTGTAATTATAACTATGTATTTACCACAATAACAATACTTCATACAAGTTATTTCAACTTGGTAGTGTGCTGGGAGGAAAGAAAATTTTTCAATTTTGGCGAGCACACTAAAACAATAAATGCAGATGACTTTGTGTAATAACAGCTACATGATTAATGATATATTTATTAATGAAAGAACCAGTGACAGGCACGTTTTTAAGTTTCACGTTTTGGCGGAAAAAATTTGAGTACCTTTAAAATGTTGTGTAAAAACGATTTAGTCATTTAATTACAAAAACATTTAAATCTGCACCTATCACGTTCGTGTTAGCTATGACATTGCATAAAATTCTGATCATCTCATTAATGGCTAGTCACTCAAAGTGGCGACGAGGAAGAATAATAACAATCAAGTAATTATTCATGGCCGATCTAATTTCTATGCAACTTTTGTACAAATAGGTTTACCTATACTTAGCTTTTGTTCCTTATATGTAAATCATTGAAGCTGTCGACACTTTGATAGTGACTAATTTCTAACAGCACACCAGTATAAAGGGTGGTAGTCAATGCAAACTCTATACGTGTGTGTGATTTCAGAGTATTTAGTCTTTGGGTGGGTCGCGTTAAAAAATGAATAATCAAGGTGGGTTTACTGGTTTTTATTGGTTGATTCTCACCATCCATCCAGCGT
Source organism: Cryptosula pallasiana (assembly GCA_945261195.1). NCBI lineage: Eukaryota > Metazoa > Bryozoa > Gymnolaemata > Cheilostomatida > Cryptosulidae > Cryptosula > Cryptosula pallasiana. Next base: position 40,024,332 of record OX183135.1, read on the forward strand.
GTCCCACTATTTGCTGATATTCGAAATAAAAAATGAACGTCTGTCTGTCCATGTTTCACACGAGAAACAGTCGAATAAAATCTCTGATTAGATATAAAAACTGCTATCTCCTGGCCAGGCGTCAGCTTCACCGAGGTTTGATTGGCTAACAATGCTTATGTGTCATTATTACGTAGGATACTGATATGAGAATTGTAGATAGCTCACGTACATCGTTACCGCTCACAGTAAATGAGATTGAAATGTAACCGTGATCATTCAGCGCGGAGTAGATGAGCTTGTATGCACTGCGTAGAATGTAACGCATGGCAAACTTTCAAATATTTTTGTACTAACTGAGATTCTAGCTAGTAACTACATAGCATCATAGAAACAAGATCGTGCTATAATGGTGTCAATTGTTTAATGGAATCATTGATAGCGTGAGACATGTTGATTGGCTGATCATTTAACCAATAAGATATCGTGACTGAAACAGAAAAATTGTAAATGTTGCTATAGGCCATCCGAAACTATAGGTTTTGCAGTAAATTTTTAATAAAAAGACGAGACAATAGCCAACGTGTAGCAAGAATTGTAGGAGTTTACTTCTCACAAAAAAACTTGTCTATATTTTTATGGTCGCCTGAAACACTATGAAAGTGTTTGATTTTGTTTTGTAGTGGAGCTCGTACTGACGTTATCAATGAAAATGGACAAACACCGCTACATCTTGCAGCTTATAGAGGTGAATATATTTTTAAACTAGATGAACTTTTTTAAAGCATTTTTTGTTTATACCGATGGAATGTGTTGAATTGCTGGATCATTAAACCAGAGAAGGAAACACCCACATAGTTAACTGATACATGACCCTTAATGGTTTAGACAGAACATTGAGCAGTACACAGTAACTTGGCTCCAACGACCATCCGTTTTTTTCCCATAACTTACAATCAAAACAAATTATTATGGTTGTGACAAGTATGATAGACATTTTTGATAGAGCACAAGTAGATATCTCATTCTGCTATAACTGGCTGTACACCAGGCCTGATTGTACTGCGGAACTCTAGACTGGTTTATACTATTTATAAACACGGTTACAAGAATGTCTACCGGAACATACGTGTACCTATTTACCACTGATACTGTACATTACAGGTCACTATGATGTAGTGGAGTGTCTATTAAACGCGGGTGCCGATCATACGATACAAAACTCTAGATGCTTCACTCCGCTACAAGAATCCATCGCCATGAACCATCAGCAAGTAGCCAGTCTTTTCTGCAAAGATGATTGCTCCATAGAACATTTAAGTAAGTGTTTGAAAATGTTCAATTAAAAAGCAGCAGTGGTGATAGTAGTAATATCAGGGGCAGTACTAGCAATAGTAGTAATAATAGTCTCAGGAGTAGTAGCGGTAGCCATTGCAGTAGTAGTAATAATAGTCGTGTTAGTAGTAGCTGTAGTACTAGTGGTAGTAAAAGTAGTATTAGAAGTAATAAGAGTATTGGTAGTGATAGTGGTAGTACTATGAGTAGTACTTGTAGTAGTAGTAGAAGTAGTAATAGTGTTAACAGTAGTAGTAGTAGCGGTAGCAGTAGTAGTAGGAGTGGTAGTGGTAATACTAGGAGTAGTAGCAGTAGTAGTAGTGGTAATACCAGTAGTAGTAGCAGCAGTAGTAGTAGTGGTAATACTAGGAGTAGTAGTAGTAGTAGTGGTAACAGAAGTAGCTCTACTGATGTAGAGAGCTTTACCAGTCATTACTAATGCTTTCATCGTAACAGAATATTAGTAAATTTCACAATCACCAATCTCAACATCACCAACCTCATCTCCATACCTCATCATACCTAAAACAAAAAACATGACATTCGTCAAAGCGTCAAATGATGTAAACCCTAAAAGGAGATTTGATGTAATCCGACCACTAAATAGCCAAACCTTCGATATATTATTGAGGTGTACAATACTACACTCGACTAAACCTCTCAGATTTCTCGCACAAAACCTAATTGCACCATGTACCAGATGTCATGGCATTTCTTACCAGAGAATCATATAAGTAGGCAAACCACTAATTGATACTTTTTTGCAACAAACTTTCCATCGCAGAAATTCTAATCTCTCATTTCCTTGTTGGCAAGCATTCATTTTTTTGCAAAACAATTGCAAATGGAACTTTGCAGTTATCAGCTGAGAGGTCTCACTCAACGAATAAACTGTCATACAAAAAGCAAAGTTTGCTCAATCGATGAGATTGTTATGGAGTTGTGCAAACTTTGCAAAAAAAACATGAATCTCTATAATCGTCTGCAACTTTTCTTGAGATTATAATAATGCACAAAAACGGTTGAAATAAACGCTCCATACAGGAAATGTGGATAACCAATTCATCTGGTTCGAAGATTCAATCATACATGTTAGCCAATGAAAATGGGGATTTTAAAACAAGTAATCAGATTACCTGAAATCCTGCTGGTAACATCGCTGAAAAGGACATTGAAGTAACCTAGTAACCTTCCGTAATTGTTATAGTAATTTGCAGGCCAACAGGCATTCTGTGAGCTTGACCCGCACTCTTATATAATTGTCTTCTCTTCGTTACAGCTACTCCAACAAAAGTCTATTTGACTCGAACAAGAAGCCTTAGTCCGAGAGCTCTAAATAATAACAACAAAAGTTTGTCATTGTCCCCCACAGAGGGCCATGGCTACCAATCCAAACGCCAGAAATCTCAGGAAATGTTACACTCTACCTCTGATCAGCGAAGGCTATCACCAAAACCCGTAGTATATCAACACAAGCCAACTCATAGAACCACGACTATACCTGGTGCTTTAAAGGTTTGCCAACCTTCAGAAAATGATGAATGCTCACTTCCTGTGCCGGCCGTTCGCAGGTTGAAATGAGCCAATGAGCTAGTAACAATCAGTCTGTAGCCACCAGATCAAGAACGTTTTATGACTATCAGCTTTAAAAAAGCTTAGATACTTGAAATGACAGATTATGAATTACTATAAACTTCAGTATTTTTTGGTTCTTTCACCATTTTTTTATTATTATTTTTTATTGTTTTAACACTTTTTGCGTATACTATTATTTATTATTTATGAAATTTATTGAACATGATGGTGCATAAATGATTACTTTCTTTCTATTGCAACATGTCTGACATTTGACTAGACGAATCAGTCAAAGTCATGGAGTATGATGAGCTCAAGCTATAAGTTTCTTATTTATCACAATTTTTGTCTCTCTGATTCGACAGAACAATGCGGTGATTGGAAAAAAAGAGAGATGAGAATGATAAAGTAGATTTGAGTCAATTCACCACGGAATTCTAACAATTCTGCGATGCTATTGGTCCGTTTGAGATACACAATTCATGGATTACCGCTTGGGTTGGTACAAAGGAAGTGCAGATAGGTTGAATGTTGGTTTCCATGGTCACGCCTTATGGTTGCCAAGTTGCCCAATTTCCATTTCAACCATTTTTTTCTGTATCAACCAATTAAACAACAGCAAAACTTGGCAATAAAAGGAATTTTTGTCTGAAAAAGGGCGAGTTGAATTTTAATTTCTGACGATAGTGAAATATCAAATCTGTTGTAAACAAATCTCCGTTGAAAAAATTGTTGAATGTTCGCTCAGGCATTTACTCTAGTTTTCCTTTTTCAATCACATAACAAAAAAATCCTTTTGCTGAGATACGTTACACTCTACAGAAATCTCATACTCAAGTGCCTGATCAAACATTTCTATAATTTGTGTTTGTTTTATAAGACACCAAAACAAAACGTAACAGAAATGCGACGCTCCAAATAAAAAACTAAAAATTTCAAAAAGTAACAAGATCGAGGCTTTACTCTTGCAGACAACCAAAATTTCAAATTTTTGCTACATTCAACAAAGCGGCTAGTTGTGATTGATGAGATTGGAGTTGTCTTTGTAAGGAAAGGCAACTGCTGTGTTTTGTCCAACATTATACTTAAAACTTACGGAATCTGTTACGGATGAGGTTTTATCTGAACAGACAGACGCAATACAAGAAAAGGAGGGCAATCAAATTATAAATTCGATTTAGGGAAACTGATTTACTAAAATGTAATTTGATAGGATAGCAACTTGATAACTTCCTGTTATCAGAGGAAGTCAATTTCTATTTCTCATTTTTAGTCATTCGATTTATGAGTGGCACTAATCAGATCGTGTGATTCAGAAGCGGTAGATAACTCCAACCAGATAAATAAACTTCCAAAAGTAATTTGTGGTGAGCAAGCTTTAACAAGTTTATTTTGCATGCTAAAACATTTGAAGTTGTGCCCCCAGAAAAACTGTTTGCAAAATAATCACGTTGTGATTGTTGAAGGTTTGGTGAAAGTGTTATAAAAAGATGATTATAATCATTCTTTTCCCATATTTAGTTCATCTGCAAATCTCAATGACACTACGAATGACAATCAGAGAGAACAACTCTAAGTTTGATTTGTATGTGTTCGTAAAAAATTAGGTATTGCTTCTATGATTTGGTATACCATAAAAAATCCATCAAAAGTTTTTATCATACGTGACAATGCCTTGTCTGATAGTTCGAAGCAGTCATCAGCTGGTTATCGATATGATTGGGTAGCAAAAGACACCGAGTCACATGTCTATGTCGAGTCACATGTCTATGTCGTTGGAGGAAGTTGGCTGGTCATTTGCGGGTCACTTTAATCAAATACTTCTTGGCATTCATTTCTTTTTATTGGATTAAAAATTGTTTATATTTTGAATCATTTGGTAATTTAACAGCTACGATTTGATTGGCTCCCCAACTCACCGTCATGTGATCACCTAAGTTGATGTTTATATACAGTTGCTGCTGTACTGTACTCAATGTGAACTCTGAGTGACCTCCAAGAAGTAGATGTCACAAACTGACTTCATTTTCATTAAGTTTCTAGAGTTGACTGAGGAAATAAATTTGTAACACTCAAAGTACCATTTGGGTAAACGGTAGCTGTAAACTCAATCAATCAATCAATCAATCAATTGATCTCTAATCAATTGCGGGCTCAAGTGTCAGAGCAGTATGCAGGTATGCTGTATGCACACTCGAGCCGCCATACTGTTGTTCTACAGTTTTCTTTCTCCTAGCATACTACAACTTCAATTTTAGGAGTTGTTTCATCTTATGCGAGGAGTAGTTTGAGAGTACTAGCTCAAAGCAAGGAAAACTTTCGAAAGTCTTCTGATCATGTAAACAGCTCCTGAAACTTGATGGAGCTATTAAATACATTTAAAACCATGACACGGTTTTATTTTAGTAAATACAATAATGGTTTTTGTTCCAATTTGATTAATTATCAAAACAGAAATTGAATTATTTGCGTCAACATACCAACAAATTTTGTTCTTTACAATCTCTGCAACTATCAGTATTATTTATTTCTTACTGGAAACAGTCGTACGCTACAATTGTATAACAAGTGGTTGTACAAGAGTTGTCTTATCTACAAAAAATGAGACCATTACAAGTTCAGTTTTGTACTGTTTCTGTTTTATTCATTTGGTTCCGGAAGGATAAATTTCTCCTTTCATACGTATATACTCTTATCAGCGCAGACCGATAAAACCAGAAAGCAAGCATTTTATGTTGGTTTCAGTTTAGCAGTAACTAGAAAACTTCAGGGAGCAACTTACCTTTTTAAGTTAAAATTCACACCAAACTTTACCACCCAGCTGATACTTACAACATAAACTCATTGTCACTAGAGCTGGTATAAATTGTACTTTTCTCTAATATCTTGATTGCTCATACTCAAGCAAAATACAACAACCAAGCTGACTGTCACAAAAATTAGAAAAATGCACAAAAGGTTGCAATGTAAGGTGATAAAGGCACATCAGTTACTAAAAATGCGTAAAAATATCAAATTTGCGCACAAAAGCAAAATAAAATTAGAATTCCACACCGTATTTTATATTACAAATATAATTGAATCACTTCAGACGATTTATGCATACGCTGAAATAATTCTGTTAACATGTTTTTATATTATTAAGTGAGAGAAATAGATACGCGCAAAACTGGTATCAGATCGAAAAATCGTGACAAAAACAATCCTTTGCAATGAATAGAGACCTACGTATGCAAGAAATACTGAGGCCTTGTCAGCAGTGTGTACAAAGCAGCATGTTTTGACATTGTAGTCATTTTCTTATTCGCTTAAATACATGTAGACATCAATTGTTTACATTAAGTACAACATTACGGGCACCTCTTTGTAGTCGAGTCGTACGTCAACAAAGGAAATGTTATAAGCTTGTAGAGAAAGCCGGTCTGAATTGTAAGCTGATAATTCAACAAGGCAATGCTGATAAAAAGGCAATATAATACATGTGGTTATACAAAACTGTGTGTATCAGCGTGTATTGTCAATAGCGCTCCTATCTAGATTATGTTACGTACCTTGTTGAAAGAAAACATATCATTATGCAGGCAATTTAAGCAGAGACTGTCAATAAACATAATAACGTAGTGGCTCAATAGAGTTTGAGACTGTTAGCAGTCACCTAGGTGACAGCAGCCCGTGCGGCAGCGGATAAGGCAGCAGCAGACATCTTAAGAAATAATCATGGCGAAGGAAGTTTACAGACGAAGTAAGTCATCGAGGAAACAATCTAAGACAGCTAATCATTACCCTAGTCCTTACAGAATGTCCAGGTGAGAAGTAGAAAGTTTAGCTCGTTTCAGTTTTTGGCTGATCTACATACACTGCTATTTCTACCTTTGGGAATACCACAGCTAATTAGCAACTTCATTGTTGATGGTTATTCGGCTTTAAAGAATAATCAGATTTCATTTGCTAGGCTGAGTCATTACAGAATTATTGCGTTATTAAGATTCAAAGCAAGGTGAAATAAAAAAATTGTCATTAATATGTTGAAAACAAGAATTAACACTGAATGATTAATTATTATATTTCTTTTGGATACAATAATATAATAGTAATTATTCAAATATAATTAAATAATTTTTGTGATCTAGTTCCAAGGAAAACAATTATGGAGCCATGCAAAGATTTTCCTGCTCTCACAACTTAAAATTTGATGTTCAAATTTACTTAATCAGCAAGTAACTCAAAGCAATTTCAAAAATGGACAATCATGGCTGCTGGGTAACAAATCAAATTATTATTGTATTAGACTCACAAAGCATATCTTATCGATTGAGTAATAGACTGCAAACACTTGGCTCTTACCTGATAAAAATAACAAAATGGCCAAACACGACTACACACACTCTTAATTAAGAAATACTGATCCATTACAATCCAGCTGTGTCACAGCTAAATGCTGCCGCACCTCAAACATAAACTCGGCAGCATGGTTACAAAAATCTAAAATTAGTTCTCTATCTCAGTTATTTGTTGAGTTGAAACCAAAACTCAAAACTAGAAATGAGTTTTATTTTAGATGTTTGGCAACTCTAAGCAAAGAATTATTATAAAAAAATTATTTGAACTTTTGCGAGTAATGTTTGAGAATCAATGAGCATCATCATCAAGCGATTCTGGTGGTAACTCAAGCATAGATATAAAAACTCAATATTTTTAAACACGTGAAGATAATTTCCGATTCTATTTGTTCAGGAAACTTGGGTGGCATGTGACAAGAAATTTGATATTTAATCAACATTTACAAATCATTTCCACGAACTAGTTATACATCATTGAAAACAAACCTGAGATAAAACTTGTAATATCGATAACATCACAATCTATAACACGCTGTGACAGCAACCATCTGTTTATCAGACTACAAACAATATTATATTGCATTGCTTAGTGAATATGGTAAGTAGCTACGTCTGGTCTTATATTATTGCAAAATCAACATTCATGCCAATGACTGTCTTGCATTTGTGTCAGCGAATCGCAGACAGCCAGCATTTCTATTGAAATTATTTCTGCCCATTCATTTCTAATCGATATACTTGAGAATTATGGCTATTGTGAGCGTACGCTTGTTGTTCCTGTTGGATAATAAATAATTAAGACTTACCAAAAGTTTGCTATTAACGATCGAGTTACGAAGGTCTTATAATGGCAGTAAATAATTGATTATTGGTTATGGGATCATATGAAGTTTATAGGAATGTGATTCAGTGAACTGCCTAATACTTCAGTGATGACAAGAGTGAGGTGAGTGAGTGACAGCCGACTGCGCCATTTTGGCACAATTTTCTTTTTTATTGATTTATTAACATGTTAAAACTGTATTGCAACGGGTCAACATCTCAAGCATCCATCTTTAACTTACTGGTGGTGTGCATCCTTTGGGTCAATGACAGCGGATTACAAGGGTTAGCTGGGTTTGGCAGCCAATTTATTATAAGTTATTTGTTTTAGCATGGAGTTATTCTCCCGTATGTCAACTGAAGCTCTCCAAGCTATTGATGAAACGAGACAAGAGATGAAAAAGAAAACAATAAAAGAAAACGTTACCGAAAGTCAAGTAATAATTCCAAAAACGAGCGATTCCAACTCTTCTCCAACACCAGAACCGCCCACCAAAGAACACAAAACAGAAGATAACGATAGCGCGATAGGCACCAGTAGTCTGAGATCTAATCCTGTGATGGGCGTAGAGATAACCACCCCCTCACAACCGACCCCTCCCAACACACCTACTAAACCTCCAGATAAAAGCAAGACCGGCAGTTCTCATGCATTCCATGTGATGACTGATGCCGAGATAAAACAGCGACACGAGTCACGCCATCCCAGTCTAAAACCTAGTCAGTTTGCACAAGACTGTATCAAAAGGCACATGCCACAAGTCACAACACCAACAGATACAAGAAAACTAAATGTTTTTGATAGATTGTCTGCCCCTGCACCTGTCTCTTACAAACCTACAGCGAGACAAAGAGCTCGGGCTAGGCTATCACTTTCTTTGAACGTCAGCAATGACAGGAGAAATAACTTGGCTTTTGGACAAAGACGAGAGCCTGGTTTTCGCCGAGATTCGTTAAAGTCAGCATTTCCTACCATTCTACGAACATTAAAACATGAAGGAAAGCCAGAAATACGAGAAATATGTAAATCAGTCATGTCAACCAACAGCCAAAGGCAGCCTAAATACCCGAGCCTAAGCAAATCGTACTCCAAACTAGAAATTACTGATAAGGTAACACCAACGCCTCAACAAAATGGCAGTGAACACAGTTTGGAGTCAGAAGTGGGAAAACCACTGCATACATGCAGACAGTTTGAGATAACTCCCATGGGATACGACTCCCGCTATTTAGCCATGCGTTACGACCAGCCATTATATACGAACAGGGACTTGGAGGACTATGAAATTATAAACCAGTCAAAGGTCAAATGTCAACAATGGCTTGAGCAGCAGACAACCATCCTTACAAACTCATGAAGAGCCTAGCAATGCTGGATAGTCTTAACTGATCTACTTACTTCTAAACTTCACTTTCCAAAACTACCTGCAGCTTGCATCGCATCTCCAAAATTTATTAGTCCTTCCATGAATGTATATTTTTCTTCAATTTTTATTCTTTTATTTCTTGCGAGCACCAAGTAGATGGGAAAGCAATACCATGTGTTTAACTCTAAACATAGATGTCTATGTATTTGTGATGACCTCACGAACTGTCTATCAATGTCAGTCAATTCGGTGAATAAAATACTTGTGTGTTACCATATAATACATATTTTATTAAGATCACCGTATATATACATATATATATTTAGTGATACGCGCAGTCAAAAATAACACAACTATATTGAACAATGTGTGCTCTCTGTCGAGCATGCATACTACTTACAACAACAAAATAACAGAGTCCACTACAGTCTACAAATACTAAGGCTATGACGAAGCCTCCTCACTGTTTATTGGTTCTTCTTTAACAATTTTTAAATTTTCTTGATCCAATTTCTTGTATATAGTCATAGCCTGAGAGAAAATACAACATATATAAGTTATAGATATGTGCATGTTCATAGACATGCACATAAATATATAAATATACTAATGGGGCGCATGCTTTAAACATAAACTGACCTAAATGCAAGGAATAGTTTTATATTTCAGCAATTTCAAAGTGCAACAACCAAATCAACAGATATCAATATCCATCGCTGTATCTTAAAACAAGCTGTTCTCACCAGTTAATTTTTACAAAACATGAAGAGCAAGGCTCCATAGACGAACACGTCAATCATAATACATTATATATTAGCGGGTACAGTACATATTCGGCCAAGCAAACGGAATTAAAAGTCTTTCATACATTAGGTTAAACAAAAATGTACACAGGCGTCAAAATCTAAGTCAATCTTGCTAGGAGAGGACGCGCTGTATAACATCTATTGTTTGTGCTACACCAAGCAGCAGCAGTGCAAACTGCTGCCGTACAACATAGAATACTAGCTGAATATAAGTATGTTATTATTTCTGCTCCACAAATTCTCTACCAAACAAATAGCTAACAAAGAATAGTTTTTGTTGCATAAGTCACATTGATACATGCCAGCTATAGTGTGTGTGTATAAGCTTTGTGCACTCATATGACGTATGCTGTATGTACATATACATATATACTGTGCGCATAATGTCTATTGTAACAGATTTAACAGGTGCGATTATAGCGCGCTACGTTAAGGGCTTCAAAATTAGTGCAGCAGGAGCAGAGGCTACTGTAGGGAGAAAAGTGGAAATCAGAGAGCATTGTATGTCTTGGTTTTTGGTATGAAAGCAGGAGGTCAAATCTATTTACACAGTTATAGAAGCACCCAATATTTATTCCGTTGCCGCAATACTGAATGCTTGCAACAGGTGCAGATCAGGAGGGACAACTCCTAATATAAATTACACTCACAGCGCATCGCTATAATAAATTATGAGCAGAAAATTTCAAAACAGAGCACACGTGACTTTTAATAAAACGAGCAAAAAAGCTCTGAATGATTCGTCAACTAAATATTAGATGAATGTTATTGTCGTTAACATTCTGCATATTTGTGAATAATTTATATAATACCAATGGAAAGCATAGCCTAAGACCTAGGCTATGGGAAGCTTAGCCTAAGACCTAGGCTATGGGAAGCTTAGCCTAAGACCTAGGCTATGGGAAGCTAATGTCATACGGTGACAAGTGTTGTCATACGGTGACAAGTGTTGTCATATGGTGACAAGCGTTTAAACTTGGATTTAAAAACCTCCTCCAATCAGAAAGCAACATATAAATACCAGGAAATCATCATTACGAATCAAGTATTGAAAACAAAACATTAATGAATAAACAATATAGCATAGCCACTGTATCCACACATTACATTATGTGTACGGACACATCACATACGCCCTTCAAATGTTTGACAGGTAACCAAGGCTAACAGCGCTGACTGTACTTTACAGTATCCACAGGTGTACTTCAGTGGCAGTGAATAGTTACCGCAGTAATGAATGAATGGAATGACATCAACTGAGTCTAATCAGCAAACAGTAACAAACTCAAAAACTGCCGATGTGTCACATGACATTGCATTGACCTTAAAGTTGTACGCAAACATCTGTTTCCTGTGCTGAGTAGGATTAGTGATGAATTGACAAAACAAACAGCATGTAGTAAAGCAAGTTATTTATGATGAAATGTACAACTATATAAGTTGTCTTGTAACAAAACAAATGTACACATACGACTGTGTCACACACAACTGTGTCATATACAACTGTGTCACATACGACTGTGTCACACACAACTGTGTCACATACAACTATGTCACACACAACTGTGTCACATATATCTGTGTCACATACAACTATGTCACACAAAACTGTGTCACATACAACTATGTCACACACAACTGTGTCACATATGTCTGTGTCACATACAACTATGTCACATACGACTGTGTCACACACAACTGTGTCACACACAACTGTGTCACATATATCTGTGTCACACACAATTGTGTCACACACATCTGTGTCATATACAACTGTGTCACACACATCTGTGTCACATGCAACTGTGTCACACACAACTGTGTCACACACAATTGTGTCACACACATCTGTGTCATATACAACTGTGTCACACACAACTGTGTCATATACAACTGTGTCACACACAACTGTGTCACACACAACTGTGTCACACACAACTGTGTCACACACAACTGTGTCACATATATCTGTGTCACACACAACTGTGTCACATGCAACTGTGTCACACACAACTGTGTCACACACAACTGTGTCGCATACAATTGTGTCGCATCGTAAGCTCATTTAAAAATTTTAAATAAATTGTACACGAATTACAAAACGCAAAAATTATTTGTAGACTTGTCTACATTGGCAGCTATAGAACTAACCTACAATATCGATTGTGAATAGTCAATTTTAGAGGAAGGCTGCACCCCAGGATTCCATCCCTGAAGTATATAAAACATTGAAAGACACAAAACTCACCTGAGCCACCATATTGCTCATATTTCCCGTATCAGCAGGAAGTATAACTGTATTTGTTTCCTTCGCCAGCTTACCAAATGCAGACACATACTGTTCCGCAATGTTTAATGACACGGCATCATGTCCATTCTACAACAACCATACACAGATTTAAAATGTTACTGCATAATAACAACTGTTACATACAGAAAAAATAAGACAACTCCACCAAATGGAGGAGGATTGAGAGAAGATAACTCCAAAGCCAGAATGCTTCACGAGTACCAAAACCAGCAATCCTGTACAAAGTCGAGGGGTAGAGCTGAGATACCTTTTGACCGATAGCCTTAGAAAGAACCTCCAAGGACTGCGCCCTAGCCTTAGCTATTGCTAATATTGCATTAGCCTCTCCTGAAGCTATATTTATTTGTGCTTCTCTCTGGGCCTCAGACTTCAATATGGCTGCTTGTCGGGTACCTTCCGCTCTGTTGATCTCAGCTATTTTCACACCTAACGAGCAGAAGCACTTGAGCTTGAAGCTAATAATAATGTGTGTGAGCTCCAAAGGAACCTGAGCAGACACCAATGATCTCCACAGTTAGCATCAAATAAACACAGACGATAGTCACGTGTAATGCCCTACCTTCAGATTCCAGTACCTGAGCTCTCTTATGTCTCTCTGCCTCCACTTGTAGCTGCATAGCCTGTGATACCCTGTCTGGCATCTTTATATCTCTTATTTCATATCTGAGACAGGTGATGCCCCAGGCTAACGAAGCTTTGTTTATAGCGTCTACAAAACATATACAGAATATAGGTAGACGACACACATATGTAAGAGATGTATATGTAGGAAACATATACAATCTGTATACATAAAACTGAAAGACATCGTCTGCACTATCTATATTTCCCTACATCCACTACACTGAGAGAAGGGAAATGTGCGGCAAAAACAGTCTATTTGACTACTTAAGTGCAACATCAGGTTCTGGTTTTGTTACTTGGTCTCAAACTGGAAATACATGAAAACTTGGCAATTTTTTACCAGCCAAAACAAAACTGCTCACTGCCCATGACAGATTATTGATCGGGTTTTCCAAAAGCAAAACCTGGAGTTTTATAATAATTTCCACATTGTCGTTTGTTGGAGTTCGCCAAAATGTTATAATTGATTCGTCCCACAGAGACTGTTTTGTTTGGTGCACTGTCTCCAGTTTATTTTTGACCAAATCCCACTGTCAGCTTTTTGTCTGAAATGACAGCATTGATCAAATCCCAGACCGCTATCTTAACCTCATTTCATGTTACTACTATTACCCTTATCATATTCATGCATCGTTAGATTAAATGATAACAGTATCAAAGAACAAAACACACTATATAGCATCATTATCATGTAGATTAAAGAATTTTTCTATTAGTAGTGTATACGATTAATCATTGATAAATAATAATTATGTTGCATATTTATTATTTATCAGTTATTAATTAAATAAATAATTATTAATATTATCGTAATAATAATAGACACTACTTATTATTAATCATATTCTTATCAATATAAATAACTATTATAATTTATTATAAAGAATGATTAGGATAAAGAATAACATATATTATTATAAGTTATTAATATTAGTAATAGTAAAAAATCAAAATAATAAGTTACTAATATTATTAGTACAAATAATAATAATAATAAATGTATAAAACAATAGTGAAAAATAAAAATTGATTTATTTAAAAATTAATCATAGTTTTCCAGTTGAAGAACAATTTGAGCAAACAATACATGACAATGCTGATTATTGTTATTATTGAGACAGACTGGTAGGATCTACTTCTCCATCTTGATAATTTGTACATGGATGGTGAAATTAAATACTTTTCTAATATTGTAACGATTTCACTGCCCGTTTAGTGTTTTAATTCATTAGTGACAAATGTAGAATAATTATGGTCGTTAATTAATTATTTCAAAGAATCTCATTAGTAGCAGAAAATTCTCTATCATTACTACCATATAACTTTATTGCTATTAATGAATGCTAGTGTTCCTTAGTTTTATTTTTATCACAAATGTTGTTGTTTTGCATTTATCTACCAATTACTTTTGATAGCTACTGTCAAAATATGCATTCATAGCAAAAGCTTTATGAAATATGAGGAGGTGGCCACGGGAGGAGCCTGCCTACCTAAAATAGTGCAACCACAGGAAGAGGCAACCACAGGAAGAGGCAACCACAGGAAGAGGCAACCACAGGAAGAGGCGACCATGGGAGGTGACCACAGGAAGAGATGACCATGGGAGGTGACCACGGGAAGAGACGAGAACAGCAGTAAGCAAAAACAGGAGAAAGCAACAACAGGAGGAGGCAACAACAGGAGGAGGCAACAACAGAAGGTGACCACAAGGGGAGACAAAAAAGTGAGTAGACAAAAACCGGAAGAGACTACAAAGCGAAAGTGGGCTGGGGACAAGGACAACGATTTGTCTTATTTTATCCATTCATTGTTGCTTACAACGGGTATCCAGACGGTATAAATATATGTATACACGAATGAATGACAAATGAATTATACTGCGTATTTAATACAAAAAGAACGTACCAACAATTGCTTGATTTAACGTATCTCTCTCTTTGAACACATTGTCCATAGTAATTCTACCAATTTCTGATCTCATAGTGGTCTGTGCCAGCTGTGTTACTGCATATTCAGCATCTTCTACCCCGTAACTTGCCTGTGTACACATTAATGTATGTTGTGCGTACATATATAATGTTATGTACATTAATGTGGATAATTTTTACCTCTGACATATTTGGGAATATAAAAAGAGCTTATTCGAGATAGAAATTAATAATATTTTAATTATTTTACTCCTCGGGATAAACAATTTTCCAGAATAGGAATCCCAAATAAAAAACAGTTTTGTTGACAACAGTTATTCCAAATATATACATGAAAATAAATCAAACATTCAAGAAATGCTGCAAAAAGAAAAAAAATCTGAACAAATGAAAGAAACGCAATTACTGTGGCTTTTACCTTATTTGGGTCAATGACTTTGACGTAGAGGACACCATCGATAGTGAGCACCACATTGTCTGTATCAAATATATATTATAGTGAGTACCGCATTGTCTGTAGCAAATATATATTATAGTGAGTACCACATTGTCTGTAGCAAATATATATTATAGTGAGTACCACATTGTCTGTATCAAATATATATTATAGTGAGTACCACATTGTCTGTAGCAAATATATATCATAGTGAGTACCACATTGTCTGTAGCAAATATATATTATAGTACAGTATATGAATTGTAATAGACCAGTACTGCAGCCTCTAAGTCTACCACTGCATAAGGCTGCTTTCAAGCCTTCAATAACCATCCTACGTCATACATATATATACTGGCAACTGCTATGAACAGTCATTTTAACACGAGATCACACTAACTTGTATATGAAACTAACAGTAATAAAAGCTCATTTTAGACTACTCCTTCATTTATGATTATTTTAGCTTTTAGCCTGCAATTTAGTATTATTCTCCGGGAAGAGCGACACTTACACAAGTATTGTATATAATACATAAATATGTATTATATACAATATTTGTGTAACATTATACAAACAACATCCATATATATATATATATATATATATATATATATATATATATATATATATATATATATATATATATATATATATATATATATATATATATATATATATATATATATATATATATATACATGCAAATGTAAATATTACATGACAATCAACTAGTGTAAATAACAAAAAACATATCAACGTCGGGCAGACATTTGCCACAACCTAGTCAAAAACAGCAAAATAAAAAGTAATAACGACGACAACCAACCTGATGAAATAGCTGACTGATGTGGTACGTCTATGGCTATTTCCTTTAAGCTTTGAACATATTTAATGCAGTCTATTACAGGAAGAATAATATTTAAACCCTGAAATGTAATACAAAAACTACAATATTGATTTTGGTCATCAGTGGAGTAGATTTGTAAGCAAAAGTTGAGCATGATAAGGGGAACTCACCGGCTCCAGGGTTTTGTGAAACTTTCCAAACCTCTCAATGATCCAGGCTTCTTGTTGAGGCACAAAACATACAACTGTATTCATCTTAGCTGACATGAGACGAGCTTGCTGGACAAACTTCTGCTGCCTCACAGCAAGCTGCCAAATACATTATGTAAGCAAGGTCAAGGAAAAAAGTACAACTACAAATTAAAGTGACGGTAAGGAACCCCCTGCTTCAGTTATGTGCACGCAGCAAAATTTAAATTATACATACATATTGTTTCTACTAAGCAAGTAAATTATTGTTAAACTGTTGTATAATAATTAATGTTCCAAGCATCTGTTAGTGCTGTTTCATGTCTGCCACCTGACAAAAATATAAATTCTGTTATCAAAACCAATTTTACGAATTTCTTACAATGACTTGACTGATAGAGTAGTTGTCATTACCAATTTAAATCACAAAATTTTACGTAAATAAAAACTGGAAAACTGAGTCCACAATCGTCAAATAAATCCAAAATAGCCCTTTAGCCTAAAAGAGAATCAGTCGGGCATGCAATACACCCTGCACCGAGTGTTGAATCATTGGCAACAAACTAACGGTTCAACCAAATCACAAAAAAAATTCAGGAGCAAACTATTTTTAAGCTTTAGAAACACCAACTTTTCACCTTAACAAATATACCAAATTTATGATATGATACAGCAATGGCATAAAAAACGTACAGTGTGAGAAATGTGCTCATCGCAGAGTGCAAAAGCGCAAAGCTACTGGGCGTAACCATAGATAAACGACTCTCTTTCAGTACACCTCTAAGCGATATTGCTGAAAGTCTACGGTCTCGATTAGTTGAAGAGATTGGGTTTGAAATCAGCTGGACTCAAGCTGTTCTACCTCTCAAATATTCTATCAAGGCTGACATATGCATGCCCAGCATGGTCAGGACTGATAACTGAAAACAGCCTCAATCAAATTATCAGAGTAAAGAAATCAGCCATGAGAGTAATAAATGCAGATCTAGACTATCACCATGTTCCCATGCTGCGAATTCGTTCGGATCGGGCGTCCATTCGAGTTGGTTAGCATTCATTCGGGTTGGCATTCCAATCCGTTCCTATGATAATTCGAATTGAAATAAGTTGCGGGAGTTGTCCTTCCTTTACAGTGAGTAGCGAGCGCAATAATTACTTGATTGCAGTGAGTTAGTAAACAACCGCGCTCGTATTACTAAGTAGTAATATGAGTCAAATTTGTGGAATGTTCACAGCATAAACTAGTAAGTACATGAATAATAACAAAATCAACAATTTGTAATAATTATAGATGATAATTAATAAATATAATGATAGCTATAAGAAATGATAAATAATTAATAATAATAATAAATAAATTATTTCCAAATAATAAAAAAATAATTTTTTTTGGCAAGTATAAAAATAATAATAATTTAGTTTGCACATTTATGAAACAGAGCTATGATTCAGTTTCCCGAGCAAATAGTAAATAATTTATAACTCACCTGTTGTTAAACTTGCAGAGGATTATTATTATATGTATGTAAAAACTGCAGTTAGAAAATACGCAAAAACTGATTTACTGCCAAATCGCCAGTTTAATGCCTTTTTCTCAAAAGAGCAACACGAATGAATTCGAATTCATCAACACGAACGATTCCCATGATCCTAATCAATGCTCAACCCGAACGAATTCGGCTTGAGGAACCGCAGTGAGCCAACACGAATGAATCCGAACCAACTCGTACGAGTCAGAATTCCCATGACCCGAATGGACGAGTTATGAGTTCAACCCGAACGAATTCGCAGCATGGGAACATAGTGTATGAAAGCTGCATCAAAGCACATAACATTCCGCCTATTACGAAATACATTGAGCAGCAATGCCAAAACCACTACCAAACCTTACTAGTCAACAATGACCATCCTTTTCACAAAAACATTGTGAAGAATACCAACCGCCAAACAAGAGTGTCATCGGCAGTAAGAAGTTGAAGAGGAACTTTTTTTTCAAATATGCTAATTGCTAGGGAACAGTAATTTTTAATCTTCTCTTTTATTTGTTTTTGTATTGTAACACATTTTCATGATTATTTTCACTCCAGGGCATCAAACTTTCCGATATATGGAGGAAAAAAATAAAGCATATCCTAAGATTTTTTTCGGAAATGATAAACTATGAAAACCCTCAGCACTTTCTCATGGTGCTGGGAAAATAATTATTTTTATAGACTACTTCAGATATTAATTGCTAGTTTATGATTTAAGCCTTCGAGTTAGTTGAATTTAAAAATGGTGTGGGGTAGTATCAGCTATTCAATGCAGTTTAATTTTTGTTCCCATCAGCCAGGAGTCCCAAGCTATTGGAAATATTGTGACAGCAAGTCCAAAAAAATTCAAAATCCCAATTCAAAATCTTCAACGAAGAAATTTTGCAACGGGATTTTCTGAGCTAGATAATGCATTTACATGAAAAACTATCTGTGGCTGTGATCTTATTCTTTATCAGGTCCGTTCACCGGCCTCTACCTTAACATGATGTCATCAAATGCGAAAATAATGTAGTTAATAAATATTATGTGACAATTACAAGAAAATTATCACTGCTACATAACAATTAAGCAAAGCCTATATGCATGTTTTTTTTTAGTCACATTCGACTAATCCGTCGGCATGAATTTTCAATATTCTATGAAACAATGAGAAAAATGAACCGAAGAATGGGCTTTTTTTAAATTTATTTTTACGTGGTTTAGAATAATAAATAAATGTGCCACTGAAAATTTTGCTACCAACACAGCCAGCAGAAATAACTTTAAATTTTGATGCTACTTTTAAAAACGTGAATAATACAAAAAAATATTTTTCTATACATACATATCACTAATTATTATTACTCAACAACCACCACGACACCCACCTACTACTATTAATTATTATAATTATTATGCATGCCTTTGATTATTACTCCCTCCTCTGTATATATATATATATATATATATATATATATATATATATATATATATATATATATATATATATATATATATATATATATATATATATATATATATATATATATATATATATATAATAATAATAATAATAATAATAATACAAACATATGGTTAAATACTTAGTAGCATCAATTAACAGCAATAATAGTCATTTATTTTTATAACAATAATTAATGAATAGATTTGACGAATTAACCAAGTGATGTTGTTGTTGTTAAGAAGTAGTAGTAGTATTATTATATATTAATAATAATTATTATATAACCGCGTACGTATTAATTAATTAATTATTATCTAAGTGCAGAAATCAAAGTGTGGTCAGCCGTTTCCAGCGCTATTTTATATAAGGACAACTCCACTGGAGCCAAATTTCACAAACGGTCATATAAGTCATCATTGGCTGAAATAGTTTTTACTCATTTATTCAATATTTGTAGCGTAAAATGAATTTCTTTTCGCAGTAATACCTCTGTGAACATGTTTTGTTTCAATGTAGCAAAAAAATTATTTTATTCAGTGGAGTTTTGGAGTAAAATTTTGTTTAAAACCTTTAACCGTCACTGGAGCCTTCACTGGAGCCAGGAGTCATCTCCCCTTCGTATGAAGAACTCTATATCGAGCGGTACCGTATATTGATAAGTTTGCCGACACGTTTACTAATGATTATGTGCCCTATAATGAAAAAATGTTCGTTTTCGTCCCAGTGACTTTACGTGCCCTTTTGTAATGGTATGCAGGGCGCACAGTCGCGTTATTTACCATCCATGTGAGAGACAACCGAAGTGCCACTTGGTTTTGCAGCAAAAACGAAATAATAATAAAACTAGTGGAATGTTTGTTATTTATTTTTAACTAGTATTTATTATTATTATTCATAAATATCTGACTGAATAACAAAAACTCGTTGTAGACTACTCTAAAGTGAACTGTAAAAAATGTGAAAAAGTAGTATGCTCATTTTGAAAAAAAATAATTGATTTCATCGGATCGGTACAGTAAAAAATAATTATTTTTTTGGAGTATTAAATGTTATTATTATTTAAACTACGTTGAGATTATAATTATATGAATAAACTTTGGCTATTACTTATATCTAAAGTTGTTATTTATTTATTTAAAGTTTGATATGAAAGTCGAATGGTATAAGAAAAATAGTTTATAATTCCTGTTTTTTAATAATACAAGTGCTAATATAAGCACTATATTTCGGCCCTTATTACTTAGCTTACATTAAAATGTTTTTGTTTAAAATTCCCAGTGGGCTAGGAGACATCCTGAGCTTTCAGATGAGTGGTTGTTTTAAGCTGTACCTTGTCAATTTGCAGAGTTATTAGCTGTTGAAATAGAGCGTTTTCTTTATAAGTTATAGTGTAATCACTCAAGCATTTGGCTCCAGAGGGTCACGTGACAAGGGGAGTTGGCCACACTTTGATTTCTGCACTTAGATTATTATAAATAATTAATACGTACGCGGTTAGGCTGACAGAAGAATGATGCAACAGCAACGGTTAATATTAATAAAATTACATAAAAAACTAGACTAAAATGTTTTCTCTGTAGAGAAAATAAAAGCCATACAGATGCACGGTTCGATGAAAAAAAAATTGTTCAAATTCGACTTACGGTTCAAAAGTTATGGAGCAAAATGCATATTTTAAGGAGTTATCCTCTCGGAATCCATCTGAAAAGGCAACTATTAGTAACTTTACATGGTACAAAGAAAGTTGGCAGTTTTCCATGTAAGCAGCTCATTGCTTGAATGATTATGAACGCATCAAGTTGTTTTTATACGCCCAAATTGCCTGACCAAGACGGAAATTGAATTATTTTAGGAGTTACCCTCTCAACAAAACTTTCAAAGTTTTTAGGCAGTTACTATAGTGACAGAACATAACAATTAGACGAGACCAGCTGCGCAATTTGATGATATGTGTTAATATAACTTAGGAGTTGTCCTCTCTGTTTAATGTTTAACATCAATACACACAAACAACACAGTTCTGCTCATATATTACTACTGTTCATTTTTTCTTCGGAATGTTAGTCAATGTGACTGAATCAATGTGTTTTCCAAAATCGGTTATGATCAACGTAAGTAAGAACCAATAAAAACTGTTATTGCTTTGAGTTTTAATGGAAAAGCGTGTTGTGGTGTGAAACCGTTGTATATGACATTATTGGCTGTAAAACATGCACACATGGCTTTGATTAAAAAAAGTTTTAGTGACTTGCAACAAATGGTTCAGAAGTTAAAAAGCAATATGAGGGTTCTGTTAGGAGTTTTCTTCTCTGAGATGGCAGGCAACTCTCTGAATTGCCTGTCAAAGTACAAATGCATTTGGCAACATTCCAAGCAAGCTAGTTAATGCTAATGCCTCTATTCACTTGAATGAACTATGACGTTGCGTCATTACGCAGCTCAGTTCATAACGTTGTTGATCCAACTGCAATTGGCAACATTCCAAGCAAGTTACTCAACGCTAATGCCTCTATTCGTTTGAGCAGACTATGACGTTGTGTCATGACGCAGCTCACTTCATACGGTCGTTGATCAAACTGCAGTTCACTCAACAACGTTGTGTCATGACATAACGTCATAATAGGCCCCTGCTGTGGGAAAACATGCCATATCTACTTGTATTACAACAGTTTAGAACGGAATCTCTTCCAGTGAAAAAGTTCGAATTTTCTGAAAATCACTAAAAATTGCCTCTCCTTGAAAAACTTGTAAACTTGCTATTGGAAACTTTTGATGCCTGTATACATCTACCATAGCCGCACACCCTCATATAAATATCATGCAGTTTAGATGAAAAGTGACAGAGTTATTCAGCATTTATTGAACGAAAATGACTGTTGAAGAGGCGTGCGAAAAGTGGAATAGCTGTGACGTGGTAACTTTTTTAACTTGAAAAAAAATATTTCGTTAATCTCCAGATGTACCCCTACGTAACCAACTAATTTTTAGAGAGTTCTAATCAGCGAATCTGTAGTTATAGAAGAAGACAGAAACTGAAATCTAGTGGTTAGAATGCGGCGAAAGAAAAATAATAATAAAACCTACTAAAACAATAGCCATACAGATTATATCTGTATGGCTAAAAAACTCAGAATTAATAAACACAGTCACACTGGGGCATATTTTATTGATTTAAACCACACAACCAAACCTGAAGAATGTGAGAGCTTCTGAACATCATGAATTTATGCTACCGCTCGGCTTTCCTGAGAGAAATAATGCTTAAAACGAAGTGTTAGTCCGAAATCCCGGTAATCATTCAGCAGACACCATTTCCTTATCATGAACTTTACATAACTGAAAAACTAGGACTATTTTAAGAAGGAAACTAGAAATACGTGGTTTTGTGCCGAGTTATAAGTAGCGCATTCGACCAATAACTTCCGAAAACATTTGGCCGACTCTATTGGTTGAAATGTGCAGATACCTATTATCATTGGTTAAATGCAAACTGTCTAGGTATGTGAAATGTTTTTGTATGCTTCCGGTGAAACAAACTTCCCATCTTTTATTATTATTACTATTATTATTTATGGTTTATTTAATAATTTATTTAATAAATAAAAACGTGCAACCTGAGAAAGTTTTCAATCACTGGGGAATACTCAAGTAATTACGGAGATTTTGTCCATTGTTTTATATAAGCCCACGATCATTATATTTTTGAAGGTTTGCCCAGTAATAAAACTTTGCTCAGGCTGCTGAGGTTGTTGTTGTTTGCGCATTTATTTTTTATCTTTTATAATTATTATGGTTGCCAGATTTTTATTCATACTATTGATATTATTCATGTCACCAAAGATTTGAAAAGTTTTGCGCTAGTGTTTGTAACAATTAGTGAAGAGCAATGAAAAGATTTTTGTGTATTATTATTAAAAACAACAGAGGTGGGAAAAAGTCGGACTACTAAGTAAGTCAAGTCATCTTCTTAGAGTCGAGTCATAATAATAAGTCATAACTGGACTTAGTTGAGCGGTGACTTGACCCGACTCTGACTTGATGCCTCATTTGACTTGACTCGACTCAATAATACGGATGACTTGACCCGACTCTGACTTGATGCCTCATTTGATTTGACTTGACTCGACTCAATAATACGGATGACTTTATTAAAGTCATCACAAAGTCATTTGAAGTCAATCTCTCAGAGTATTTGTATTGTTTTGTTACATTTCTTCGCCAGTTAGTATTGCACTTGATTGAGCTAGCATTTCAATAGTTTAATTGTAAAATATAGATGTTAGACACCACGGTGCTCTTTTTTGAACCAGTAGAATGTTGTACCGAATAAAATATTCTGTTTACAGTTCAAGCAGTGGACACTTGCAAAAAGTTACGCAATTAGGATTAGTGTGCAATTATTAAGAGTGTATCTGACATTTGACTGGTTATTGGGTGACTGCTTACTACAGACTCGTGATGGCACTTGGGTCCTGAATCAGGTTCAATACGATATATTCGTATACGAAATTGATATCGACGGTTATCGTTTTCGCATGAAAACCTTTGAAAACACCGGAAAGTCTGCTGTATAAATGCTTATTCCTTATCATATTTAACCATTTTTTCCCTCAATAGTTAGCGATAGTTGACTGATAGTTGGTCGATAGCAGATACTATATTGATTACCTATAGTCGCCCCACCAATAATACCAATTATAACAGTGGAGAACTACTGTTACTGACTAGTGTAAGGGGGCATAGTTTGTGGACTTAAATTAGGTTTCGGGGCGTATTTGGTCCATATCTGACCTCCGTTTAAAACCAGGACCATTCTCTCGCTGTGTTTTGGCCTCTTTTCATCATGATTTTGCAAAAAAATAAACGAGGCTATACTGCAAATTCATTGGCAGTGAATATGATCCGGTATCTTGAAGAATGATCTTGTTGTCGGGTTGCTTATATTACTGGTAATAAGCGTTGTTTGGCTAGGGAGTTCTTTTTGGCCCAGACTGAATTTAAATGTTGGGCCGATAGGCGAGGTGCTTGCAGTGCGATTGTGGACTAGGAAATGATAGTGGTACGAAATCGCGCTCTCAAGGAGAAGGGCACTGGCATCTGTCCCTTCTTTGATAGGCACACAGAGATAATCTGTTTTGGAATTCCCGCATAAAAAAAGCCAGGAATTAGGCTTTGCGGGAATTATGTTTTCATGCTATTTTGCCTTTCAAATCAGGATTATTAATCGTTAAAATGCCTTGGGCATCTAAATTACCCCCGCCCCCCCCCCCCCTCAGAAATCTGCTCGGCGAGCCGATCGCGATGTCTTTGATAATGCTCTATGACCAATAGACTTTGAGATATTTGACTTGTAAGTCATTTGAGTCAGACTTGACTTAATTTGAAATTTTTTATGACTCGACTTGAGTCAACTCACCAATGTTTGTGACTTGACTTAGCTGAACCCCAGAATGGTTGCAACTTAACTCACAAATTTCATGACTTGACTTTAAAGCCATTTTCTCCCACTCCTGATTAAAAGTGATTTATTTACTTATTATTTTTTCTTATTATTGCTACTACTACCACGGGCGACTGGGGAATTTCCGGTTTGAAAAATAAGCAGACAATTTCAGTTGACTGACGACTGGCGTTTATTATCAAAGTAATAATGTATAAAATATTTATATTATTACTTTGATAATAATAATAACGGCAATTACTATATTTGTATTAGTAATTGCCTTTTTTTCGAGTGGCGTAAGTAAAATTTATAAACAAACAACTTAGTTGTAGTAATAAACAAACATTAGATTAATCTAATGGAAAATTCTCTCAGTGTAGCGGTTTAGACGTCTATAAATTTGTAATGACAAAACAAATATGCACACATATGGTCATACAGACAGACGCTCTTCGGTTTTATATATACTGATCAATTGTTTTATGACTGTTATGTTATTCATGAGGCAAAAAATATTACAATTACAAAAGAACCATTCATCACTATTGCATCTAAACATCAGAAGTACATTTTCTTATGTAAGTAAACTGTTTTTAGATTTTAATGTACATCGAAAGTAATTTAGGGGGGGGGGGGGCAATGTAATATTTTTATGCACGTTTTTAAAAAAATTTTTGTCAGTTGGGACGTTTTCACAGTCGGTCATGTATGAATTTTTTCAAGGTTGTGGACAAAAATAACACAGTCGCGAGTGGGGTTTGAACTTGAGACCTTATGGCGACAAAGTCTAGCTCAGCACCCAAACACTATGACCATTACACCAACATTAGCTAGTTGTGTAATGGTATAATGTATTCTATACTAATACATTATACTGCCTTCCATTAGCGCTATAGGTTACTTGCTACCAAAGTAGTACTTGAACCAATAATTAAGTGACAGAAATGAACTACAAGGTTATCAAATACAATGGATGATAAGGCCATAAGGGTGTGTAGATTGAAACTCAGATTGTTATTTATGGCTGTTTATTCAACTGTTGTTATTGTTGAATACAATAAAGTTACATGACATGCCCCAGATAATTTCTGTTATTACATATTTGCGTGTTGAATGTGGTTTGTTATTGCTGTATTATACCCGATGTACATCTACCAATCGAAATCATTTCAACATCATTTGGTATGCAGTTTCTCTCTTTGTTTGCTTCACAACTTGTCCCGACAGGTCTAACAATGTTTGTTTTTCTAGTTTTATGAGAAAAGTTTGTCCAAGTTTCTGTAATACAAAAAAATTTAGTGCCCTTACAAGCCAATTTCTTATTATTACAGAAAATACAAAATGGCTTTTGCGTTTCCGAAGTGCTGGAATGATGACCAGACAATGAACTTTCGATTTCAACCATTTCGTGACAGGAGCTCAAACCCTGTAGCTTATGATGCAAAGATGACGTTTTGGAAGGAGCTCATTATAGATATTTGCTCTTCAAGTATGCTAACTGACGGCTGCGGTTTACCTCTCTCTCTTACCCACAGCAGGCTGTCCAAAGTGTTCACTCGCAATGGAAGGTCTCCTAAATGTTTACCTACAGTACTAGAAGAACTGCAGAGAGATGGGCTCATTACAGAATATCAGACATACCAGGTCATGTTGGATGAAGTCGTACAAAGACAGCGAGCTAGCTGGACATCGTGGAGTTATCAGGTGATGGTGAGCTCGCCGCTTAAAAAGCTAGCTAATAGAGTTGTGTCAGTTGTAAGCCCCAAATCACCGAGTGCAGAAAACACTCGCTACGTCGTACATAGTAATGTCAAATCTGTTGCTCAAAAACTATTACAGAAAGTTCGACAACAAGTGAACAGTTCATGTATCGGTGCCGACTATAAACTCTTACTCGGCCGTCAAAGGATATCAAACTTAATTGATGTGGGAGATCAGGAACTAGACTTGTTGCTATTATGGCTCGAGTCTGAGAAGTATATGATACCTGTATCTATCGACGACTTGGGTACTGTGTACAAGTTTAGCCGTGCAGACGGGTCCAAGGTACAATCTCTGACTGATGTTGAACGAGGAGTTCTACAGATCCAACATACCAGAGACAAACTAGAAGCTTCCATTAGCCATCGCCAACAGCGGCTGCAGCGATGTATAATTGAAATAAAATCAAAATTGGCCAACAAGAACCGTACTCTGGCCTTGCGCTCTCTTCGCCAGAAGAAAGCCATAGAACTGAGTATGGCTAAAGAGGAAGATCATCTACACAAATTAGACTGTATATTAGATGAAATCTACATGTCAGCGACCAATCAACTAGTACTACAAGCCTTTGGTAGAGGTACTTCCGCTCTAAACAGTCTCAATGACTTGAATCCTGTTGATACTGTTAATTCTACTATGGATAGCCTTTCTGACAGCTTAGCAACTAGTAAGGAAATAACGGAAGCATTAATCTCTCCAGTATCCAATGATGTTGCTGATGAAGAAAGCCTTGAACGTGAATTGGCCGACTTACTCAGTGAACCTGCTGCCGATGATGGACTAGATAGTTTGTTGGAGAGAGTTGACAATCTTGTTGTTACTGACAATAAAGTTGAGACCAAAAGAAAGTCCGATTCAGCAGCTGTAGTTTCGGCGTCATGATGGCTCTTTGTATTGAGAGACAGATTGGGAAACATATAGTTTAAATCTTCCTCTATCCACCCTTTTTTATTGAAATATTATGACTCGTCAACAAACCTGTGACATATAATAAGTGAAACAATTGTCGTTGTACAGTTCGCTGATCAAAAGATTTTCTCTACTTAAACCTCCTGGTATAGAGAATCGAGGGATTGCTGTTATTTGATTTTGGTTACCATTTAACGTTCTATGATATATATTTTTATTCATTTTAACAATTATTTGTGCTTGCTATCCATTAAAGTATTTTAGATTTTGAACATCGGTTGAATTCAAAATATTCAATAACACAAACAAAAAGAACCGTTTTAATGTTTGCTGTTAGTAGCATTTAAAGTGAGCGACATGGCGTTATGTAATTATTGCTGAGAATTCTCTTAGAGGGTGATTGTCAAATATCCTGATTTATTATTTTTCGCCAAGATGAAATAAAGTAAACAATAACAAACATTATGGTGTAAGATGGCATGCGCATCAAGACTATTTTTGTAAAAAAAGTGGAAAGAACCCCTGACTAAAATTGAGAGAAGCTTCCCATCAATTAGATCAACGAATGACCCTTTTGCCTGCTCAGGAGTTCTCATGCCTTTAAATATCAAAAGCTGCAGGCAAGAGGCTCTTGATAGTTCAAGGCGTGACAACTCCTGAGCAGGCAAAGGGTCATTCGTTGATCTACCCATTATTAGCCTGTTATTAGCTGTGGCACATTGTATTGCAGGGAAATCTCACTCCACCTGTTAGACACAATATGTGAAGAATGGCTTTTGCAAATCTGAGGTGCTGGCTCATCATCTAGACGTTTTTGCTTTGACTGTTTTGAATAGTTGAGCAGAAACTGTGTTTTGAGACAAACAGTCACCTGCAACTTTTTCATAATCTTTGCATAAAACATTTATTTCATAGACATGATTGTCAATAGACATGTAATAATCATTTAACCAAATCACCGTTAGCTGGATACATTTTTAACAACGTAGCTTAGAAAAATAAAATCTTTGCTTAATTGTTTGTTCGTGGTATTACCAAACAAATCAAAGTGGTTCATCTTGAATTTGTTAGATCAGAATTATTATAACTAAATATTGAGTAAAAAAAGCCAATAACTGTAAGCACATCAAATATATACAGATCTCTATAATGGTTTGAAAACAGGCCAGAAAACTGGTTTCAGTTTTTTTTTTCAAACTGTTTGAATGGTTTAACAAAACTATCAGACAGTTTGTAGCAGTCACTCTTTCATAATAGTTTTAGATAATTTGGAAGGCGTCCAGACACTCAACAATTTCAAGCATGAAACGTTTTGCTGTACCGTAGAGAAGAGCAAAGAGATTCTGTTGTTGTTACTTCATAGCTAAAGTAGCAAATGTTGCCTTGATCTTTCTTTCCTATTTCTTATCTCGTAGATCTCAAACATTCATCACAGCACAACCTTGTAACTCACAATTCTCATAGTCTCTCATCATATCCACGTATCAGCATTCAGCTTACATCAGCAATGTGGACTGCATTCGTAAGAGTACAAACACCAGGAGGCGCTAGAGTTTTTCAGGACTAAAATAACTTTAACAACATAGTTATTTCCTTGAAACAAAACAACACCAAATTTTTACAAGAGTTATCTCCTATCGAAAAGACAACTCTACTAAAATATTTTTGCTGTCATAATTATAACTGTAAACTAACGGTAAAAAATTTGCAAATTATTAAAAACTCTAAGATGATAAAACGTTTTTTTTACTTTATAACTAACAAAACAGTGACTGTTGGAATTCTGAGATGAGTTTTTCAACTTCAGTTTTCCCAATTTTTTTGAATGTTTCAATGACAACTATTGCTATTTATTGTAATAAAACAAAATCAGCGTAAAATATTTATTTTTAATTGCTCAACTAAATTTTGCAAGCTGGTTCCAGAACCAAACAACATGTGAGAAAGACCATAGCAATCTCTATTATTGGATTTTGTTGTGTAATGTCTAATAAGAAAAAAATAGTACATTACCTGAGAAAACGTTAAGAAACATTTTGTAATTGATACCTCTGTATCAACTGCCTGACAGCGCTGTATTTGAAAGTTTTTTTTTATCTAGTAAATTTTGCATGTATCTATTGTTCATGAAAGCCATCTTTATATTTCTCTTAAATAAAAATATAAATAACAAACATTTACTCACTTGACCTACAAATGTGTTCGTATAAATTTTATTGCACAAGTACGTGTGAGTTTTATACTTGACATGTTAATCAAACTTGCTGAAAACTTTCATTGCTTTTTGTAGAATAAATCTAACTAAGAGGTTTCAGTGCGCTATATAGTTGAGGTTGACTAAAAACCAAGCAATAAACATGTACTAGCATAGTTCATTTTTTGGTATATCCCAAGTTTTGACATTGCCGATGAGCTGGTTTTTGTTGACTCAAAAATTTAGTTTTGGGTACCTCTTTTAATATTTCGCCTCACGATTTTCTGCCAATGGGTGTATCTCACAGCTCAAAGTTAGAGGGTTTTGTACTTGTTAAAAAATTTATCCACAATATGATACTAACAGGTATTCCTTCCTATCATGTGTTACTTTCAGCGCAAGTTCTCATGAAAGCCCACATCACATTTGATGTCAGCTAATTTTACTGAAGCTGCTAATAGTCACAATACATTACATGCGAGTGGATAGCACTTGATGTGATTTACATAGGGAGGACTTCCAGTAGCTCTACTACTTATTTCTTAATGAGCTTTGCTCCTGGTCCCTTACATAGCACTGATGCAATGGGTTAGTATATGGCTGTGTTTTTACCAGAGGAAATGATTTTCACTAGATGGAGAGTTGTCCTCTATTTTCAATAATTACCTTTCCGATAACGATAGACTAAGAGCATTTAATACGTGTTGATCATGGATGAAATATACTTCATTCATGGTGTTGATAACCAAGAGCTAGTGCTTAGGCTAATATTTTACTTACTGTACGCGCATGCTTAAGAACACATGCGTTTCCGCCAGCGTGAGGTTTTGCCTATTTTTCCTATCGGCGCCTTTCTGTTGGCATTGTGGACATTTGAAGCTTGCAGACATACACTGGCCCAATTTATAATTTACAATGCCTACCAAAGATAAAGACGTGTTTCAGTATCTGAAATCCAATGTATCAGCATTGTTTGCTGATGTTTTTATGCACGCGAAAGAGGATAAAGCATCTCCCCAACAGGTAAGGAATAACAAAAACATCATCATCTTAACAAACACACAGAAACAACAACAACAATAGTCACAGTGAGTGATCATTTTTTTCATTACTATAAAAAGCGGTAGCAGCAGGGGCTTCTATTATCCAATTTCAACACTCTAACATTTCAATTACCAGCCCTGCGCATTGAAGTTTTTTTTTGTTTGTGAAGAGTTAGGAAAAAAATGTGAAGAGAGACTCGGAGAGTAGTAGTAGACATAATAATAATAATTATAATAATAGGAGGTAGTTAAATAAATGATAATAATAATATATTTAATGTTTGAAAGTGGGACATGGAAATGTTAGAGAGTTGAACATAAAAAATCAAGCTATCATCAAGCATCATTATGATTATAATAATTATAATAATAATAATAATATAATAATAATAGTAAGTACAATAATAATAATAATAAAACTCATTATTTTTTAGTTGTTGTCTTCATAATAATAGTTCATGTAGTAGTAGTATCATGTATGTTCCAAAAAAGTAAGTATTGTATATGTATTATTATTGTTATTTTTTTTACATCAAAAATATTAAAAAATATTCATTGTTTTTAATAATAATAACAGCAGTTAGTAGATAGTAGTGCAAAAAACTTTCAAAGAAAGTATGCTGAATTTTTTTTAAATAGTTTCAGTGGGTAGAAAAATATCTGTTGGATACAATGAGACCAAGTTTTCTATTGTCTAGATAGTCTAAACAGTTTTGTCAAATTTTTCTGAAAATTTTTTAAATAGTTTCAGTGGGTAGCAAAATATGTTGTGGATACAATGAGACCAAATATGCTATTGTCACATCAATAGTTAACTGTAAAAACAAGTTTTACCAAATGTACTTTTAGGTAAAAAAATGCATGGTAAATGTCTTTGTTTTTTGCCAGGCAATTAGTGGTGACGCACGCATGAAGCGACGCATGTTATATATAATATATATCATGCGTACGCCTCAATAATTATACCATGTATATGTACCAATTATTATTATAAATGCTTTGCATTGGCTGTATAACATTATTTTGTAGAAGTAGCTGGACTGCACAAAAAAACAACAAGTTCTGTATCTCAGTTGATATAGACAGGTGCCATCATCAGAAATCTTGTAATTAATTTAATAATCATAAATAATAATAAATGAATTTAATATAAAATTTCAATAATTAATTAATAAATAATAATTAAAACTAATGGTTATTATTGATGACCTTACATTTTTGCTATATCATATTTATTACCACTAGCTGTTATCATTCAATGATGTTTTTTTTTCTGTATTAACAGATATAATATTAGATTAATTATGAACCAGAATAAATTAAAACGCTAATGATAACAAATAAATAGCCGCGACTACTAACCGTAGCGTTTGCTGTAAACCCATTATTTACTTAAAACACGCGGCGCACATGATAAGCCCGCGATGTGTTTGCAATGGTTGTGGTTAGGCTAATTTATATTTGGCTAGGATGAAAAATAATTTTAGTTGGGGCGTCTTTTTGAAAAACCTTCATATTATCAAAATGCATTGAACACACTCCAATAATAATACACCATTCAAATCCTAACTCCTCAGTCTATTTTATAGTCCTATAACAATATGTGGATGCCCCTCAGGGACGTGGTAGATTTTGGATAAAAAGTCGAAAATTTAAAGGCATTTTCCCAAGTCTATGACTGGAATGAGGAAAATGTTCATAGTCACATCTGTGCGCGGTAGACTACTCTAGCTATAGCAATTGGATTTGTGTCTCTGTGAGCTTTAGTTTGAAAGATATAGAAAAAAACATGATTTTTTGGACTTGAAAAAAATCGCGAATTTTCCGGGACAAATTTTTATAACAATGCTTTTGTTCATATTACACGGCGACCGCAATGGTTTTAGACTGTCTATATTGTCACCTCAATAGTTAACTGTTGAAAAAGGTTTTACCTAATGTACTTCCAGTTCAAAAAAGCTCTTTGTAAATCTTCTCAATTCCATGCAATTAGTGTTGACTCACGCATGAAGCTAAGCGTATTATATACCTTTTAGTATCTAGCTCCTCGATTTTTTCTTGTTGAGCACTGTTTTACTTGCTTCAGTCTTGACTGGTTTTTCCATCTCTCGGGCAACTAATATTAATAATTAATTATTTATTCATTTGATTGTTTCTATTTAGTCTAAGCCCCTGTGCACATCTTGTGCCCCAGTCATACTTTTACTTATTTATATATATATATATATATATATCATACGTTTGCCTCAATAATTATACATTTGTAACAATTGTAAATGCTTTGCATTGGCTGCTCACTTGTATAACATTTTTTGTAAAAGTAGCTGGATTGCACAGAAAACAACAAGTACTGTATTTCAGTTGATATAAACAGGTGTCATCATCAGAAATCTTGTAATTAATAATCATAAATATATAATATTTCAATAATTAATTGATACATAATTATTAAAATTGATGGTTATTGGTGGCATTGCATTTTGCTATATCATATTTATTACCACCAGCGGTTATCACTCAATGATGTTTTCTTGGATTAACAGATATAATATTAAATTAATTATGAACCAGAATAAATTAAAATTGAAGCACTAATGATGGCAAATAAATAGCCGTAATAATCAATATAAACGATACTAATGACTACTAATCATCATTTACTGTAGCGTTTGCGGTAATCCCGTTATTTACCTAAAAAACTTGGCGGATATGATAAGCCCGCTATGCGTTGCGATGATTGTGGTTAGGGTAATTTATAAATGGCTAGGATGAAAAATAATTGTAGTCGGGGGTGTCTTTGAAAAACCTTCCCATTATCAAAATATATCGAACACCCTGCAATAATTATACACCATTCAAATCCTAACTTCACAGTCTATTTTGTAGCCCTATAACAATATGTCGATGCCTTCAGGGACCTGGTGGATTTTTGATAAAAAGTTGAAAATGTAAAGGCGTTTTCTCAAATCTATGAGTAAAGTGAGAAAAAAGTTCATACATAGTCACATGCACGCGCGTTAGACTGCTATAGCAATTGGATTTGTGTCTCTATGAGCTTTAGTTTAAAAGATATGAAAAGAAACGTGATTTTTGGGACTTGAAAAAAATCACAATTTTTTTTCGGGGACACATTATTACACTGTGTCCGTGACGGTTTTGCACTATCTAGGCCCAATCACGGCCCAGTAGCTAAATGTTCATTGGCTGAGAACTGAAATTTTTGTAGTACGCAGGTCCAAGGACATCGCTATATCGCTGCAACAATTAGAAATGTTTTTCATAAATAGCTGCCACATGGCTTGTGATAGATGGATTGACTTGAAATTTGTGGTGGGCACACAAAAGACATTTTAGAATCTGATGGTTAGGTTAGCTTTTCAATGTCAAACCACCCCCAAACCAAACCTTTAAAGTAATTGTATATGCAGGAGACATGTTTTATGCTAGACTCGGTGTGAGCAAATCGACATAATACATATAACTGTAAATTTGTTTAGAGTGCTTTTGAAATGCGCATGGCATCCAATTAGGGTTTTCATAGAATTTAACCATATAGGCGTACAAAATTGTCTCCACACAAGTTTTCAACTTTAGCATTTCCTGAAATAATCGAACACTCTAATATTAGCTTTAACTATTGAACACTCGAACACGTATCATGAGTGTTCAAGGGTACAATAGCCGCCCCTGGATAGCAGTGGTCTTTAGTGGGTAGTAATAATTTGAATTTAGTCATGATTCAATGGTAGAATCTGTACTAAGTCTGGTAGTAGTAACTTTTCTTATAATTATTACTAAGTTTAATTTAGTAAGAGATATTTTAGAGTATTTTTACTGATCATTCTGAAGATGCTTTGTTTTCCTCATTGCTAACATTTCTAGATTTTGAAGTATTTTTTACTCTTAGCTGAATAGTAATGTATGATTCTTACATTTTCGTCCATGTGCGAGCCACAAAAAAATGCTTATAAAATTGCCAATAGTGGGAATAGCGACTGTGTTTCTCAATCGGTTCAATTACCGGAAACAGGTTATTGCCAGATTGAACTATATGCAAGGATATGTTTCTGATTTGTTATCTAATTTGTTCTTACACGATTTTTTACCTTTTTTTAAATCAATGCATTCATAAGAAAAAAAATGTTGAGCCTTTTTGCCTGGTGAACGACGTTCTTTGAAATCACCAAGTAATTTTTAGGCATTTTAAAACGAGTCGCGTTCAGAAATAATCTGAGTGAGCTGCAACCTGCTTGAGTTTTATTTAAACTGTTGAGTTAGCAGTGTGCATGCAAGCAATTGGTAATAACAAGTTGCGGCTAATTTGATTGGTGACGTTTATTTCAAAGCAGTTTATTTAGAGTATTGATAAAAAAGGAGACAGCTCCGTATAAACTTATTTTATAATGATGTTGTGTATCTTGAGTATCAAGCAGTTATAAAAGTAGTTGCAAAAGTATTGCAGTATACTTTTTATTTGGCTACACATAGTATGATGATATGTATTGTTATGAAAAACATGAAATCTATGTGATGTGAAAATTTGATGACATTACATAAAATTGAAAATGATTTATTTTAATAATAATAAATATCCTGGTCATGTGCATCAATAGTAATACTATGCACAAATTGATCATTATGACAATATGAAGGCATGTTTGTTTTGTTCAATAATAAAAAAGACGCTGTTTTTTATTAATATATGCTATAAATAAATTTAAATAGAATTGTCTCCTCTTTTTCATCCAAAATCCAACTGAAAGGCTTCGAAATGAACGTCACCAATTTGATTAGTAGTCAACCTTTTCTGAGGGTGGTAACAGACCATCCGTATTACATACCTTTTCTTCATACAACTTAGTTACAAATGTGTTAATTTTGTTCACAAAAGTGAGCTATTATTTGTTGATTGCATTGTTTTCGTTTGATTAAACGTTTGCATAGTGACTTGTAACCCTTAAAAACAAATGTGTATAGAGCTGGCCAAAAGGCCTACTAATTTCATAGTAAAAATTGAAAAAACCTTGCCAAACGATTTTTATTAATGATTTGGACTGATCTTTAAAATCAACTTCGCCAATGAGCTTGGAGATGATAACTCTTGCACTAAATTTGATGGTGTTTGTTTGGGGCGTCCTACTTCAGAACTGATACAAGTTTTTTCGCTATTTATATTTTCAACTAATAAAATCCATTACCTGAAACTCATGCAACTTTACGCCCGCACTCTTACAC
This sequence comes from Cryptosula pallasiana, assembly GCA_945261195.1. Classification (NCBI taxonomy): domain Eukaryota; kingdom Metazoa; phylum Bryozoa; class Gymnolaemata; order Cheilostomatida; family Cryptosulidae; genus Cryptosula; species Cryptosula pallasiana. The sequence continues at coordinate 40,060,457 of OX183135.1, forward strand.
TATCCCCCATTTGTGTGCAGATAATCCCTTGTATCATATAGTGTGGGGGCTTATGTAACGACTCCAGTGCGCAAATAATAGTTGAAATAACACTATTATTATATAAGCTGACTGTCAACTACCATTATTAGCAACTACTACAGGATGTTGTGATGTATGAATTATAACATTAATTAATTGCTGATCGATAATCAACTAAACTATCAAAAGGGAAAATATATTTGCTAACTAACATCAGAGCTGTGACCAAATCACCGAGATTCAAATATTTGGTGACTCAAATATTTGAAAAATGATTTGTTTCAAATATTTGATACAACTGGTGATTTGGTTTGGTTACTCTTCATCATTATTTGATTTGATTTGCCTCTTTTCACACGATTTGACCAAATATTCGCGAAAATACAGCAAATTATCAAAAAACCCAGTGATGATGTTTGCAGCTTTTCTTAATGCTTTTAATTGACCTGAGATTGTAGTATTCAATTGTAGCAAATAAATGAAAGCAGTGAAAAGAAACTGTACCTAATTATTAGCCTATAGTAATCAAAGATCATGGAAAACTATGCTGCCTTTTCTTTCATGTATTAGTTTTCATCAGCAAAAGTTGAATTATTAGTTGACTACTTTCTTTTCTGACTAGAAAGTGGTGAGCTGAGAGTGTTTATGAATGGCGACCAGGTTATTTACTTATCTGTAGCGAGTAATGCATTAGTTGATGACGTACTATAATGATAACTGCTTTGATACATATGCAAACTAATGCTCAGTGTTTGCTATTATTTATCAATTATCTAGTCTCGCTGGTACTATTAGCAATATAGGCTACCACAACGACAGTCTTTTGACAATGAAAGAACTTCAGAAAGGTATAAACTATTTGTGGTTGATTGTTTTGTTTACTGGGTGTGCATTTTATCTATTGCATGGAACTGGCTAGTTCATTTGGCTAGTCTAAGCATTATTTTGGAATTTAAATGATAATATATATCAGTCGGCACACCAATAAATAAGTTCCACTCGAAAGTGTTCAAAGGAAAATGCAAGTTTGCGAAAGTAATCAAGTTAGGATATTGTTTTCTAGAGTCCAGCTAACCACACATTGTGATCTAAATTTGGGTCAATTTGTTTAGGCAGCCTATTAAAAGCTGAAGGTTTTTTTTTATTACATTTCTAATAGTTTCAGTGATGATTTGAAAAATTTGCTGCAAATGACGCTCCAAATATTTGATTTGGGAAAACGCATGATTTGACTTGATTTGATTTGACATTTTTACTCACTTGTAAAAATTTGATTTGATTTGAAGGAAAATTCAAATGATTTGATTTGAGTCATGAAAATCGTGAGTTGTCACAGCTCTGACTAACATTAATTATTATCACAATAGAAAGTCATTAGTAATAGAGCAAATCTTTCTGTTTATCGCGAATTTATTAAGTAGATTGACGCAAAACATAAAAATTAGATGCTCAAACACGAATCGGTCAGCCGAGTAACAGCATATTCTAGTAACTCTAGTGTACTAGAAATAACCTAACATGAATATCTCGCTTCATATGAAGCCATTCAGGGCGGGCTTCGCCACCCACCAGTGTCATTATACCGTGTAGAATACTTAATTTTTAAAAAAAATTAGCACTACATCAATATCAGAAAACCAATTACCTAAAATGATATACCAATGTGTAGAAAACATCTTTTGGGATAATTCGATAACATTTATATCTCAAGATGGCGTTTCAGGACTTGTCAGATTTGTGATGAACTTGGAATATTTTGAACACATATTACTATAACTAAAAGTAAGTTTTGAGTGGCTGCTATTGGTCAGGTTGTTCGAAACTTAATCGCCTATCTGATGATAATTTTACTTTCATGATAGTAGCCTTTGTTGCACAAGTATTGAATGTTTTGCTAACAAGAATTCATCAAGGTCTTTCTTAGACAAATTCTTATACTAATGGATTTGACCGGTCACATGGTACTCTAAGAAAGATTTCCCACTCGCTGAATAATAATATTACAACTACCAGTGTACTACTCTACTATTGCATTAAATTCCAATTATTACTACCCACTAACTATCGTAATTATTATTGCTATTACTATTTATAGTATTATAATTATTTCCTCAAACTCATCTGTGGTACGGTTTTTTTAATATCAAAAATCATAGATGGTTCACTGTTACTTATCCAATTGATTAGTAACAAACTACTTTTGAAATAATGCTATAGAAAATAATAAAAAAGACCTTACTTTTTACAATAATGTTCAAGTATAATAATAATGATATTGTATACAATTTAAATACTAAAAGCGTGGACACTATTCGCATTCTAGTTCGACTCCATCTCATTAAATGTCAAAAATATATTGAAGATTGTTCAAAATCATTCAGTTTGAGCTAGTTTTGAAAGCATATCACTCTAAACTCACTCTTGTTACATGGAACTTCTGAACGATCTTATCAGTAATTATTCTTAAAAATTTTAATTTTATGCTTGATTAATGTCTCAAGGTTTCTTGTGGATCTGGATATAATGTAAATCTAAAAAGTTGCTCAAATGGTGTTGACCAAAGTAATGTTTTCTCTTCACTGGCTCAAAAGAAAACTTTGTTAGTCAATTTCAGGAATCTGATATTGACACCATTTACAGGCACTTGTACAATTTTTATATATGAGTGCCTGTTCGAGTTTATCATGTGCGATCTAGGCTAGCTCTCACAATGATAAGTTTTTACAAGGGCTGTACATAATACCAAAATGCATTATTCAAATTTGCAGCATTAACCTGCAATGTTATCCTTACAGCGAGTGTAAAAAAAACTTCCGGTGGACTGATGCCTTTGCGTTGCTTCTAGCACGGCTAACACACAAATAGTTACTCAGAAAAAAATTCAGTGTTGCGCATCTTCTTTAAATTACTTAACATAAAGAAAAACCGATCGTACCACAAATTATACATATTTCGATTCGTTGCATAACAATCACTTTTATTGCACTGTTGCAATGTTAAGATGCCCGTTGGAGACTTTGTAAAAAGCTAATTCGGAGAAGAAACAATAAATGAAACTTGTCACTTTTATGGCTGCATGAAAAGATGAGTTTAAAATCATATATATGCGCTTCAGTTTTCTCTGTCCAATAAAATTCAATTTTTAGCTCTATGAGCCTTAGCTCCAAAGATATAAAAAAGTGATTTTATGCTCGTGATGATTTTGCACTGGCTATTAGATCCATTAAATTATTATCACTTCTGTCATTTATTGATCAACTATTAATGTTATTGTTATTTTTTGTGACCTATCATTATCATTCATTATTATTACCTTATCCTAATAAATAATGATACTTTATTATTGTATTTTTGTTTGTGTAGTTATGCATAATAATATATTATTGTTCTGAGTTATGTTAAATGATATATATATTTTCGTATTATATAGTAGTAGTTGATAATTGTATGGAAATAAATTGATAATGTTATCTGTAAATAATTTCAGAAAAAAGAGCTAGACAGCATGTGCAAGAACTACTTGAGGTAATTATATAAGAACATCTTACCATGGTTTGCTTGTACAACGTTTCTGTCCGTTCTACATTTAATGTATGTATGGGTCATTGCACACTGCATCTCAGTTAAGACATGTATGCAAGTTGATTTTTTGTGTGTTGCCACTCTTATAAAATTAGGAAGAATAAAATATATTATTCTTGTTATTTAATTTATTGTGTCTATGTCTTTTTTAGCAGCAGTGCCAAAAAGAGAGGCGCAGCTGGTGATGCTCCTTCAGGTATAAATCTCATATATTTATACATCTACAGTCCAGTCATCTTCCTTATACAACAGTGTCTCATAAGTGTGTTGCCATCCACTTTTTCTCAATGTTATTCTGTTAACGTATCATGTGCAGTTTTCATGTACCAAGCATTATGTGCAAACCCATAATCAGGCGTGTAAAATTGAAACTTTGCGAATGGTTATAATTCGGTTGTGGTTTAGAGCAAAAGCAACCTGGCCACATAGGTACTAATTGGCATTGCTATTTTATGAGACCAATGCAGTGACAACATTGGCAATTGAAGCCCATCTGCCTGCTACCTTGTTGGTAAAAAGATCTAAAAAATAATGCAAGCAAGCCGGTTCAGATTCATTGAATAGTTAATAGTCTCTAGATTGAGTGTACTAGATCAAGTAATGTGGGTAAATACAATAGGGAATGGGTGATTTGACAATCTGCAACCATAAGTAAAACTAGTGCTATGTAGCGAGTCATGTACACATTTCCTATCAATTTTGCTTACCGATTGAGGGTTGTCCTTTTTTAATTTCTGGTAAATATAATAAACGAACCAGCAACATTTTATTTGCTCCTATGGGTAGGTTTTGGTGTTGATAAAAAATTGGTAGACAATTTTCAATTCAATCAATCTTGTCACTCCCAAAAAATTGATTTCTTGGTTGCAAATATTCATACAAAAATTATGTTTAAGGATACCCTTCTTTGTTGTTGCAAAGCATTTGATTGTTAACAATGACATCACATATAGCGATTTAAAATGGGTTTGTATGAGAATAGAAATTTAAGAATAAAATAGGGTAAACACTTCGTCATCATTTCCTATCGGTAGAGGCAAAGTGGTAGAGTACACACAGCTTCAAAAAACAGTCATCTTGTCAATAATTAGGCTTACCAAACTATCCAAAAAACCCCTACCACTGCTTGCAATTGCTAATAGGTGTACATGTGAAATGCTGATTGAATTGTTACTCATGATAATAATTTTTATACAGGATCAACTCAACTCTCGGGTTCATTGTTATGTTTATAAGAATGAAATGGGCAAAGCTCTGTAAAGTCTACCCCATGTTGTTATCTTAATGAATGCTTTTCTTTTTATCAAAAGTTTTTTATGAAAAAAAATATCTGTTATAAGTATATTGCTATTTTCCAAGTACATTGTAAATCTGGAATTATTGGATACAGATCGATTCTGTTAAATTTACATAAAAAATGAGACATGCTGATTTTTTAGAATTGTTCAGCTTTTTTAAACTTTGGAAAAAAATCATTTTGATCCATTATATCCAGGATAAGAAAAAAAATTTGACAATTATGGTTTGCTCATTCAATTTTTGGTTTCTGAAAAATGATTGGTGAGCCTGGTGTCAAAATTGTAAAATATCAGGCTTTCCATCAACTGTGTGTCAGAAATGCTCAGTTTTGAAATTTCAAGTTATAAAAATTAGTATTAACAATCACTTGGTTCTTGTTTTGTTTTATCCATGATAATAATTAGACCTCTAGCTTGCGTAAATTTAAACACCATCAACAGATTAATAATCACGTTGAATCGTACCATTGGCTGTGCTTACTGTAAGATAACGCAACGTTGGTGATATGGAGTGTCCACACACACCAGGGTTGTGCCACTTCGGCATCGCTACTAGCTGAACTCCGAAAAAGGTTTTGACGACTGACCAATGTGACAGCTGTGACCTCTGCCCCTTCGTAGTATATAGATAATACCAATTGATAATCATCACGGGTTGTTATGTGCAACTAATATCTAAAAAAACAGTTTATAATAAAATAATAATTCACATTATAAGTATCTTTATTGCTGTGATAAATACAATGATCAGTAAATGTATTAACTATTTCCAAAAATGAATTATTATCACCTATTGTGTTACTTATTAATTAGTGAATAATCAGTAATAAATTGTTATTGGTAATAATTATTTTATTTTGCTTATATTTATTACATCAATAACAAATCAATAATGACAATTGATAGTAATAGTGATTATTATTATCACGTTTTTTGTGATTACAATTTATGATAATAACTAACCAACGATTACAATTTTTATACTATGAGTTATCCTTGACTATAATAATGTTTAAATTAACGTTTACCCAGCGTGCATGAAGATCAGCCAATCATGTTACGTTCCAGATGTTGGAATACTTGAAAACTTTGGCGTGTTCAATGGCGCAGTAAAGCGCAGCTCAGATTGGGTGGTGTCCGATGTGCATTTGCTAATCCCGCCATTTTTTTGTCTGCATATGCCGCAATTGAACAAATGTTGTGTGTGTGGCCATTCAAGTAAACTAGGTTTTTGTTTGTTTGTTTGAACCAACGGAACAATTTTAGTTGATAATTATTGAGTTTTATGCTGTTTCCGTGCTAAACAGGCTAGCTTTTTTGATTTGTTTCTTTTCTGATTGATCTTTTATCTCTCGTCAATATTTTAAGGATGTCGTAAAACATGGTTGTTGTGCTCGTCATTATTAAAATTATGAATTTTTTTTGGGTAATATTCAAAATGAAATAACTGTTATACATAAAAATACAGCAAGTTTCCATTGCTCTGATATTTTCTACGAATATTGGACCAGTGTCAGTAGTTGCTTACACAGAAATTACACGTGACAACTTAACCAATTCACAATTGCCACGTGGTATTATTTTTTATAAAACACTCAAGTATTTCATTGGAAAGCTGCCAAGTTAATACTACGTGATTTTCATGTTTACAAAGCCTCAAGGTTATTACACTTCTCAACTCAAAAAGTAATTTCGAAACTTGCAAGCTCGTTACGGATAAAAAACAGGAAGATAAAAATACTTAGATGTATAAAAATAGCTAAATAATCAAATCAAAAAACATGTGACTTTCAGTTTTCAATTAAAATAGAAGTAGAGGCTAGCGCTATGTAGAGATATTTGATGTTTTATGATAGTTCTTTGTAAAAGTGAGTAGAAAAACTGAAAGTTGACAACTTTGGTAAAAGAAAGACAAATTGGCGATCATTTGCATGCGAAACCACTTAATATTAACAGTATTAAAATAAAATACTTATTTGTGTTGACTTGAACAAGCAATTAAAGGTTATCGCTTGTGGGGCATTCTGTTTGTTTATAAGCTCTAATTTTGATTTGATATGAGTTTCAGTTGGTAATGGTGCAAGTCCTTCACTGAAAAAGCGTCGCATGAACGGTCATGTTGATGGTGGTGATACAATCAGTGATAGTGATGACAGCACTAAGCAGAAACCTGTTCCCAAGTACGGAGCCGTTCCACCTCCACTCGGAAAACATTCTAAACCTGCAGCTCCAAAGCAGAATGGATCAAAACCGGAAGAAAGCTCTAGTGATTCTTCTGATGATGAACCGGCAACGCAAAAAAAGGTAGTTTCAAAAAAGTCTTTAGGCAACAAAGGGGCAAGCAAAACTTCTTCCAGATCCAGTGATTCATCTTCAGATGATGAGAAAAAAACAATGTCTAAGAAAACAATGAATATTACTAAACCCTCTGCAGCATCAACCCCTGCAGTTAAACCAGCAAAACCAGATAGTTCAAGCTCTGATTCCTCATCAGCAGATGAAAAACCTGTTGAGAAAAAAGCTGCTCCAGCAAAAAAATTATCTGTCAAATCTACTTCTGCAGCTAAAAAAAGTAAAGCAAGTTCTAGTTCAAATGATTCATCATCTGACGAAGAGAAACCTGCACCGAAGAACGCTGTTCAGACAAAAACAGTGCCTCTGAAGTCTGCTCTTGCTAAGAAAAAGACAGAAAGTTCCAGCTCCGATGATTCTTCTTCTGAAGATGAGAAACCAGCACGCAAAAAGGCTGCTCTAACAAAAAAAATGCCCACTAAATTTACTCCGGCGGCGAAGAAAAAAGCTGACAGTTCCAGCTCAGATGATTCATCATCAGAAGATGAGAAACCTGCATCCAAAAAGACAGCTCCGACAAAAGATGTACCGGCTAAACCTACCTCGGCAGCAGAGAAAAAATCAGAAAGTTCCAGCTCAGATGATTCCTCTTCTGAAGATGAGAAACCTGCACCCAAAAAGGCTGCGCCAACAAAAGCAGTACCTGCTAAATCTACCCCGGCAGCAAAGAAAAAAGCAGAAAGTTCCAGCTCAGATGATTCCTCCTCTGAAGATGAGAAACCTGCACCCAAAAAGGCTGCGCCAACAAAAGCAGTACTCGCTAAATCTACCCCGGCCGCAAAGAAAAAAGCAGAAAGTTCCAGCTCAGATGATTCCTCTTCTGAAGATGAGAAACCTGTACCCAAAAAGGCTGCGCCAACAAAAGCAGTACCTGCTAAATCTACCCCGGCAGCAAAGAAAAAAGCAGAAAGTTCCAGCTCAGATGATTCCTCCTCGGAAGATGAGAAACCTGCACCCAAAAAGGCTGCGCCAACAAAATCAGTACTCGCTAAATCTACCCCGGCAGCAAAGAAAAAAGCAGAAAGTTCCAGCTCAGATGATTCCTCTTCTGAAGATGAGAAACCTGAACCCAAAAAGGCTGCGCTAACAAAAGTAGTACCCACTAAATCTACCTCGGCAGCAAAGAAAAAAACAGAAAGTTCCAGCTCTGAAGATTCCTCCTCAGAAGATGAGAAACCTGTACCCAAAAAGGCTGCGCCAACAAAAGCAGTACCTGCTAAATCTACTCCGGCAGCAAAGAAAAAGACAGAAAGTTCGAGTTCTGAAGATTCCTCCTCTGAAGATGAAAAACCTGCACCCAAAAAATCTGCCCCCACAAAAAAAGTACTCACTAAATCTACCCCGACAGCAAAGAAAAAAGCAGAAAGTTCCAGCTCTGAAGATTCCTCCTCTGAAGATGAAAAACCTGCACCAAACAAAGGTGGTCAAACAAAAGCAGTACCCGCTAAATCTACCCCGGCAGCAAAGAAAAAAGCAGAAAGTTCCAGCTCAGATGATTCCTCCTCAGAAGATGAGAAACCTGCACCCAAAAAGGCTGCTCTAACAAAAGCAGTACTCGGTAAATCTACTCCGGCGGCAAAGAAAAAAGCTGAAAGTTCGAGCTCTGAGGATTCCTCCTCTGAAGATGAGAAATCTGCACCAAAAAAAGGTGCTCAAACAAAAGCAGCACCCGCTAAATCTACCCCGGCAGCAAAGAAAAAACCTGAAAGTTCCAGCTCTGAAGATTCCTCCTCTGAAGATGATAAACCTAAATCCAAAAAGGCTGCTCCCGCAAAAAAATTACCTGCTAAATCTACACCGGCAGCAAAGAAAAAAGCTGAAAGTTCCAGCTCTGAAGATTCCTCCTCTGAAGATGATAAACCTGCACCCAAAAAGGCTACTCCCGCAAAAAAAGTACCTCCTAAATCTACCCCGGCAGCAAAGAAAAAGGCTGAAAGTTCTAGCTCAAATGATTCTTCTTCAGAAGACGGCAAACCTGCACCCAAAAAGGCTGCTCCCGCAAAAAAAATGCCTCCTAAATCTACCCCGGCAGCAAAGAAAAAGGCTGAAAGTTCTAGCTCAGATGATTCCTCTTCAGAAGACGACAAACCTGCACCCAAAAAGGCTGCTCTCGCAAAAAAAGTACCCGCTAAAGCTACCCCGGCAGCAAAGAAAAAAGCAGAGAGCTCCAGCTCTGAAGATTCATCTTCTGAAGATGAGAAACCATCACAGAAAAAAGCAGCAAAAAAGACAAATGAGAACCTCTCGAAATCTGACAGTGAGAGTTCTTCTGATGGAGAGCCAGCAGCTGTTACGAAGCCTACTCCTGCCCCTAAAGTGAATGGAAAGAGAAAAGCAGAGAGCAGTGACAGCTCATCTGACTCAGAAGAAGAAAACAATGTCAAACAATTAAAAAAGAAGCATAAGGCCACCCCAGTCACTGCGAAATCCCCAGTAAGTGTGTTGACTTTTTCTAAATCCTAGGTTTCAAGTCCTGTCTACTATTCAATTTCTTTTTTACAACTGCGACTTGTGACACATAAAAGTGCTGAAAAACCCCGGAGTTCAGTTTTTCCACCATCTCTGTGATATTTCGCATAGTTGCATCTTACTTTCTGTTGAATGCTCGCCTAAATGTTACAAGACGTGACAGGTGTTGTATTAAACTGTTTAATACTTTCTGTTGGCAGCGAACTCCAGGTCAACCATTCAAAAGAATAGACTCAAGTCAAATAGAAATAGATCCTAGACTGGTCAGTAATGCTTTTGATGACAAGGTATGTTGATCTTGATTTCAGTTAACATTTGTGTGCTATAGTATGAGAAATATCTAAGGTATCTACGGCGTGTAACTTTGACGTTAGTCTGACTTTTCAATTACAAGACCGATATTTTGGTGTCTTTTGTAAAATGACTGAAAAGTGGCGTAACATATAAATGCTTAAAGATTGTTAAGTATGGTTTTGCAAAACCAAAATTTTCTCGTCATATTTGAAATCTGCATCCTTCATCCCAAAAATGTAAATTTGGTTAAGATTTACTCATCACAAGTAAGCGAAGTTGTGGAGGGAAGATGAATTTGTTTACGAAAACAATTTGAAAATACGACTGATTTGGGGCGTGTACGAGATGCCGAAGCTTCATGGTTATTTGTTTAAACAAAGCATTTAATTTAAAACAGGCGAGTTCATTGTTTTCTAGCTGCGTACTAGGTTTTCAGGCTTGCTTCCCAAGTTCTCCTTCAATAACCTACGGTTTGTAAAATGAGTTAACAGCGGTTGGCTACGCAGATAAATTGTTATAATATCATCAATTTGTAACCAAGAAATTGGCACTAGAAAATTTTCATTAACGGAGTTCCATTTCAACAATAAAACATCATTATCACCGGACTTCTCAGCCTCAAGTGTGACCCGCGTTAGCATTGGTCAGGATTGAACCTGAGGCTGGTGTCCCTGCTATAGGTAGTAATTATTTTTATGATATTCACTATTTTGTATTAATTTGGATAATAATAATTATTATTATTTATTTTTGTTAATAAATACTTTTATTATAGTATTGTTATTTTTCTGTAAACCAATTCAAACATGAATTATGAGTTTTCACTGATATTAATGAATAAAATACAAAAATGAGATTTTATACATTATATTATCAAGATCGTTAGAGACCACAAGTTGTGCTCAAAAATGACCTTCACGTTGCGTGGTCACAATTTTTAAATTAACTCGAAACGCAAAAAATCAATGACATCTTTTATCTCTGCTCGACACTATAAGGTTTGAAAATCCCTCAAAAAACGTAAGAGAACAAAGTTCAGACTCAATTCTATGTGCGCAATAACAATAATCAATCGTCAAATAATAATCAATAACAACAATCAACAATAATCCTTTCGAGAACGTGTTACAGGCTAATTTCACCTCTAAAAGTTGCCAATTTACTATGGTTACCATTCAGCGACTCGCATCTTGAATACGTCATCAATTCAGCTCACTCTCTCGCAGTAATTTTTTTCCATTAGCAATAAAATAGACAGAAAATTTTAAGAGTCTGCCCATTATTTCACTCGAAAGTTGGCTTAATGGGATAAAAAATCTGCAGACAAGGAGTTTTGTTTTTGAAAAATCATTCTGTACGTTCATTAAAAATTCCCAATGAATCCTATGCAGAAGGCTTTTTAACAGTTGCTATGCGCATGCACTGCATTTCTGGTGTCATTTGTGAACAATGGCTAACCAAGACATTGTGTGAAAATCTTCTGGTCTCATCAATTTGATCGTTATAGTGGTGTGTGAATGGTGGTTTTAGCTGCATTTATTGCATGGAAACAGTTTAACACTAGTCACTGATAGTACTCAGCGCAATAAGTAAATTATGCTTTTGTTAGATGCTGGGTAATAGCCAGCCAAAGGATCATTTTGCAATAAATCATAAGAAAATAATAATTATCATATTTTCATTACCATCATTAAATTAAATAATATCTCACTTTTGATTTAGTTCCTGTATTACTTTTCATTAATGACACTGTACAACTATGTGGTGTCTAAAGCAACTTATGAATTGGTCTGAAAAATGCTAGGTCTCTTTTATCTGCTCAAATCAAAGCCTGGTTCACATTGCTTACTGACAGTCCCTGATGCATCACCGAAATGATGTTCACATTATTATAATTCGAAGCCGAATGCAATACTGCGTTCGCAATAAGCTTGACTTATAAATCATAACAACCAATAGAATCGTAGTTGAGAAGTAGAGACTAGCAGTCAGTGATTAACCGTACTATAGCAGCAATTTCAACTGGTATATTTATAAATAATAAAATAACTTTAGTACAATTTCAGCTGAATATTATTTATTGCTCATTTGGTATAATAATAAAAGATGTGGATTAATTATTTTAGTACAAAACCGCACAGTGATTGGTGATAGTCACAAAGATATTTCTAGCAAATGTGGTAAAAGCTAAATAAAGTTGAGCAGAGAGATCATTGTGATAGTATATAGACTCATTGATTAGGTCAATTCTCTTCACCACCTAAACCCAAAATAATATTAATAACATTGACAGAAGTCAGTGTTAATAATAAATATTATTACAATAATAATTAATAATAATGTTGTTGTTTGTACTTATTTTTTATTATTTTCTTATCAAGTTTTGACAATAATGAATCTCAACGGCTTAAATATTAAAACGTTACAATTGGGTGCCATCATTATTTATGTGCTGCACCCAGTTGATAGCAATTATCATAAATTATCATAATAATTATTGTTACGTTAATTTTGTTTCTTTTATAATCATTATGATTAGTAGTTATATACGATAATAATTAATAATAATTTAATAATACTAAACAATAATGGTAATAATAAAAAAAAAGATAACAGTTAGTCATTTCAATCAATAAATGAGCAGCAGAAAAATAAAAGACCAACAGCAACAAGTAATTACTTTATTATTTTAATTAAGATCAATCTGACATCTCTTACCTGGCATTGGTGAGTAGATATTATCTGTATTTTGAGTCTCAGTAATTTTGCTTTTTGAACCTCAAAACTCATGAAAATAAACCAATAAGAAATCAATAATAAATTTATCCGTAGTTGGGTGAAGCGTAAAAAGTTATGACAAATAGAGCAGTTAAATTTTATAGGTCAACTTAGACCTATTGCTGACAAATTGTGTTCATTGGTTCTCATTGCAGTAATGCATAGCCGTGGTTACGCCGTCGTCATCAAGTTTGGCAGTGCCAAACTTTCTCGATCATACCGCGTTGCTACGGCGACAACAGTATTCCATGTTCGCATTAGCGGGAAACCTTCGGCGACGAGACAACTCCGACTGCCGCCGTAGCAATGTGAACCAGCCTTAATATAGGAACCTACCATGTTTCCAACTATTTTGAAAATACTTAAAAACGCTATTCTTATATTGGGCTCTTGTTTTTCCTTCAACTCACAAAATATTTATCTTTTTAAACGCCATTTACTAGATTTAGTCACAAAAAGCTAGTTGAGTGCATTTCAAATTTTTGTTGTTGTTAGCCATGTCACTATTGTTAATTATTATTACTTAATACAATATTATTTTTTATGAATGCTGGTGTTGTAGTAACAAATAATTATTTCTAACATATTTATTTTATGTTGTTATCTTTATTGTGACCCAAAAAAATTTGATGATTGTGAATTTTCAGTTGTTTATTAATTATTATTACTATGATTAACTAGCACGGTTGTGGTGGAATGACACAATTATAAACATCAGTAGCATCTGTGATTTTAAATATCTTTGTGGTTTTGAACTGGTTATACTCCGGCTTGAAAAAGTTGACAAATTTTACTTCAAAAAGTTGTGGTCTCGTAATAAAAAAGGTAACTTTCTATAACATTTATGCTGCTTCTAGCAAACAAGCACATGTCAAGTAATACTAAGTTGAAGTGATTTATTGATGATGATCTGTCCATTGGTGTCAATTTCAACCAAGTTTTATGGCGATTTGCTTTAATCTCGCTAAATTCTGAAATTTTTCTCCTCAAAGTTATATATTCTTTCGAATTTTGATTTTGGAATATTTCATACTCAAATACAGAACCCTCGAAATTGTTTTGGTCGGCAGTCGATGTAATGTTGCTGCAAATTTGTTTGTTAGTTCATTGAAGAGACAATTATATCAAAATAATTTCTCCTTTGGTAGGCATTTCGGCAAGCTGTGAACTAAACCGTTTCCAAGCATCTTTCTTTTGAAAAAATTAGGAGTTGTTTATATGAAAATTTGCCCGTGTCTGATTATTAGGATCTCATTCAGTGGTTTTCTTTCTTTCACTTAGATTGCAAAAATCTGAAGCTTTTGTTATGACATTCAATTTACTGATGTTATGTTTGCACTGAAATTCTGTTTTGTTGATTGTTCATAATTTACCATTTAATTTTACATGGTGGTTATTTGTATTAGACAATGTTGTCTCTGTTGTACCGTTGCAATTACAGAACTTGAAAAGTCATTGGTTGTTGTAGGCTGGATCTCGTGGCTCATGGGGAGAGAAGGCCAACCGAGATCTGATTGTAACCAAGGGCAAAAGTTTTCGTCATGAAAAAACTAAAAAAAAGAGAGGCACCTACATGGGAGGGCAGATAGATCAGCAGGTCTACTCAGTCAAGTTTGACAGCGACTGATTCAGAGCACTCAATGATATGACTAACACACATCACACAATATTTTATAGATTACGTTGAGTGCTTTCACTTGACTCGCTGGCTGTCTACAGTCATAGTATCTAGTCTACTTCATATGTATCCTTCCTAAGCCTGCGTGCTGTGAACTGCCCTGAAACAGTCATCTCTTGTATAGCTATAGTTACTCTATTACTAATACCATATCTCATGGCTTGCCTTATTCGAAGGTTTTATAATATTCCACATGATCTTATGTTGTTGTTGCAGTGAATGTAACTTCTATATTCATGTATTCCACTAATCCCTACATAGCTTCCCAGTCCACGCATTATTACTGAATGAAATAAAGGATAATTTACAGTTACTGTTCTTTAAGAAATAGTCATACGAAAATGGCTCATGCAACTCAGAGCACTGAAACACTCTGTAGTGGGTGTAAAGAAAACAATGGCAACCGGCCAATACAATGGCCACTTGCATCAAACAAATCGTCCACTACCTGCTAATCTTGCCCAACAATTGTTTGGTATGAGAAAGTGGCAGACTATTGCACCCATTAATACGCAGAGAGAAGTATATCGTCAAAGGTCATCAATAGTAACTAGTAGGAAGGATGATATTTGATATATTTAAATTCATATTGGCTAGTTGATTTCATTAAACATAATTGAGCAACTACAACACTGCACTCATCTGAAAGAGCTAACATCATTTCAATATTGCCTAGGAAAACATGCAACCATAAAGGGTGTCACTAGCAACCTCTCTCCCATGCCTCGGCCACCAATGTCAGCATAGAGGGAGGGATAGTTGCCTCGCCTCTATACTTATCAGGAGCAAACAACTTCTAATCATTGCATTTCTATTCATCAAGCAGCAATTACAGCCATTGTTTAGTGGACATAGCAGATAACTCCAATATTCTCCAAGCAGATTTGGGGTCAAAATCTTCTTGATTTCTGCAGAGTGCCCAGACATACGTGTATCTCAGGACTTCTTCCTGCAATGTACATGACAATCTGGAGATATTGTCAAAGCAGTAAAAGAAAGGCCCTTAAGGAGTAGTCTTCCCGATAATGCAAGAACCTCCACAGTCATCCTAGGTTATCGTTCAGAAATGATACTTAGTTACCACGGGTGCAGTTAAATTCACAAAATTAAAAAAAAACAGGCCGCAGCAAAATAAACCAGTGGTATTTCACAAAACGAGTAAAGTTTACGAGCTGTACAATAGGTGTGTCAGAAATGCTAAATGGAAACAACACGTCTCATACAGTAACAGGAGATATCAGTGGCATACTTACAGGGTCACCTTCAACCACCTTGCCACTCTTGTCACGTATGACCATTATCTGTTGTGCATTAAAGGTGATTAAAAGCACCGGTCCCTGCTCCATCATTTGTCCACTGTGCAAGTCTAAATGCTCGACATCCAACACCTGAGAGTCCATCACATAGCCTAGTTTCGTAGCCTGTTTGATTGGCTCTGCCAGTATGTTATATGGCTACAAGAATAAGGAACACCCGTGCACATTGGTTTATGTTCTGACAACCTGCTAATTAATATATTTGGGGCCCTCTATTCCAACACAATAAATTATCTGTCAAAAAGCGTACTCATTAAAGCGAACAATATTGTTTAGGAATAACTACATCTTGGATTGAAATACTCAAAAAACACACTCCTATTATCTTCACCATAATTAAAATCTATAACTTCATTAAAAAAAAACTGTTTAATAAATGTTGAATGAGCGTAAAGCTTGACACCCAACATGCCAGTGAGCATGAGAGCTTATACTGAATGTCAGCACAAACAAATAAAACAAACGGAAGTGATAATACATTACATATATACTTATCTATACATAGACAGGTTACTTACAGCTTCAAAGCACCAGTCTTCTAATATATCTAGGTGACCCTTCACCATGGCCTGTAACACAAATTGTACAGTAGTAACGGTAGTAGCATTATATAGTAGTAACAGTAGTAGTATTATACAGTAGTAACAGTAGTAGTATTATACAGTAGTAGTATTATACAGTAGTAGTATTATACAGTAGTAGTCTTATACAGTAGTAGTATTATACACTAGTAGTATTATACACTAGTAACTACACATCTGATATAATTACTTACCTCTAACACATCTGATATAATTACTTACCTCTAACACATTTGGTATTATATCGGCTTTACAAAACTTCAAAAATTCTTCTTTGTCAAAATTAGGATCTATTTTACATATTTCTGTCAAAACTGCAGATAATTCTGTTTTGGATACACTACCTGCAACAGACATTACAATACGTTACCTGCAACAGACACTACAATACGTTACCTGCAATAGACACTACAATACGTTACCTGCAGCAGACATTACAATACGTTACCTGCAACAGACACTACAATACGTTACCTGCAATAGACACTACAATACGCTACCTGCAATAGACACTACAATACGCTACCTGCAATAGACACTACAATACACTACCTGCAACAGACACTACAACACGCTACCTGCAACAGACACTACAATACACTACCTGCAACAGACACTACAATACACTACCTGCAACAGACACTGCAATACGCTACCTGCAACAGACACTACAATACGTTACCTGCAATAGACACTACAATACACTACCTGCAACAGACACTACAATACGCTACCTGCAATAGACACTACAATACGCTACCTGCAATAGACACTACAATACACTACCTGCAACAGACACTACAACACGCTACCTGCAACAGACACTACAATACACTACCTGCAACAGACACTACAATACACTACCTGCAACAGACACTACAATACGCTACCTGCAACAGACATTACAATACGCTACCTGCAATAGACACTGCAATACGCTACCTGCAACAGACACTGCAATACGCTACCTGCAACAGACACTACAATACACTACCTGCAATAGACACTACAATACACTACCTGCAATAGACACTGCAATACGCTACCTGCAACAGACACTACAATACGCTACCTGCAATAGACACTGCAATACGCTACCTGCAACAGACACTACAATACGCTACCTGCAACAGACACTGCAATACGCTACCTGCAACAGACACTACAATACACTACCTGCAATAGACACTACAATACACTACCTGCAATAGACACTGCAATACGCTACCTGCAACAGACACTACAATACGCTACCTGCAATAGACACTGCAATACGCTACCTGCAACAGACACTACAATACACTACCTGCAATAGACACTACAATACGCTACCTGCAACAGACACTGCAATACGCTACCTGCAACAGACACTACAATACGCTACCTGCAACAGACACTACAATACACTACCTGCAATAGACACTGCAATACGCTACCTGCAACAGACACTACAATACGCTACCTGCAATAGACACTGCAACACACTACCTGCAATAGACACTGCAATACGCTACCTGCAATAGACACTGCAATACGCTACCTGCAACAGACACTACAATACGCTACCTGCAATAGACACTGCAATACGCTACCTGCAATAGACACTACAATACGCTACCTGCAATAGACACTACAATACGCTACCTGCAACAGACACTGCAATACGCTACCTGCAACAGACACTACAATACGCTACCTGCAACAGACACTACAATACACTACCTGCAATAGACACTGCAATACGCTACCTGCAACAGACACTACAATACGCTACCTGCAATAGACACTGCAATACACTACCTGCAATAGACACTGCAATACGCTACCTGCAATAGACACTGCAATACGCTACCTGCAACAGACACTACAATACGCTACCTGCAATAGACACTGCAATACGCTACCTGCAATAGACACTACAATACGCTACCTGCAACAGACACTACAATACGCTACCTGCAACAGACACTACAATATGCTACCTGCAACAGACACTACAATATGCTACCTGCAATAGACACTACAATACGCTACCTGCAATAGACACTGCAATACGCTACCTGCAACAGACACTACAATATGCTACCTGCAATAGACACTACAATACGCTACCTGCCACAGACACTACAATACGCTACCTGCAATAGACACTGCAATACGCTACCTGCAATAGACACTGCAATACGCTACCTGCAACAGACACTACAATATGCTACCTGCAACAGACACTACAATATGCTACCTGCAACAGACACTACAATATGCTACCTGCAACAGACACTACAATATGCTACCTGCAACAGACACTACAATATGCTACCTGCAACAGACACTACAATACGCTACCTGCAACAGACATTACAATACGCTACCTGCAACAGACACTACAATACGCTACCTGCAGCAGACACTACAATATGCTACCTGCAACAGACACTACAATAAGGTGATTCCCACATTATGTTTCCATAAAAGTGCTGAGATTATATGTGGAATATCTACTCAAATCTGGTACTTGGTGTGTAAATATGACACCCTACAGACAGCTGCCGGCAGCAGTGACAAGTGACCTACCAAAGAGTTGACCTATTTTATCTGTGACAGAACGAGTCATTCGTATGGCTATGTTATCGCTTTCATCATACTGTGTCTTCAGGTCGAACACCTCTGCAACGCAATTATACAACATACACAACATAAACTTACTGTATATGTACAAACATTATATATTAGTATATATACAGTACAATATACTCACTATGTACGTACAGACAGTATATATTACATATATACAGATACTTACTATGTACGTACATACAGTATATATTACATGTATACAGATACTTACTATGTACGTACATACAGTATATATTACATGTACACAAATACTTACTATGTACGTACATACAGTATATATTACATGTATACAGATACTTACTATGTACGTACATACAGTATATATTACATATATACAAATGCTATGTACGTACAGACAGTATATATTACATGTACACAGATACTTACTATGTACGTACATACAGTATATATTACATATATACAAATGCTATGTACGTACAGACAGTATATATTACATGTACACAGATACTTACTATGTACGTACATACAGTATATATTACATATATACAAATGCTATGTACGTACAGACAGTATATATTACATGTATACTGATACTTACTATGTACGTACAGAGAGTATATATTACATGTATACTGATACTTACTATGTACGTACAGACAGTATATATTACATGTACACAGATACTTACTATGTACGTACATACAGTATATATTACATGTATACAGATACTTACTATGCACATACTGATTGTTATCCTTAAAGTTTTGCCAGTTTTGACTCCATTTGCTATCCCTGTGCATGGTAACACCTGTAGTTTCAGTATCAGCTTCAAATACTTTGTCTTCTGAGGTACTGGATAATGTGGCCAGGTCTGAGCGTTTCTTTAGTATGTCTACATACAAGTACAGGGACGTCACTCAGGTGCCCCTAATGGCATGGAGCCTAGAGCTTCACCTATACTACGGTACTGCATATTCCCAACAACACGCGACACTTCCATAAAATAAGTCGAGTATACAAGGTAATACATTGATTACAGTCAAATTGAAAATCAAAATGTTTGACGTATGATTGAACAGAGGTCTCATAGTAAATATTCACAAGAAACAACTAGATTTCTACAATTCAGGAGTTTTTGACAGAAAATGACAAAAAGAAACTCGGTGAGCTAGTTAATAACTTGTCAGCTCACATTAAACTTGTGGCGTTGCAGCACCGTGTCCAGTAGAGAGAAAAAGAGAAGGTCACTTACGAGGCGCTGAGTAGTGCCTGCTACCAACTTGGGCTGCTTCATCGAGCTCTTCCTTCATCGATTTCACTCCATCTGAGACCGACTTGAACACATCAGTTTTACCAATTGTCTCTCCTGTTTTTTTGGCAGTTTCTGCTGCCTTGGACGCTGACTCAGCAACTTTGGAACCGATTACACCAGCTTTCTTAACCATCTCGTTCTTCTGAGCTTCTTCCCAACCCTGAGAGACACCCGTTAGAGAGTAAGAGCATTGATAAAATATCCTGGTGACGTATTCAGACAGCTACAGCACCATCTGCATAAACCTAAGCTGATTCACCAGAAAACAACCCACCTCAGCAGCTTTCTTCTGCAGCTCTTCTATTCTCTGTTTTACTGCAGAACTCTCAGACTCTATGTTTTCCTGTGAGGAAAAACAGTAACTTCATTTACAAAAATATATATATTATATAATCAATTATGTTGCTGGGCAATAAGTCGCACGCAATAATTATAAGTATTGAAGCTACAAAATTACAAGTGGGATCTATGAATACTTTCTCCATACTGGCATGTGATGATAAAAAAACAAACCAAAATTAAGCATAAAACATAAAATCATATGTTCAGTGGGTCATCACTATTTTTTTCAGTTGAGGACGAATACTACACCATCTATCTATATAACTTATAGTGTCACAGTGCAGTTGTCCAGGTGTCCATCTATCTATATAACTTATAGTGTCACAGTGCATTTATCTAGGTGTCCATCTATCTATATAACTTATAGTGTCACAGTGCAGTTATCTAGGTGTCCATCTATCTATATAACTTATAGTGTCACAGTGCAGTTATCTAGGTGTCCATCTATCTATATAACTTATAGTGTCACAGTGCAGTTATCTAGGTGTCCATCTATCTATATAACTTATAGTGTCACAGTGCAGTTATCTAGGTGTCCATCTATCTATATAACTTATAGTGTCACAGTGCAGTTATCTAAGTGCGCCAGGAACAAAAACCACCTTTTTAAAATCTAAACTTGCTATAATTTCATTTTTAAAGGTTTTTTGTTCGTGGTTCATATGTTTTTTTCAGTATATGAACTTCATATACTGAAAAAAACATAGTGTATCAATTTATCTTTGTAACCTAAATCGCCCACTATATACTTTTTCCTTTTACTGGTTGGTTGTTTGCAAAGAAGAACTTCCTAGCTACCACAGAAAGACAGAACCGCTTGAAAAGAAAAAAAAGGCATGGCTGTTTCAAAAAAGACGGCGTGACGCTTTTAGATGCAGAGACAGTCACCAGTGGAAGAAAACTTGAGAGACTAAACGAGATATAGTCATGGCAATGCTGTAACTTAGGCAATGCTGTAACTTAGGCAATGCTGTAACATAGGCAATGCTGTAACACAGGCAATGCTGTAACATAGGCAATGCTGTAACACAGGCAATGCTGTAACATAGGCAATGCTGTAACATAGGTTCACTTTGCCTGCAGTATAGTAGATATAGTTGGCTTACATATTTTCGTCGCGCTTCTTTCAAGGCTTCGGAGTCTTCTAGCTTTTTAGTTTGTTCTCGGAATGCTTTGAGATTTTCCTAAAACCATAAAATTGTACCATCATTTACCTCAGTACTGTTGGGTGGCGTGCACAGGTATGCACTCATCTCACCCAATACACTTCTCACCTTCAGCTTTTCATCTTTGCTAAAACCTTCTCGGAGGTTGTTGACTATATTTTCTAGGAATCCAACACGCTTGCCACTGGACATACATCTAGTCTGCTGATTGCAATGTGCGTTTGCGAGAGCGATTGAGGGAGTGGGTAGGTTTGACTTTGCAACATGCTGTACTTTTTCACAACCCAAGATACTCTAAAATGAACAAGTTATCAGAATAATAAAGAAATCATTGGATTTGGTAATGAGGTAATGTGGTGTGGAAAAAGTTCTATTAAATAATTAGTAGCAATAATTTATTTTGTCTTGAATATAAATTATTACTTCGGCAACTATTTCAGAATGTTACAGTGGAGATAATAAAACTATTCGCGACCTGTTCGTCGAACAAAGTACAAAAAATAATAGGTGTCCATAATTCAATACTACGCGATTGGAACAGAACATTAGTTTGGAACATCATAATTATTCAATGAACGGTTACAGAGTACAAAACAATTAAAAAAGATAACTCCCAATTTTCAAAGTAATCAAGAAAAATATACATATCGAATAGCTATAAACTGAGGTAGCTTGTAAAGCTGCCCTTCTAATTTAGTAAATTTTGAACGATCGTAATAGTTTTGAATTATTTTCTAGGGATAAAAAATCGGTCTATCAAAATGAAAAAAAAAACAAACTCGCCCGTTATAATTTATTCAGCGTTCAGTTTCATTCGCCACCTACGAACAATATAAATAAATGCTCGTTGATTATTCTTTTTATTCCGTGAGCTACTTTCTGTTGACCCACGAGATCCGAACAAAATGATTATTTATTGATTAAATTTATTGCCAGTTTAATTATTTTTTTTTGCAATTCGTTCGCGGAACATATGTTGTGAATACTCTTATTATTCTACAAAAAATCAGCTGTGTTTTTCTTGTAATGAATGTGAAAATGATAAACAACGATGATATTAATGATACAGCAATCTTATAACAATTGCTACATTATAGCCAAGGTTGAATAAAACCGGACAGTGGATATGCTATGCTGAACAACACAACTTTTCGATATGCATCACGTGTTTATGAAGTTGCTAAAATTTGTCATTGGCAGCCATCATCGACAAGTTGGTGCAACCAAACCTGTTACAGGTTCGCATCTCTACATAAATTGTACTTTTTGGGGGGAAGACGCATTGATAAACTAAAAGAAGATCAACTTTGTGCAAACATGGTTTAAAATAGCACTCATGCAGCTTTCGTTAGCTATGATGATAGAAAACGTCTAAACAACATCAATAAAATCATCAAGGAAAGTTGATTTTTTAGCACCCGTCGTGACAATAAAAAAATACAAAAACTTGGAATAAAAAAAGCGAACTTTTAAAATGCATGATAGACGTTTGATTTAAAGGGTCCAAGCCGCTTGATCATCAAAACACTAACAATTTAATCTCACACATAATAATATTTGTGGCTTATTTGTGTTATTTAATTGACTGGTGCATAGCAGCCACATAGCTATTAGCAAGCAGCAAGACAAATGTTCCCATAATACAGAAAAATCATTGGCCTCTTTTCAATTTTGATGACATTTCTAAGCACCTATAGTCGTTGTCTGCAAGACCAAAAGGCCTATTGTAAATCAATTGAGATAGGCATTTCTTCATAATGAAGATCATGCTCAACATAATTATTATCGTGAACGAATATTATTATGACTTATGATTATAAACTTTAGTCAATGTAGTTGGTTAAATCAATGTTTCACACGAATTTCATAAAATACCACAATGAAAAAACATAAAGAATAAAAGAAATGAAGAGATGAACATACAAAACAAAAAACATTAAAGTGTATTACTATATACACAAAAATATAAACAAAATATGTACAAATATCGCAAGAGTTGTCTTTTATGAGGTTTGCGCACTGTAACTGACTCAATTGTATGCCGCGAATGTTTAGCCCATCAATTTGCGCACAAGGAGGCATTTTGTCCATAAAATCTCTCATAGAATGCTTTCCACAAAATTTAAAATACAGCCAACACTTGATTTTTTACTTATCATTAGATCAGACACACTTCTGCGTAGGCCACCTTTAGTTTTACTATATGTGAAAGGTGTATTAGTAACTAGTTACAAAATTTGGAATGAAGCTCGACCGAAATAAATGCAGACATAGCTGAAATAAATGTAGACACCTCCCGGAATGAATGTCCACTAGGCTATATAGAAGATAATTTGGATGTTCATTCCCGGAAGTGTCTACATTCGTTCCTGGCAATACATAAAGATAATTTTGATGTTCATTTCAGGAATGCAAAAACTTATCATTTTTGGTCAAAAAAGACAGCTCCTGGAATGAACGTCAAAATGATCTTTTATATGTCGCCGGAAAAAAATGAAGAAACTTCCAGGAATGAACATCAAACTTTTCTTCTTTATAGCACAGTCGACTCATTCCATGTCTGTCGACGTTCATTCCAGGAGGTGTCTACGTTCATTTCAGCTATTCCTGTCTACGTTGGTTCCGATACCCAATGATAATGCAATAGAAGAAAGAAACCATAATATAGCGTCTACAAATTGATCACGAAATATGACATCACGCGTCAAAAGCATTGATATAAATATTTGTAGCACCCGGTTTTTTTCAGTTTCCAAATATTCGGGAATTACTAAATTTTCAATAACTTGGGACCACATGCTGCTAGAAACAAAATTTTAAAAGGGTTTAATAGGATACACTTTGCCGAATGACATTAATCAATCACTGCACTGCTTACATAAGTGCAGGCTTCAGAAAAAATGCTTGGAAACCACGTTGTAAACGAGAAAATTTCCCAGTGTGCCGTCGGACCATATGATTTTAGTTCATCTTATATCACTAGCCGATCAGATTACCGACCTGTTGATATACCATTTCTTATAGATCCTTTACATCTGGAGGTATGAAAATAGATTTAATAATTCGCTTGCCAAATAATAACGTAATTGTTTTTAATATATATTACCATGAAGTAATTAGTAACTAACCGCAAATTAATAACGCTCGCTTGGTCATGCGTAAAGGATTTCACTTTAATGTATCAATAATGAGGCGTAAAACTAACCGCTGTGCGAACATGAAACAAAGTAATTTTGGTGCTGAGAGAGTCATTTTTAAAACTCATTTTCTCAGTAACTATCAATGAGAAACAAAAAGGTTTACCACTATTGTAACTGCAAGATATGATTCTACGCCATGATATGTTTTTTAACGTCCTAAGGCTGATTTAAAAAATCAATTTGTACTGGCTACATAATAGTATATTTTTTCGATAACAGCGCAATGAATGTTATCATTGAAAAATACATATCATCATCATGTGCAAATGAAACAATTATACAGCTAACAATAAATGTCTGTGGTATAAGCTACAAAATATTTATTATCATCATGATTATTTATTTTAATAGAATAACGATAACTAATAACAGAGCTGTGACCAAATCACCGTGATTCAAATATTTGGTGACTCAAATATTTGAAAACTGATTTATTTCAATTATTTGATACAACTGGTGATTTGATTTGCTTTGCTTAATTTCATCACTATTTGATTTGATTTGCCTTTTTCCACAAGATTTGACCAAATATTTGCAAAAATTTTGCAAATCATCAAAAAACCAGTGATGATGTTTGTAGCTTTTCTTAATGCTTGTAATTGACCTGATATTGCCATAATTCATAGTATTCAATTGTAGCAAATAAATAAAAGCAGTGAAAAGAAACTATCTAATTATTAGCCTATAGTAATCAAGGGTCATGGAAAACTATGCTGCCTTTTCTTTTATGTCTAAATTTTCATCAGCAAAAGTTGAATTATCAGTTGACTACTTTCTTTTCTCACTTGAATGTGGTGAGCTGAGTGTTTATGAATAGCAACCAGGTTATTTACTTATCTGTAGTGAGTAATGCATTAGTTGATGATGTACTATAATGATGATTGCTTTGATACATATGCCAACTAATGGTCAGTGTTTGCTATTATTTATCAATTATCTAGTATCACTGGTACTATTAGCAATAGGCTACCATAATGACAGATTTTTGGCATATTTAGAATGGTATGAACTATAAGGGTTGATTGTTTTTCCTACTGGGTGTACATTTTATCTATTGCATGGAACTGGCTAATTCATTTGGCTAGTCTCAGCATTGTTTTGGAATTTAAACGATAATATATATCAGTAGGCATACCAATAAATAAGTTCCACTCGAAAGTGTACGCAGGAAAATGCAAGTTTGCGAAAGTAATCAAGTTGGAATATTGTTTTCTAGAGGCCAGCTAACCACACATTGTGATCTAACTAACTTTGGGTTAATTGGTTCAGGCAGCCTATTATTATAAGCTGAAGGTTGTTTTTTATTACATTTCTAATAGTTTTAGTGATGATTTGAAAAATTTGCTGCAAATGACGCTCCAAATATTTGATTTGGAACAACGCACGATTTGACTTGATTTGACTTTTTTACTCACTAGTAAAAATTTGATTTGATGGAAAATTCGAATGATTTGAGTCATGAAAATCATGATTTGTCACAGCTCTGACTAATAATAATAATTAATAATAATCTTGTTTGACACGATCATCATTAGTAATAATTACGATAATTTATCAACACCACACACATGAATAAGAATATCTACTAAGTTAATAGCTCATTATGATTCTTATAATAATAGTGAATTATGAAGTAGATCTTATTTAATTTTATTATTATTATAACTACCATTATAATAATTATCATTATTATGTGCTGTTCTCTCTTACTACTTTTTTTTGCTGATAATTAATAATAATAATAATTATAATAATAAATTAGACTAGACTACTACTAAGACGACTACAACTAATAATAATAATTAGATTATTATTTTCAACAAAGTAGTAGTAGTAGTCTTGGTGGCGGTAGCAGTAGTAGTAGTGGTGGTAATAGTAGTAAATAGCAACGGCAGCAAGCAGGAAAAAAACCAATGACCACCACGGGGCCGGCTTTTTTCATTATTATAATATATAATAATAATAAATAATACTAATAATAATTATTATTATAATAATAATAATAAACAGATAGTAAGGTTTTAAAAAAACTGAAACTTCATCACAATACAAATGAGTATTCTAAACAGACCACTAACTTTAACTACTATGACGGCTAAAACTGTTCCAATACCTGAGAATGTTTGCAAACAAGTTGCTTAGAAATCTTGACTACATGTGCGCCATAGAATGACGCCATTATTGTTTTTTCTCAGAGTGTTTCCTGTTGCTCAAAGCCTTCAATCCGAGGTTTGCTGATGAAGAAAATTCCTACTACACCGTTGATGTCCATCTACTATACAGCCTTTGCAACGGAATCTGTGTATCAAGATCCTGAGCTAGTATTTTTTTTGCATAAAGTTTGCAATACAGTTATGGCTTCCGTGGCAAGCAGCTTCTCGATGAAGTTTATGAACTTTGACGTAGTAGTTGCTTTTTACTGAGTTTATAAATACTTTACTGCGTCTATGATTTTAAGCAAACCACAGCTTTTAGGCAACACGCGGTTCCGTTGGCACAAGTTCACTTGCTGTGACGTTACTGACAACTACTGATAATAATAATTAATACATTAAATAACAGCTGTTGACTTTTTTTTTTATTTCATGTCGTTTTAGTTGCTATCTTAAATGGAAGTAACTAAACCAATTAATACTACGTGAATTACTGTTACATCTTTAAAAAAAACAGAAAAAATAGATCTGGTGAGTTGATAACAACAACGAACAACAACATGGCAAATACAAACAACAACAACAACGACATCATCATTGATTATTATTATGATTATTATTATTTATTATGATTATCATCATCGTGCCAACAACAACAGCGCAGGTCCACATAGATAATATAGTTGTTAGTTGTATAGTTTTAAGCCTATAATTATAATATAATAGGTTTTTGATAACGTAAAGAATTTCTTATTGAAAATCTATTATTATTATTATATTATTATATTATGCCAATGAAACTATACAATACAACTACTAACAGCTGTCTGTGTCACCGACCAGCTCTCCTCCTACTAGTAGTCTGGTACTACTACTAACTCTATCTATCTACTAGCTAGTACTAGTAGCAGTACTGCTAATACTATTACTCTACTGCTGCTGTTAATTTTCTGCAACTACCAAATAGATACTATTGTTAGTAGTGTAGTAGTCGTAGTAGTAGCTGGCAGCAGCAGTGGTAGTAAAATTTGGTGGTTGATGCAGTACTGCTACTACTACTAAACTACTTATTACTACTACGGTAGTTTTTCTACTACCTACTACTGCAGCAGTGTAGAGTGTATAATTATCGATTTAAATAATTCATGATAGTTATTGTTCCATTAATTATGGCTATTGTTGTTATTAAAATGACGTTGCTGCTAATTATAATAATAATTTGAAATAATTACTATAATCTATTAGCACTCCGTTGTAGTTCTGCAATGTTATTAGTACCTATTATTAGTAAGTATTATTCTCTTTATTTTCTCTTAAAGTTTAAGGAAGTTATTGCTCTCTTGTGGGGCCTAGTAAAGTAGCAAAGCCTCATGTGTTTGGTTGTGGTTCATGGTTTCAGCCTTCAGGATTGTGTTCTTCTATCATTTCACTAATATCCTGGTTTTGGGATGGTCATATGCTGTTTGGTGGAAAACCAAGCAAGTGGAACTGCTTTCAAAGGAAAACAAAATTCATCATCACAACATACCGACAGACTTTAGTTGTATAGCTTCGTTTGTGTGGGCCCACGTTGCGTATGCTCTGTAATAACGTACACAATTAGTTATGAAAACTTTATGAACAAATTATTATAATAAAACAAACAAATTGCTTTCTAAATAGCAACATACTGATGAGAATCATCTCAACATACAAAATAGATAATTGACCGATGAAATTAAGTGTCATTGTCAAATTTTGGTGTTCTTAGCAAAATCACTTGATAACTTCCGCATGGATTGTGGCTATTAATAAAATGTGCAATGTTTAAATTGGCTTATTTATTTGGCATGTTTAGAGGATCGCTATCTGTAGTTGCTATTTGAATATATTTTTTCTGTTTTTTTTTATTGTGAAAAGCTGATGTATCTTCGTTTTTGTCATTATAATATATAACTAACAGTGGTCTGCGTTACACTAATGTGATGTGGTAACAATTGGTTGCATAGAAAAAAGATGCGAGTAAAAGTGGATTTTTGTATTCGATTTGAGTCAGTTTATGTGTTGCTGAGAACTGTTACCCGATATAATAATATCTTGTTGTTAGACCAAGCATTTTTCGCTAAGAAAACTGTGTATTTAGTGCATTAAACGAAACCTAATTAGAATTTAATATCTAAATGTATAACAGTGAGCAAACTACCAGCAGTTTTTTACAGGAAAGCTCATCACTTGGTAGCTCTGTAGTTAGTAACAGGCTGAAAATGACAGCTCAATCAATATTTTGCTGATGGATTTTGCTTGCAATTGTCGGGCTGTGTAAGATCAGGTTTGTATTAAAATCTTTGAGGCACCCGGTATGACAACATGTCATGACTTGATAGACTGGGCAACGTGTATTAGCTAGACTCATTGTTATTAATTATCTATCTACTTAATTCAGTAGCACGAGCCATACAATGGTTAAACCATGTGAACTGATGGGAACCAGCATAATGTCACTGATAAGTGATATGTGGGCCCCTTGTCCAGCTCATATTCGAGATTGCTTGTTGACGGCAGGTGATTTTTTTCTATAAATCATCACCAAAAAAATATAGTCGCTGGTGCCTGCGCTGATACGAAGGTTTGTGATTGTCATTTAATAGACACTGAATATATTATCTATTGATTTTTTTTCTTGCATTGACATATCTGTCAGTAACCTGTGCCAACACTCGACATTCATTGCCTCTCCGCGTCTGTGTAAAGTCTAAATGTCAGTGATAAATTTACTATAGCCTGCAGAAGCATGAGGTTTTGTGTACATGATATCATGTATGCTTGGCGTACCTCTAAATCAGTGTACATGGAGATGGGTCTCTTTATACGAAATAATTGGTAGCAGTATTCATACATTTGCCTCTTTTTCTGTTAAATGTAGAGGATTAACTAGTCATATGTCACACTTAGTCATAATTAGTAGTTCCTTCTCCTTGCCAGCTATTGCACCAAGTATTTGGCAGGTTTAAGTAGGTTGAGTAGTATTCTACAAGAGCAGACAGACAGGGAGTGAAAAGCTCATCGCATGATTAACTACAGAAGCTAACAGTAAATTATATAGTCTATATACATGTCATCTCTTGTAGATATAGTAGATCTGGCCAGTAGCATCTATGACATTCTATCACTAGAAATAAAGACTAGTCTACACATATAGGTTGGTCTATACTGGTAGCCGTTTGGTTGGTTAAACACCGGGTTACACATAAAGTGGTTAGTTAGTCTTTTTTATTAAAAGGAATATTTGCGCAACACGACCCTTCCCACAGTTATTGTTGTGAAGTATCTAATGCAATACGTGACTAACGACACATCACTTGAGATCAGTGGGCTTACGTTTGAGATAAGGTAGGCTGGTTTTATTGTATGTACACAGAATGCATTGAAGGCCACTTAGGGGTGACGTAACACTGTACATCACACTTGAGCCCTGCGCCGAAGTGCACTCACATTGCTGTTAGGTGTCTTTGTTTGTTTTGAAATACAGAAATGAGAGGGAAGTTTGAATGTTTGTCCTGTCTATCGCATCAGTTGATTAAAAATGAAATTTTGTTGCAGTTGTTAGCTGAAACAAGTCGTATCCAAGATGGATGACTGCTTCTCGTTGCTACGATTACTAATAATATTTATCAGTTGTCATTTTGTGGCATGTGATAGAGAGGAGATTCGCATGCCAGGATTCAGGCCTTCATATGTAAGTATATGGTCTTGTCTAGTCGTAAGTATATGGTCTTGTCTAGTCGTAAGTATTTGGTCTTGTCTAGTCGAGACCATTATTAGCTTTAGTCACAGAAAACCTTCAACATGTTGAAGCAAACTGATAATGAGTTCTACCGCGACATAACAACAGATATCTACCGGTAAAGCATTTTACTCAACATGTGTTATATATAAGGAAGACGACACTTTCTACAATGTTCCGTGTGGCTGCACACAATCTCATAAATGTTACCCGTAAAAAGTGCAATAACTTTGATTTTTTGTAGCCTTCAAAACATCAATTTATGTTACTTCTAACTTCAATTTCCTCATAAAGTTGGACACATTTTCTTCAGTTTAGATGCTTTATGAAATATGTAAAGTTTCTGCCACTTAGTAGGTGAATCTAAACTAAAACAAAACATCATACATGTATATGTATTTATATTTAGTAACGTTATAAGTCATACACAGTTTTTGATGTAATGTGCCTATCGAGAAAGTTTGTTTGCAGACCCCATTGAGTAGATTGGTCTGTGATTACTTCGTAGGTTCGTTGGCTGGTGATCAGATGCTACTTAAACAGTGGGCAGTTACTTATATTTTCTCAAGTATAATTGATTTATGTGCACAATGCCGTCTACTGTTACTTGCGCAAACTAAGTTGTTTGTGTAGATTTATTATTTACCCTAACAAAACTTCTCTCTTTCTGTAGGAGGACTACTACGTCTGCACCTCTATACCTGTATCAGGAGAAAAATATATAAGTAAGTTGTATGTGTGATTGATTGTAGTTGAGGCTTTGATGTCAGTGTTGTTAGTTTGTTAGGAACTGAGGCTTATGCTAACCAGGGTGTCACACCTGGCAGAGTTTAACTATTGCCAGAGTGTCTTATTTCGTTTGACCGAATTTTTTAGATTAGGCTGATAAATTGCTTCACAAACAGCGCGCTCTTTATTGAGTTAGTTTATTGGAATACATTCAGACAAGTTGGATGGTTCTATAGCTTGCAGTGATTTAAAACACTTGCTATCAATGTTGTCCCTCTTGTTTCTAAGATAAATTTTTGTCGATATCTAGTAATATTGCATGTTACTACCTACTGCAGCTTGTATGAGATATATTTGTGTGGTAAGATGTTGGTTTGAGAAAAGTTAGTAAAATTAAGTGATTTCTCTCTGAACAGCTTACAGACAGGAAACTACTAGTAGTGGACTATAGTGAACTATAGTGGACTATGCGGTCTTATCAGCACCAAGTTGCTCTGGGCGCTTTCAATTTGTTCACTGCGCTCTGATTGGTTGGAATTGATGATGTTTTTTACAAATTTTCGGTGTGAAATTACATCTCTTGGTCAATGGAGCCATGCTGGTACCATTGTACTACTTGTACTAGCTGGTAGCATTGTACTACTTGTACTAGCTGGTACCATTGTACTACTTGTACTAGCTGTAACTTTTAATGCCAAAGTTTTGATTATTATTATTACTCAGTACTTTACATCAACTACCTTATTCAAATTCTAAAATGAGATTAGTGGAAAGATTATGCCATTAATCTGAAGGATTATCTAGGTTGTATGGAAATGTAGTTGCGAAATGGGGAACTTTTACTCGTAGAACATTTTATCTGTTGTTGTAAGTTAGTTGGACTCCTTGCAGTCTCATCTCTCTATTTTCTCTGACAGCGCAGTACGAAGCCCTAGCGGAGGCGAGCACTGCCCACCATATACTTCTGTTTGGTTGTGATGAACCATACTCTGACTCTGCTACATGGTTAGTGCTGCTCTTCATTGCTCGCTTCTCGTACACGAAACTATTTATTGCAAATCCTAAAGCAATTTTCCTCCTTATGTTGAAAGAGATAGAATAGAATTTTGCATCAGTCCTGTCTCAAAGATTGTTTGAATGAGATAGGCCTGAGCAATCTTGTCCTTCATCACTGTGTGAATATTTGATTATTTGTATAAATTCTAGCCTTGAAGTTGATGCTAAAATTGTGTTGTTGACTTTTAGGGATTGTGGTAATACTTGTCGTGGGGATAGCTCCATAATGTTTGCATGGGCTAAGAATGCCCCACCCACAACATTGCCTAAAGGTCAGTTCTCAGTCTTGGTCTATACTTTTTCTGTGTGCATTGATCATACTGTAGTGGGTAAATGCACATTCACTTTCAAGTTGTTTGCTCTACAGTTATGTTGTTGAGAAGCATTCAGCTCTCATGTATACGTTGTGTAGAGTGTAGACAACTCCCATAAATATGGTATATATAATATATACAGTGGTGTTACGAATAAACGGACCGCTCTAAGTTTTTGTTGTTCTTTGGTATAAATATAATGCCACTCCAATCTCTTTGGATATCTGTCTTTAAAACTCTCCTTGCTGGTGAAGATGAATGATGATTGCTCTTTTGGTTTTGGAAACTGGTATAAAATCGAGGACCAAGAGCCTATCTATTATAGCCTGTAGGACACTCTTGTTCTGCTGCTAAACCCATTAATATGTTGCACACGTAAAGTCAAACACAATGAGGTTGGAGATATATGGTTTACTGTGAGAGCATCATTGATTGAACGGAGAATTTTGGTGGCACTGATGAGATTATCCAAATTTTACCAAGCTGCTCAGTAGTGCTTAGGGCTCCTAAATTTAATTCCTTTAGGATTAATGTGGTACCATCAGAAACTAGAGGAAACGAGCTTTAATTTGATGTCCATTGTGCTTTGTTGGCATGATTACATCAGCTTCTAATGATGCTATTCATACCGTATACATAGTGCATTCATAGCAGGGGCCGTCCGTTTCTTTGTAACACCACTGTATATATAAAGTGTACACAGCTTGGATACTCACTGTCTATATAAAAGGTAGGGTAAGACAAAGCCCCTTGCCCATATTCCTACGCCATACCCTACCGTCGAAAGCACCTCCCGCCAGACGAGCCTCCTACTTAAAAGTCCACTTTAAAGTTTCCAATACCTCAAAAAATAAAGCAACATTGGAGTTGAAAAATATTTTTAAACCAAATAATATCAACATATGTAAATTATCGCAAATTACAACTTATTTGTGACAAAAAACATATCAGGCTTGCATTTCCGGTGTCGTGGTTGTAGATCAACCACAACAATAGTTTCAAATGTGAATTACAAATTGTTTGTCTAAAACAAATTGTACATGGTAGAGTGTAAATAAATAATACTCTTCAAACAAGATAAAACAATAATTATACGCTAGTTTAAGAGTATTTTCAGTATTCTGGTTATGACTATTCAGCACTCTTTGACACTAAGAAAAGACAACTCCTTTGGAGGTGGGGGTTTGCCTTCGGGTTATACCCCATGTACATCTACCGATTAGCTCCCGATTTGCCTTACCGATTGAGGATTTCCTTGCATCCGTTTCCTGTGTGACGTGATGAAATAATCGGTAGCATTTTATTTGAGGCTATTGGTAGGTTTTGCTCGTGGTCAAAAAATCGGTAGATATTTTGTGATTGGACCAATCATATCACCGTTTGTGGTTTTAATGTTTCCAACAAAACTCTTTCTCAAGTGCAGTTATTTTTAGATGAAGAATCGTTTTTTAGCGTCCCGTTTTTGTTGTTTTAAATCACTTTATGGAAAAAATGTAGCGAGTTTCACCGGTATTGCGTGAGAATGGCAATTGGAGAAAAAAAATAGGGGAAACTCCTTGACGTCATCTCCAATCGGTAAGGGCAAATCGGTAGGTAATCGGTAGATGTACATGTAGCATTAGGGTTTTGACGGTAGGGTACAGCGTAGGGTATGGATAGGGGTTTTTGTCTTACGTTAAAAGGTACACAACCTTCATGTGTACACTCTATATATAAAGGGTACACAACTCTCATATATAGAGGGTACACAACTCCCATATATATATACTGTATATATAGAGGGTACACAACTCCCATATATTGTATAAATAGAGGGTGCACAACTCCCATATATACACACTTGTTGCAGACGTGGGATACCATGTGGGCGGAGCCAGTAAGATAAAATATATAGTGATGCAGGTGCATTACCTGAGGGCGCTCAGCCAGTCAGACCCAGCTGATAGATCTGGTATAGCGATCTATACCACCACCAGTGTACCCAAGTACACCCAGGGTATTCTACTTATGGTTGCTGGTATCGGAAGAATCCCTGCAAATACACCACGTAAGTGTTTTCTCTCGTCTACCTGTAACTGACCCGGATGTAATTATATAATTACTGTGTGTAGGTTACGGTCATTGACATTGTGATGAAAGTTGTGGACTGTGTCCACCATTCTTAGTGATAATCTCCTGAACTTGTTTAGAGCGTCATGTCTCCGTGGTAATTGTTCTGTTTTATCATTCACATACATTAGTGAGCATTGCTGTGACACAACGGTATTTGTTCTAGTGACAACCATAGATGTATCGTGTAAATACCATGGAGCGACCACTATATATCCGTTTGCCTTCCGTACCCACGCCCACACTCTCAGTAAGTACATGCATACTGCAATTGGGTACATGTCTATTCCAAGGAGGTGCTAGTATGCACATGCACTATATACTATATGCACACACTCAGGTACCGTGATATCAGCATACAAGAGGCCCACAAGGTATGGTCAGTGGGAGCTGCTAGGTAAAGGCAACCCTCAATGGCCCCAGTCATTCTATCCAATGAACAGGACTCATCAGATAAATGATCAAGATATTTTAGCGGCCAGATGCGTGTACAACAGCACTAATCGTGAAAGGGTGACTACTATTGGGTGAGTGAGTTATTGTGTAGAGGAGGTGTTGTGAGGTAACATGTAGAGTAGGCACTGTGAGGTTACACTATTAATGTATATTGCGCAGATCGACCCACAATGATGAGATGTGTAACTTTTATATGATGTACTATGTGGAAGGGGAGGCGGAGTTTATCACCTGTAATGGTAATCAATTGCCTAGACAGGCCAAGAGTCTTCCACCAGAAAGTAAGGTGCGTCTGCCCCCCAACCCAAAGCTTGATGAGATAGCAGCAGGACATCACCACCACCATGTGGATGAGCCAGGTACTGATGTAGTACCATATATCTACTGATGTAGTACTATATATATACTGATGTAGTACTATATATCTACTGATGTAGTACTATATAACTACTGATGTAGTACTATATATCTACTGGTGTAGTACTATATATCTACTGGTGTAGTACTATATAACTACTGGTGTAGTACTATATATCTACTGATGTAGTACTATATAACTACTGATGTAGTACTATATAACTACTGGTGTAGTACTATATATCTACTGGTGTAGTACTATATATCTACTGGTGTAGTACTATATATCTACTGATGTAGTACTATATATCTACTGGTGTAGTACTATATATCTACTGGTGTAGTACTATATATCTACTGGTGTAGTACTATATATCTACTGATGTAGTACTATATATCTACTGGTGTAGTACTATATATCTACTGGTGTAGTACTATATATCTACTGGTGTAGTACTATATATCTACTGGTGTAGTACTATATATCTACTGATGTAGTACTATATATCTACTGGTGTAGTACTATATATCTACTGGTGTAGTACTATATATCTACTGATGTAGTACTATATATCTACTGGTGTAGTACTATATAACTACTGGTGTAGTACTATATATCTACTGGTGTAGTACTATATATCTACTGGTGTAGTACTATATAACTACTGGTGTAGTACTATATATCTACTGGTGTAGTACTATATATCTACTGGTGTAGTACTATATATCTACTGGTGTAGTACTATATTTCTCTACTTGGTAGTAAAAGTCAACCCAACTGAGCCAACATTTCACGTCAATGTAGACGGCAACAGCGTACCATGTGAGTACATTACTGCTGTATGCGTATATATTACTGTTGTACATGTATATATTACTGTTGTACATGTATATATTACTGCCATACATGTATATATTACTGCTGTACATGTATATATTACTGTTGTACATGTATATATTACTGCCATACATGTATATATTACTGCTGTACATGTATATATTACTGTTGTACATGTATATATTACTGTTGTACATGTATATATTACTGCTGTACATGTATATATTACTGCTGTGCATGTATATATTACTGTTGTACATGTATATATTACTGTTGTACATGTATATATTACTGCCATACATGTATATATTACTGCTGTACATGTATATATTACTGCTGTACATGTATATATTACTGCTGTACATGTATATATTACTGTTGTACATGTATATATTACTGCCATACATGTATATATTACTGCTGTACATGTATATATTACTGTGGTACATGTATATATTACTGCTGTACATGTATAAATTACTGCTGTACATGTATATATTACTGCCGTACATGTATATATTACTGCTGTATATGTATATATTACTGCTGTACATGTATATAGTACTGCTATACATGCAGACATGGCTGAGGCAGAGAACTGGTATGCTGCCCCTGAAGGCATCACTATTGGACAGTTGGGTGGAGTGGACACAGACAGCGAAGGAAATGTTATGTTCTATCACAGAGGATCTCATGTGTGGGATGGCAGCTCGTTTGATGACAATAATGTCTATCAACAACAGGAAGCAGGTAAATACATGTGTACACTATATATATATAGTGTACGTATCATCATCATATATATATATCAGTGTCTGTTGCACATCTGCCATAAAGTGCTCGAACCTAGGTGAGCTAACCTGTATAAGAATGGAAATAAAACAAGATGTGACTAAGTTGGTGTATAACTACTAGTTTTGTGCATGTAATTATACAGTCGTTTATCTTACGAGTGTATAATTATATGCACGAAACTAGTAGTTATACACCAACTTAGTCACATCTTGTTTTATTTTCGTTCCATTCCGCCCCTACCACCCCTCTGCAGAGGGGCGGTGGGGGCATTCCGCCCTGGTGACTTTCATGCCCGCCCTAATTTTTTAGCTCTGTAGAATTGTTATTATTATTCTAACAAAATTATTGAAAGGCTTGCTTGTCATATCCAAAATAGTTTGGGCTGGTACACCAAATTTTTGTTTGTATATTTTAGGTGCTATATCGGAGAAGACTTTGGTGAAGTTAGACTCATCTGGAAACTTGGTTGAGTCATGGGGAGACAACTTGTGAGTTGTTATTATCAGTTTATACTGTTTGTGTTATAGCCCATTGTACATGTTTTTGTAATTTCACTACCTGCAGTAAATGTATTATTGCTATGGCCAATCATGATATTAGTTTGCGTTGTAGATTTTACTTGCCTCATGGAATCACAATAGACCACGAGGGTAACATCTGGCTGACCGATGTGGCTATGCACCAGGTCAGTTTACTCGTAGGCTTCATTCATTCCTGCTTGATGTCCTCTTTGACTGCTGTGAAATAGTAAATATAGAGTCAGTAACAAAATAAATGGAGTTGTTTTACTCCGCATGAATTGCTCCCCCTCCTTCCTCCATCAATAGTCAACTCGGTTTCCTGCTCGCTTCATTTTTCAGTTCAACAAGTTTGCCGAGAGATTTTTCCGTAGAACACTTGTCAGCATTGTTATTTGGTGGAATGCAGTTTCAGGCTATATTCATTTGTTTACAGGTGTTTAAGTTTTTGGCTAGTGATAAAATGACAGCGTCGCTGACCCTGGGCGAGAAGTTCAAGCCAGGCTCGGATGAAGCTCACTTCTGCAAGCCGACAGACGTTGCAGTCATGGCTGATGGTAGTTTCTTTGTGTCTGATGGATACTGCAACGGAAGAATTATACACTTTGACAGCTCTGGTAATACTGTAAAGGTGTGGGGAAACGTTGGCGCAGGTGAGGAGTTACTACGTCTTGCATGTCATTTGTCCATGTAAGCGACACCTCAACTACTTCAAGGTCATTTATGTGTTACAGTCTTCAATGTTTCATCATTCATCGTTAAAAATGTTATGTTAAGTTCTTTCACCGATTATTGAGATAGGCATATTGTTTTTCTGTTCCAATAGTGTGTGCGCGCAATTGAGCTGCATTAGTGTGTGCGCAATTGAGCTGATGGAGACGCTGTTATTGTGTGTGTATTACTCACATAAGCACAATGTTGTAGGTGCTCCGAATAGGTTTCGTGTTGTGCACTCACTTGCGCTGTCAGAGAAACTGAACCAGCTTTGTGCGGCCGACAGAGAGAACCGAAGAATTCAATGCTTTAACATTGACAACAAGTTTCTGTATGAGCATGAGTGTGATGTAAATCCCTTTGCTCTCGCATTCATACCAAATACAGGTGGGTGGTCTTAGATTAGAGTTAAACTGTTAAAGTCCTCATATCCCCCTTGTGTAGTAGTGACAGGTGTCATGTCAGACCTGTGTAATAGTGACAGGTGTCATGTCAGACCTGTGTGGTTGTGACAGATGTCATGTCGGACTTGTGTGATACTGACGGGTGTCATGTTAGACTGAGTGATTGTGACAGGTGCAATGTCAGGCTTTTCTTATAGTAACATTTGTATGATGTGATGTGATAGATCCAATTGATGACATTGTAGATAAAATGGTGGTTGCAAAGGCCAACCAACAGGACGAAACTGGTAAACTTTCCCTGTTACACGTTTTCCCTACGGCAGCGAATAATATGGGAGACTTTAGTCCTGTTAGCAAGGTAAAACTATGATTGTGTGTGTGTACGCTTGTCCATTATTGCCTTTGTCACTGGCATCAAACATTGTTTGATCTTGTATTGTATCATTGTTAGTCATTCTCTACCCTCCACGATGTCGCCATATCCAAAGATGGGCAAGCAGCGTATGTTGCACAGCTCGACCCGCCCTTTGTTTACAAGTTTATGATATCAATAAGAGGTGAGTCGGCACAATACAAACTCCTGAGGTGACCAGCGTATCTGTTAATGAATGGTGAGAAACACTCTAGCCTGAATTCCATCATTGTGGAGGCATCTACATCGGCCCACCAAATGTTTTTGTAACACTTGAGCTACCTGTACATCTAATGCTTCAACGCATTCACTTATTAGCGCAGTTCATTTCGAATACCTCAGATTTCTTTTTGTTTGACAGACTCAGTCGACAGTTCCATAGATGCCAAAGCTATCAGCACCGCTGTCGGTAAGAAACTGGTGCCAAAACACAAACCTTTAG
This sequence comes from Cryptosula pallasiana, assembly GCA_945261195.1. Classification (NCBI taxonomy): domain Eukaryota; kingdom Metazoa; phylum Bryozoa; class Gymnolaemata; order Cheilostomatida; family Cryptosulidae; genus Cryptosula; species Cryptosula pallasiana. Next base: position 40,100,504 of record OX183135.1, read on the forward strand.
ACAGCGAGGATGATGCCAAAGACACTGTCTCACAGACAGTGCCCATTGTAGTTGGCGTTCTTCTGCTGGTGCCCATAGTCTGTGTGCTTGTTGGACTGCTTGTCTATAAGATATATAAAGCCAGTGAGTATAAGTATATATAAAACGATTGACAAAGTGTCGTTTGGAGTTGTGCCATTTTTACTGTTTTCATCAGTTTTTACGCGAATTTGCTTGACTGTGGCGGAGAACAAAGCTCATTTGGATGAGATTACCAAGAATTTACTTCTATAAACGCAGCAACCACCTGTGTTTGATAGTCTCCGCACACTGTGAGGCGTTTATGAAGAATTTTTAGATCAAAATATCTGTTAACCAGTACATGCGTTATGTTATTCATGGGTAAGGTAAGGTTTGCAGTGGAAGGGTTATAGTCTGGTTAGAGCTCATGCCGACACAAAATGAAGCTCATTGCTTCAACTTCACAGCGTATATTGTATATTGATTTGTGTTTGACAGCGTATATTGTATATTGATTAGTGTTTGACAGCGTATATTGTATATTGATTTGTGTTTGACAGCGTATATTGTATATTGATTAGTGTTTGACAGCGTATATTGTATATTGATTTGTGTTTGACAGCGTATATTGTATATTGATTAGTGTTTGACAGCGTATATTGTATGTTGATTAGTGTTTGACGGTTTTTCAACTATTCTTTTCAGGGTTTTGAAAACTATTCATTTTTATTCAAGTTGTATTTCAAGTCGTTTAGTATCCCAAAATTTGGTGTTATGGCGAGAGTGACTTCACAGTTGTCGCTAGTAATACAGTTTTATTAGAGCATGACATATTACTCAGTCTGTTGTTTGATTTGGTTGCACTGAAAGCGATAGTCACTTCCATCCACGTGTCTATGCATCGCTGTGTATTTTAGGGCAGCATAGAGATATCCATGGAGCGTTTGATATGGGAAATATCTTTGGGAGTGGCGGCAAAAGACCACGAGGTGACATGGCAGGGTTCAGCCCCCTTGCCACCAACGAGGATCACTATACTGATTCTGAGGAAGAGTCTGTGAATGAACGAAAGACTTTTGTTAAACCATAGTTGGGGCGTCACCCATCTTTCCTCACAATCTCTTAACCCCTGTGTCCGTTAACCAGACCATAGTCTATGGTTGTTTTAGCCTGTTGTCTATGGTTTCTGACATTTCTTCCCAGACTTCTACTTCCTTACTAATAGTTTTATTTCCGGATGGTTCTCACAGCCTGCTGTCAGTTTCGATCGGGCAGTGAACGTTCCACTGCCATGTGCGATGAGGTGTCAAACCTACGAATTATTTTACATTCTTTGTTTTTGTTGAGTTCGGTCTTGTACCTGGCTGTAATATTTATATTTTTATATTGTTGTAGCGTCTATGAAATCTCCACCAGGTTAGCATATCATAGACATCTAGTCATGTAAGTTTAATGTTGTTATTTTATCTAAATGTCTATTGAATATCGTTTTAAATATATGATGAAAATTTCAAAAACTCTCACTCTATGAAATGGAATAGGAACTGGTAGTTTCAACTTCTTTTGTTGGATTTCATTCAGTGTGCTAGCTAAACCCTCGCTATACCCTAGCTGAACCCTAGCTAAACCCTCGCTATACCCTAGCTATACCCTAGCTATACCCTCGCTAAACCCTAGCCAAACCCTAGCTAAACCCTAGCTATACCCTAGCTAAACCCTAGCTATACCGTAGCCAAACCCCAGCTATACCCTAGCTATACCCTAGCCATACCCTAGCTAAACCCCAGCCAAACCCTGGCTGAACCCTTGCTATACCCTACCTAAACTAACTAAATCCTAGCTATACCCTCGCTAAACCCTAGCTATACCCTAGCCATACCCTAGCCAAACCCTGGCTGAACCCTTGCTATACCCTACCTAAACTAACTAAATCCTAGCTATACCGTAGCTATACCCTCGCTATACCCTAGCTAAACCCTCGCTAAACCCTAGCCATACCCTAGCTATACCCTAGCCAAACCCTAGCTAAACCCTGGCTGAACCCTAGCTAAACCCTGGCTGAACCCTAGCTAAACCCTGGCTGAACCCTAGCTAAACCCTGGCTGAACCCTAGCTAAACCCTGGCTGAACCCCAGCTATACCCTAGCCATACCCTAGCTAAACCCCAGCCAAACCCTAGCCATACCCTAGCCAAACCCTGGCTGAACCCTTGCTATACCCTACCTAAACTAACTAAATCCTAGCTATACCGTAGCTATACCCTCGCTATACCCTAGCTAAACCCTCGCTAAACCCTAGCCATACCCTAGCTATACCCTAGCCAAACCCTAGCTAAACCCTGGCTGAACCCTAGCTAAACCCTGGCTGAACCCCAGCTATACCCTAGCTATACCCTAGCCAAACCCTAGCTATACCCTAGCCAAACCCTAGCTAAATAAGATGAGTGACTAGTTAGTACAGTTGAATTGTTTGCATCTCCAGCTAATGCCCATCTCCTTATTCCATTATAAGTTGCAATGATCAATGTAGTCTGTTTTGTACAAATATGGTAAGACAATTTACTCTATGTGATTTATCAGTAGCTGTCTTTTCATATTCCAACTCTTGCAAAATGTGTCTTTGTTAATGAGGTAAAACCTACAACTGTATGTCAGCTACCACCTGGTGTGGCTTCAATGCTCTGTCACTTGTGCATGTCTGTCAGTTCTAGAAGTATCAGGTGACTGCTCGCCATCCACCTACCACTGAGGTTTATAATACTGTGTTGGAGACTGTTTTAGTGGCGGTTACACAAAAGTAGTTTTTAGCACTTATATTGCGATTATTACATTGAGTGACAATATTTTGTAATTGTGGTTTATTATGAAACTGTCTGTCTCAAACAATATTAAAAATAGGATTGCTTTATAAGTATTTAAAATAGTCACAACCTACTATGTGACTGTATCATATAACAAGATAATAAATACCTAGTAAATAGCTGTTTAGTAAATAGCTGTTTGCATACATCAATCATCTCAAGAATATTACATCAATGTTTGATTGGACACCAAAAGTGGTGGATACATGAGGGGTGGACAGTGTTGTCAGTGGAGGATAAAGCACTGTCAGCAGGGGTTATATGTATATATATAAAAGAAACACATCAACATAGTAATAAGCAGAGTGCTTGTACCATTACACTGTGTCAAGGAAATGTTACATGACAAGGTGGTAAAACTGATGAACAGGGTAAATATCAAATATAGACATCTGTGTATAAAACATAAGAATCATAGGCGTGTCTATGCAGATACCATGTCTATTATATGATGACAATTAAATCATATTATGATCAAATGGAAGACGGTTTGATACTTTGGATTCGCTCAAGGTCACACATATTGGGCGGTGACTACAGCCAGGCTTTAGCAGTTTCCTGTGCCCTTTGCTCTCTCACTGAGTGGAGATCAATGCATAGAGTGTATGGTCTGCAAGACCAAGCTTGCACCTCTCCTAACAAACCTACAATTCGCTACGAACTAACAATGATTGTACGTGTTCTCTCACCGAGGGTTGCGTCGATTTTGTCTTGGTGTAATGTTGGGACTTAGTCTATTATTCTGTAAATCAGGAGGCAGATTAAGTGTTTGAGAATCTAGGCTTTTTTCACTGCGAGTGGAACCACGTCTCGATAATCTACTAACTGCACTGCCTATGCGTGATTTGATTGAACCTACAGCATCACTAAGTCTATGCGAGATACTATCTCTCATGCTTGCGTCCATCGCTAGCTCCTTGATTCTCAGAATGTTCTGTTTCATTCTGTGCTTTCTCCAAGCACGCTGCAGAGTTTTGGCTGCTACGTCCTCCTTTTTACGCTGCATAGTCGTAGACAGGACTTTAATCTTTTGCCTTTGTGGGAATGCAGCCCGATATTTATCTGCGATTTGTGATTTGAGCTTTTCATTCGCGTCTCTGTGCTCTTGTGACATGTTAGGAGTTTCTTCCTCGCTAGTATGCAGTACTCGTCTCACCAGAGCCATCAGAACGTCAAGGCAATGGATCCTGTCACCCTCAACTATAGGCAAGCAAAATGCTACAACCGCCATACCGTTAGGTTTGGGAACACCAAGTGGATCTTCCAAGTCGGCCAGAAAATCCGACAATAGTTCTAGTTTAATATACTGGGTAGCAAGAGGGTCGTATTTCTCCCACACCACGTAAAACATATCAAAATCATCTTCTGTTATACCTATCTCCTCCTGTTCATGCGCTTGCGTGAAGTTCTCGAGAATGACAGCGATGTACATGTTGATAATTATCATAAAACTAAGAAATAGGTAGAGAATGAGAATGATGCATGCAAGAGTTTCATTTCCACAGTTACCTTGTGCACTTGCCTGAGGCACACCTAGGGAGTCTATGTAATGAGTGCTATTGCAACCGCTGCCAGGGTCTTGCAATGGCTCAAGAATGTCGTTCCAGCCAGCGGATGTAGAGAGTCTGAACAGCAGCACAATGCTGCTGGGAAATGTATCAAAGTTGATGGTATCAGTGAGGGATCCAACGTGTCTCACTCTAGCAAACAATGTCATGCACATCACCGCAAATATAAACATGAAAATGAAGAGCAATATGGCGATATTGAACAGTGCAGGTATGGAGATTATCAATGAAAAGAGCAACTTTCGTATTCCCTTGGCTGACTTTACCAGTCGCAACACACGACCAATTCTGAACACACGCACGACCCTCAAAAGTGTTGGCGATATGAAGAGTTCTCCGCTGAATAGTCTATCCATGATGAGACCTGAAACAACAAGTTTCAATGAATCATACAAGAAAATTGTGAGACGGCCATTACAAGAGCTGATGACAAAGAGCAACGTAAAAAGCCAATCACTGAATGTCATGGAGCTGACGCTGTCTGGTACACCCTACACCATGCCGGAGTGGAGCTGTCGGTTTAGTATCTGATTTGCAGAATTGAGACAAGACAGAGCCGGGGCAATACTCAAAAAAATCTAGCAGTAAGCAGGTACTTGAAGGTGTAAAGCATGCTGGATATGCCTACCAGTTAACACAAATAAATCTGAAATATACAAGCGTGTGCTGGTTTGTATATTTGTGCTAGGAACAAAAATAAATGAAAAAATGTCTACAGATATACAGAAGCGTGTAAAATATACATCTATGGGGCATTCAACTCCATGGGATTTGGTGCGCGTCACTAACTGATAAACTAATAACAATTTTCTTCGGATATTATCTTACTGGGGTTGGCTCCAAATCGAGAGTCAAAGAAACTGTAGATATCTGACAGAAAGACGTCATACGGTATAAGTAGGTTACAGCGACATATATTAACAATTAGGGTAACAGTATATGAATATATATTTCATCTGCCACAATGCTTCCAGGACCACGACAAGGCTCCGGGTACTTTAATAACAATAAAGAAATTGCACTCAAAGTCAAGTGAATCAAGTTGCACATCAACGATAAAAAGCTGGGGAATTCTAGCAAACAAAAATGTACAATATAGATCAGCTGTTTGCATGAAGTTATGGTAAGTCATGGCGTATGATCAGCACTCACCGAACACAGAGAGGACGACCACCACAAAGTCGAACACATTCCAAGCTCGTCGGAAATAGTGAAGCCTCAGGCCTATGATCTTGATAATTGCCTCAATAACAAATACAATGGTGAATACCAAGTTGACATACTCTGTACCAGTTTTCATGCGGGAATGGAAGTCTTGCTGTAATGAGAGAAAATAAAGGTTTAGCTGATAGTGGCAATTGTTGACAGTGGGAGACAACTGCTCGTAAAAGGATATCGCTGCTATTGATAAGTGAAGACAATCAACTACTGGACTGGTAAGAGAAGACAACTCATGGTAAGAAAGAAAATGCCAGTAGAAAATCATTTATTGGTGTTCAGGTAAGCGCAGATGACTGCTAGTAAAAGAAAGGAAAGATAAGTGCTGGTCAAAGAGACTGATGGTAAGAGAAGGCAACTGCTGGCAACCTAACACAACTCGATAGCAAAACAAAATACCTTCGTTTGGTTGTCATCAGTAAGCCTGTAGACACCGTCTATGAGCTCTCCGTGATCAGTTTCTGGATTGGGCAGATAATCCAACATCATCACAAGCATGTTCAAAAATATCACCAGGGTAATAGTTATTTCAAATCTTGTATCAACGGCGATGTCAAAGAAGAATGCCTGGAACTTGTTCTGTATAAAATGAAACCACATCAACTGATCATGTGATTAATCAGAAGATCGGCTGGCATATTCTAATGAACGTAGACACAACAATAAACATAATTCCTCAATGACATAGACATAATATCTCACTGACATAGATATATTATCTCATTGACATAGATATGGCACCTCATTGACATAGAGATAGTACCTCAATGACATAGACATGGTACCTCATGGACAAAGATAGAAATAAAACCACTAAACGAACCTTTGGACGTCTGATGGTCTTTTGAGGTTTTTTGTTACCAAGTTTTTTCAGTGTATTGTAGTAGTGGCGCTGGTTTTCTGTTAAAAATGCTGCCAAGTAGCTTCCATCGTACTGTAATATATGTCATAACATAAACTGCCTTTGCTCCACAATATCAACTCAATCTAATTAATAGTCCAGTAGAAAATAATGAAGGAAGAACTCAGGCCATGCAGTACATCTAATGCATTCTCCTACCTTTTTCTTCAGCACATTAAAGTTGTCAATGATGACACCAATGAAGAGGTTGAGTGTGAAAAAAGCTCCGAATATGATGAAGACCACAAAGTAGAAATACCAATATTCTCTGGACTCTCTAAAGCTTTGGCCCCCAATCTGTCAATTGAAACAAATACATCAGCAAACAATCAATAGACAATCAACAGCCAATCGATATATTGTAATAGTTTTATTCCCCAAAACACCAGAACAGCAAATCTAACAAAAAGCCTTAGGACTAAACTTACAGATAATGGGGCATCTATTGAAGCCTCCATCACCTCCATCCATCCTTCAAATGTAGCTACTTGAAACAATGCCAGATAGGCATAAAATACATTGTCAAAATGTACAAGAGGGCGTTCCCAGGACCCCCCCAACCTCTCACAAAGTCCAGCCCATGTGAGGTTTTTCAATACTGGGTTATCTACGCAATCCTTTAGCTCAGACGGCCATTTCTGTGTGACATTTGAAGTAGGGTCTCCAAAATGGCTGAAGTTATAAATGTCCAAACTAAATGTGGTATTGAGGCTATCCAAGTAGGTTTTGTCACAAGCCCAGGCTATGGCATCGGCATTTCGGGTAGCAGGAACCTAAGATAAACAGTACGATTGATAAAGCATTGGTGCCAATTCAAAATCCCTCACCAAAAGTTGCACTGGATGCTCTACTTGTCTCATATCTGCTCACTTTTTTTTTACATAAGATGATAACTTCATGGAATTGGTGTTTTATAACAATTCTCTGCTGCTACCATGTTAATGACAACAGCTACATGCAAACCGATTTGCGTGGGTTAAAATCAGAGATATTATTGATGTTTTGAACTATTAGAAGTGCTCTGTACAGCTTATCTCAATATTGTAGGCCAATATTGTCAATGAGTAATCAGCAAAAATTGACTGTTTCTTGCACCAAATCACTCTGCGAGTCAATTTTTTAAATTCTCTTCCCTTTCTTAAAACCAACTTATATTTTAAAACATTTCCTTGTCAAAGAACAGTTTATTTTATATGCAAATAATAATTTGTCAAAAACTCACTCTATCGTCTTCGTAAATGCACTGGTAGAGGACTCCTCGGAACGTCTGCACACCCATTATAGCAAATATCAGCCAGAAGACAAATATAACCACAAATACATTGCCAATGGCTGGTAGAGCAAATATCAGTGCGTTCACAACAATCTAAAAATAGAATTGGTAGCCATGCAATACAGCGGATAACAGTGGTCATATCGTCACAATGGTAGCGAGGTAGCAGAGAGCTCACCTTCATATTCTGCCATCTTGATACAGCACGCAGAGGTCTCAACGCACGCAACACTCTCAGAATTTTAAAGGCAGAAAGACCATCAAATCCAGCGTAACTAGCTATTATATCCACAATGGCCACCTGTATAATTCAACGGAATAATCAAAAACACTTGCAACACCTGCCGTATGATATCAGATTTGAGTATATTAATACCAGAGCCTGTACAAAACTAACGCTTACTCACCACTACGATAATGAAGTCTAGAATAGTCCAGAAACTAGTGAAATATTTCTTGAATCCATAAGCCAACCATTTGAGGATCATCTCAATAAAAAATAGGACGGCAAAAACAATGTTTAGACTATTCAGCATCTCTACCATAACCTGGTGCTCGTGGATGTAAATATCCTACAGAAAGAAAAAAAGATGAATTGAGCGATGCGCTCTTTAATCATCCAAATGCTTTTTGTGTATATCTGTGATGTATATAATGCCGTATAATTTAGAATTATAATGGCTACCTACCTCAAAGCAGAGAGTTATGCTGCTAGCGGCGATCAAAAACAAGATGAAAGCTTCAAAGAAGGGGTTGGAGACAACTCTAGCCCACACTTCTCTGTGAGCAGTCCAGATGGGAGTACAGCACTGATCCAGTTTGGGGTTTCTACAAAAAGTCGGCAGGGTGGTCTCATGTCCTGTCATGCACGGCTATCATGCCAAAATAAACAGCCAATCAGCTACTAACAGCATCTATTGGGTGGTCCAATTTATTTTAAGCGGCACTGCTTTGCTCAGTAGTATCAGATCTGCAATGGGAGCTCACAGCCATGGCTAGGGTAACTACATATATCCATCTGTTTCTCAGGCAATGTTTATTCATAAAAACCATTATTTATTGCATACATTTCTTTTACAATTCTATTCATGCTAACAAAGTTGCACCCAGCAAGGTTCCACGTACACCTGGGACATATACCTACACCCCTGTGACATATACCTAAACACCTGGGACATATACCTAAACACCTGGGACATATACCTAAACACCTGGGACATATACTTACACACCTGTGACATATATCTATCTACACACCTGGCACCTATACCAACACACCTGTAACATACACTTACACACCTGTGACATATACCTACACACCTGGGACCTATATCTACACACATGTGACATATACCCACACACCTGTAACATATATCTAAACACTTGTGACATATACCTACACACCTGAAACCTATACCTACACACCTGTGACATATACCTACACACCTGTGGTATATACTTACACACCTGTGACATATACCTACACACCTGTGACATATACCTACACACCTCTGGTATATACTTACACACCTGTGACATACACCTACACACCTGTGACATATACCTACACACCTGTGGTATATACTTACACACCTGTGACATACACCTACACGCCTGTGACATATACCTACACACCTGTGGTATATACTTACACACCTGTGACATATACCTACACACCTGTGGTATATACTTACACACCTGTGACATATACCTACACGTATGTGGCATACATCTGCTTATCTGTGACATATTATATCTGTATACCTGTGACATACACTTACATACCTGTGACATACAGCACAACAGCAGTCAGGTAGATTCACCGTACCATCTTCACGCACCAATTTATCCTCCTCTTTCTCTTCGTCATCATTTGGGTCGTCTGTTAATCCAGGTGCATCTTCTGAAAAACATTAATGATTTGTCTGATGATTGTGTGCAATGTGAGATCTTGTAAATGGTGAGAATGAGGGATGTCACAAGCCGTGCAATGATCAAGGTGAAAACTAGTCACAGAAATCTATCATAAAGGTCGCAGGGGGACATTCTTAGCATTGATGGGTCTAACATTCTCTAAGTACAATATTAAGTAGGTAGTAACATGTTTTGCTGACGGCTGTCTCACTCCCCGGGATCTCCTGAACCCTGCTCAGCATAACCTGCTGACTAAAGTTAGCAATAAATGGCACCAACTCACTATCATGAACCACCTCTGGCTCTGGAGAGAAGACAGTGGTCTTCTTCTCTGTGCTCGTATCCTCGGCCACAATAATGGGAGGAAGCTTAGGAGAGCTGGCGCTGTCCATAGAGGACTCAAAGTTAGCATACTCGTCTCTCTTTGTGGTGAAAGCTTCGCCTATTTGCTTTAGATTTTCCGGAGACATGGTTCTATTCTTGAGCACCCCATTGCTTGTGTTTGTACCATTAGTCCCATTCGATAAAATTGATATTATACTACCACTTCTGACCTTCATGTGACCATTTCCTACGGGAGTCAGTTCAACCGCCTCATGGCCATCTACAACATGCAAGCATGCAGGGGAAAACAGGCACAGAGCAAGCCACTGAAAGGGCTGCAATGGAAGCGGAAGGGAAGACATGGAGGAAATGAAAGTGTGTAATGCAATGACGAGCATGCTCAGTGATGACCGATGTAGTGAGTAAAAACGTAATTCAACACATGAAAAGTTCAAAATTTTATCATTGTAGCGTATCCATGTTATTTTTATTAGCACTCGAGGTGAATAGCCCCATATCTGTGAGGACCGTTTTACAACAACTAACCGCTGAAATCATCAGTAAAGAATGGAGTTGTGTGCCAATCTAAAACTCAACAACACAAAGATGGTGAAGCTTCGAGTAGGTGGCTAAATGCGTAATAACTACAGAACAACCAGAACGGCTTCTAACGTGATTATATGGAATCGCTCTCTGCAAAAGGTAAAGCGCAATCTACACTACAGATTCAAACAGCAAATCTGTGCTGATTATCTATGAGGTTGCATTAAAATGATTCGACGTCAAAAACGAGTTTATTTAAGAGACTAAATATCAAAATATTAGAGCGCACAGTAGAAATAGAAATGCTAACAAGTGGATACTGAAGGAGCTGAAGAGGGCGTTTGATGCTACTACAATGGGTACCTTGCGCTACATTATGAATGCTGCCGTTTCCCATCTCCTTGTGAGTTTCAGTAGCGTCAATCAGTCCCTTGATGCTGTGAGTGCTGCCGTTGATGGTGATGGTGGGGTGCTGTTTGTGATGCTCAGGGATTATGTCATCTAGTCGGGTGTGTGACTTCCTCAGGCTCTCTTGACTTGCCAACAACTGGTCACTGCTGGGAGTTACTGCCCTTGGCTGTAATGGCAAGCCATGCAGAGTGAGGATGGGCTAGCACAGCTCACGAAGAATACAATTTGGATAAACAGGAGTATCACCTGATAAAGTAGACTGAAAGTCACGACACAAAAAAAACGTAAAAAGTTATCTTTCTCAGCTAAAGTGTTAGCGGAGTCATTTACCTGCTTTCTAAGGCAACAGTTGATGAGATCTTTGATGCTCTGTACCATCTTAGACTCTTCCTCCGACTTACTGTCCTTGATGTTGTCTGCGGTGAAGGCATTCAACAACAAGGCTAAGAACAGATTGAGCACCTGTAAACATTGCACATGTACAAAAATAATACGTGAAATGCAGTGAAACGCAGGGCAAAAAAACATGTGCAAGAGCGTACATACCATGAAATTGCCAAGTACGAGTGTTCCCAGAAAGAAAACAGTACATCCAGGAGTGTTGACTACCCTCATGCAGTCCCACAATGGCTCGATCCATTCTCCACACAGGATACGGAACACCATCAAAAATGAGTGAAAAAAGTCATTAAAATGCCATCTACAACAGAGAAGAATAACCAACTCTAATGGCCGCACTAAGAAACATTCAACCAATTGCATTTGATGTGTTTTTTGCCAATAACAAATCTTATGGCGACTACAATGACAAAAAAAACATAAGTTTGGAAACAGACATCTCAAGAGAAAAGTCTCTTCAACGAAATTTATACATGCGTTACTTTATTTTCTAATTGATGTTTCCTAAATGACAATGTTTTACGAAACTACTTATACACATGATAACTGTGAGGAGTTGTCCCCTTCATGTTTTTTTTTACAAGTAGCTCTATTTATTACAATATTCATACTCCAAGCTAATATTCTGCTCTGGATATTAAATATTAAATGACGAATGCTCAGTATTTTTACTGTGTTCCACGATCAATCGATTGTGATTAATAATATTATCATTTCCATACGTAAGTTTAAATCTTTCTGGCTAGCAAGAGACACTTGTCTGTAGCCAGATACTATTCGCCTGTGATTAACAAATCCGAGACTAGGAATTTTTGTTGGTATAAACACAATCGTCCAATAATAAGCTGCAGTTTTTCAAGGTTAATACCTGGGCATTTCAAGACCATAGTCGGCAAGGTCTGTACGAGAAACGTTCTCATACTGCGCGTAAGGTTCTCCCAGCAGCTGGTTGCCAAGCACAGCAAATATGAATATGATGAGACCAAGGATAGCTGTAAGGTTACCCAAAGCTCCCATTGTCTGAAAGATTATGCTAAGCAGCGTCTTCATCGTACTCCATGACTGTGCCAACTTGATTATCCTCATCTGCAACGGAAAGAGAAGAATCAATAGCTGGATATTTCAAATAAAATATATTGCTCGTTAACTATTTTTCAATCATTCATTGTCGTTAATTATGAAAACTATTGATGCATTGTTTAAACAAAGGACCTGTTCAATGACTTTTGTAACATCTTCAAAACTAGCTACTACGATTAACAATGATAGTGTATCTAATTGGTCAATGTTAGTAGTAATGCAGGAGAACCTTATTCTTAGACTCCATGACAGAGATCTACTCCTACATTACTACTAATGTTGATAAATTAATGTTTTGAGGAACCTTAAATACTGTTGAAGTTTACCATTTGCACGCAATTGCTCTCCAAGGCACATGCCATAACAATTTCCAACTCACTTAGCCTTGTTTTAGGCAATTGAGGAACTCTACATCTGCGTAAAGCAGGCTAAAAATAAAATTTGCTACATTTTTCTTACCAATCGGAAGATTTTGACGATTCCTGTGAGTTCAGAGATGCCAGGCACAGAACCAAGTTTGGCACCGTAGATGATGATATCAGGCAAACTGAGAATGACGATAAACAAATCAAAGTTGTTCCAGCCCACAGAAAAGTAATCTTTGCTAAGAGCTGTCAGTTTAATCACAGCTTCCAGTGTGAATATTACTGTGAAAACCTGCAATGGAAAACATTTCATTGTTATGGCCTTCTTGTACAAGTGCTCTAGCTATGGTATGGCTCGTCATGTGATTTGAATAGTCAGAATTATATGTCGAGTTCACACAAAAAATATCTAAAAAATGAAGATTATTTCAAGTTGGTTAGGTTTTTCGCTGAAGAATTTTGCGAAAGAGAAAACTAAATAAGTTGGCTCAAGCCTATTGTATGAGAATTTTTGTTGCATTGAGGATTAACAGGGTCGATGTTGTTTACATGTTGGGGGCATCGACAGGGTTGAAATAACCAATAGTGATGTGGAATTGACAGGATATCTCCGACTTGAAAGCTTCCGATAATCATATCACCAAGGACAGCTTAGGCCGGGCCAGGACAGCTTAGGCCGGGCCAGGACAGCTTAGGCCGGGCCAGGACAGCTTAGGCTGGGCCCAGAGAGTAAACGTACCACATTAGATATCTCCATTGCATCGACGTGTGAGTTTGTCATGCCACCGTTATTAGAGTACACAGTGATGTCTTTCTTCGCACACCTATCCTGAGGACAAATGCTACAGTTGGGCAGGTGAGAGCCAAGTGTGGTGTATAAGCCGGAACCGTCATCTCCAGTATCTGGAGGAGCTAAATACCCGGGGCAGTGCCTGCACTGTTCACATTTGTCGTAGAGCTCTGCAGAAATAATAGCAAAGCGATCAAATGGCGATTCTGTGACATAACATCCTGTTATTGTTTACATTTCAAATACAAATTACGCTATCATCCCTGACCAACCTGTTGCCATGACGATAGTGTTACCGATGATGCACAGAGTGATGAAGAGTTCAAAAAAACCGTGTGTAGCCACCTTGTATACGATATTTTGAAACTTGACCCAGTTGTGGTAAGTGGTGAGACCAGACTTGGCGCAGCACAAGCAATTCCGGTCAATCACTCTTTCATTGTCTGTAAAACAGAATTCCTTTAATTGGTAAGGAAATATGGTGGCTGCAGCAACAGGCAATAGAACAACACAACCACACGCCAGCAAGCGAATAAAGATACAACAGCAGTCTTTGCTGATCACCAATACGATAGCAAGACATTTGTAGCGAGTCACGAGTGAGGCATGCATTTTCACTACTCTTAGCACCATTACCTCCTGCATAAAAAAAATAATAATATCAATAATCAGGGTGCCCAGCCTATAATATTGTAGCCATCCAACATTATCATTCTTGAAAATTTTTCAACTGTAATCTGCTAACTTTAAAAATCTTAGCCGCATCCAAAACTGATGCTAGATTATGAGGCACGCATACAGCTGCTGCCAGAATGAAAAAGGTCAAGGGTCACAAACATTAGCAGTGTTCTGTGGGAAGACAAACATTATAGAAAATCTGCCATTTGAGACAAGGTAGACAACTGCTGCGACATGACAAACAATAAGCGTACAAGTATATTACCTCCTGTCAACAAAGAGAAGAAAAGATAGGTATGTTAGTGAAGTAACAATGCCATTATATGATTTGTCTTCTCTTGGTGACCAGTGCATATAGGAGACTACGTAGATAGAACTTAGAAAGTAATATAGATTGTGGAATTACAGAAACTCGTTGATTGGTCAATAGGACTGAAGGTCATACGTATATTTTAATGTAGGTGGCCATTTTTTGGATTGCCTCGAGATAAAAGGATGCCGGTGCAGCACACACCATACCTGGCTTGATCTTGTTGAACCACAGCGTGGCGTACTTCTGGATGAGGTATCTCTGCTGTTTCGGCATTATATCTGGCAAATCATCATGGAAGGCATCTTCATCTTCTTCCTCTTCCTCTTCGGCCATGTTAACCACATGATCGGAACTTTTCACGTTGCTGCCGTTCAGGGTATTGCTACTCTGCAGGTCAGGATGCACCCCTGATGCCGTTACCTAGCAACAAGCAACCAACTTTATATTATTTGTGTAGCTCAAAGGTAAAAGCAAAAAAGTCTTTGGAGACAAATAAAGAATCGATTCACCATAAATTATTTAACACATTACTTTTAATAGGTCCAAAGTTACAATGAAATAATAATTTTTTTTTTATCCATCATCTGACACCAGTCGAATACAACTGAGTGAACTAAATCAGTCAGTCAAGCCTGCTATGACTTGCCGGGGTGGATTTATCCTCCTCCACCCGGATCCAGACCAAACACATGAGAGAGGTAGATAGCAATCGTCTACTGGTGCACAATACACAAGCTCACGTTGCATAAGACATCGCATTGAGTATGCATTGAAATGGTAACTTTATTGCAAATGAATGCACATCTATGGGCACGGAGAAAAGATTCTTGCGGGCCAGTGGAAGTTTAACGACAAGAAAGAAACATATTGATTAAACGGTAGGTGCATATTGCATTGTATAAGCTGGTCATCGTTCACGTGCTGACCTGGCAAAGGGCGGTAGTTATCGATAAACAAAGTCTTGTTTACATCGTAAAATGTAATACCGCAATAGCAACGCTTGCAATAAACTTCAACAGTGGCATCTGATATAGGTCGTCCCTTTATGCATCGTTGTTTTCATGAGCTGGGAAACTGATGGCTCTCAACACATAGAAATAGATAATAATTTTGGTTTGTAAAACCAAACATTAACTGAGTCTTTGTTTTTACGAGGGCAATAAGAAGCAATGTGAAATTGGAAAGCAATCATTTTGTATCCATATTAAAACATCTTGGAACCTGTTTCAGATTTACGAGAAACAAATGTTATTTTGATGCAGCCTATGTAAAGAGCATGCGATTCCATTGTGAATTTTTAACAAGAATACAGAGGGCACGCTTGTTACACTGAGTGCTAATGTAAATGAGGCCTGAGGCTGGCTATGCTAGAGGGATGTATGGCAAGGCAACTCCTGACATCAGCCAGTGAACGGCAGCAGAGGCATGGAACGAGACTATATGGCAAATTTTCAAAATGAATCACACTTCTAACTTATGTAGAACTAACCGCAATGACTACCCGTTACCAACGAATCATGCATGCAACAATCCATTATTGTGGACTTCCAAAGTTGACCAATTTGAAGTGCAAGCTCCAATTGTAAAGATATGAGAAGTTATGTAATCAGCCTCACTAGTCAGACAACCCCTAATACAATGGCATATAGATAATACTTTCTTGTATGCAAAGTGTACATGGATGCTTCATGTTATTTCTTACTCTTGTTTACTATTTATACTTTGTAATTTGCATTTATGCTTTTCTCATGTCATTGCTGTTGACCAAAAGAAAAACTGCAGTGTAAATATTAGTGACGATCACTTTTAATATTCATAAATGACAATAATATAAATATAAATAATAATAAAGTAGCTACGAATAATAATAAACTTTATTTTAGATTATTATTTAGAAATAAAATGTAAAACATAACAAACAAAAGTGAAAGTGAATTGAAATCACCGGCAAGTGGAACATCCGTGTTCGATACGTACGTTGGTAATGGAGAAAAGCAAAGCCCTGTAGTCTATAGCCTATAGGTGTTTTGAGTAAATAGTATAGCACGACGGGTCGTTACGGAGAAGCCACGTGCCGAAGCATCGTTTGTTACTAGCCGCGGCTCCTATCAGTACAAAGCGCAATTGCGGCAGGCACTACGTCCACGCCGGAGAATTGCTGTTGTTATGAAATATGTACGTTAATTCACAGGCGTTGTGCGTTTAGCATGTGTGGCAGGAAAACTGTTTTTGGGACTGTTCGTTTTAATTACCAGAAATCAGTTTCTGTCGCCGAATGATCCTGTCACGACTGAGAGTTGGGCTAAAAAATGTGCACAGACAAACAAACAGACAGACACGACTTCTCTTTATAAGGTAGATAACAGTATATTATCACAAAATGTGTCAGTCGGCCGGCCGTAAACTAATGCGGCCAATGTAAAAATACCAATCCTGCAACAGTCATTGAGAATAGTCAAATGTGATAAATTTAGCCAATCATCAAGCACTTTTCAGTAAAACAAATTTGAAAAATGCGATCATACATCGTTTTGAAAATGCATAAAAAATGTGATTATCATTTCAAACGCTGACATGCATACTAATGCCCCTGCATAGCGGTCAATGAGTTGTAAGTGAAAGCGTGGTGCAATGTCAAGGACTGTTGTCATCTCTTTATATACAGAAGTAGGCCGGGTAGAGTGTTTGAAGTAAAATTCTGCTACGAGTTATACTTTATGGTTGTACCAGGAATTGGTTGCATCACCCACTGCAATACGCCCGTGGCCATGCCCACTCACTCCAATATCAGACCACATGTGCTGCCAGTTGCTTACCTCGCTGCCCTGTGTCTTCGTCGGAGAAGGAGTGGAGCCCCGTTCCACCTCCCCCACGTCCATCACAAGCATCTGGTCTTTGTTTGAATTTCCTGTGCCCTGTGTTGGCCCACCTGTTTTGACGAAGTCTCCTCCAGCTGTGACTGGTCTAAGCGCCTTCTTGTTGCCATCCTTATTCACACCAGGTCCGCCGTTTGACATGCCTGAAAATACAACTGTTAGTAGTCAGAAATGCCTATAAGACCATTTACAAACGCAATATACAAATGAGGGACAGCGCTAGTTTTATTTAATCATGAAACTTTTGGTAGATTCATCAGCAGCTGAGCAATTCATCATTTTGATACACGTGTTGAAAAATTATTCCACCAAGTTGTCTATAATACTTCTCACAACAAATGTTTTGGAGATCATGTTTTTCTCTTGACACCGGTGGATCACAAAGGAGCAGCTGTGCACGGTTAGTCCAAATACCTAGTTCAATTACTTACAACAGAATGAATATTTGTAAAGAGATTCTTTTTGCATTGAAACAAAACTTGTAAGGAAAATTTTTGAAAGCAGAAGACAGAAACATCATGCCAACACGATAAGAGATGGGCTGTTGATAGGCATTTTTTATTATTCTTCTAGCTATGCCTGATTATTACAACATACCATTTACATTGGAATGATTGTTGTTATTTGAGGGTGGGGGCACACCGTCCCCACCTTCAATAGCTGCTTTGGCAGCCTGCTCTCCTTCTTTTTGTTTTTGTAGCAACTGTTGTTTCAACTTCTTGGGGTCAAACAAAGCAGCAGTGTTTTCTTTCCTTTTAGCCTTAGCTTTCTCCTCCTACAAACAGCGATTTGTGTAATCACACACTGGGAAAGACACTGCAAAGTGTCTAACCATTCTTACATCCATGACAGGCACACATAAAGTTACGACACAAACAGCTAGCTCGTGTGCAACAATGTCAGTCGCTGCAAATAATAAAACTGAAGCCACTACTAAAGCGAGGAGATGAAAGCAACCAATGAGCATTAGCCACAGACAGCGAGCTACTGTAACAGACGTACATAGGCAGTTAGTTCTGCTCAATGCACCAGTTCTTTCTCTCTATGTCAGCTACCGTAAAGGCGTGGAAGCGTGCACATAACGATGGTCTGAACATATGTAGCAGTTATTGCAAATCAATGCGTATCATGCAACATCGCCTGACCACAACAATACACCAAATCATAGGTTAGAAATATCTTATTGAGCTCTCTCAAACGGCTATACAAAATAACCAATTTGCAATTCAATTGGATTATTGAGCTGTTTGCCTATCACATTACAGCAGGACTGAATGGATGGCTGAGTGAGGGTGCACATGACTATTTGACATGTGTAACACCAGACAGACAATGGTTTGGTTAGAAACGCAATTGCAACGCTGGAGTTTTGTAGAGCCGTTGAGAGTAAATTTGTCATTACCGCTTCTTCTTCGGCAGCAAGCTAAATAAAAAAATGATGTCATTAAAAGTCAGCAGAAGAAAATGAGAAGATACATGCACATAGATAATATCGATGGAACACTGATTAATTGATGAAATTTCTGTTAGACCTGTAAGGAGTGCCCATAATCACCCCCCCCCCCCCCCCTCCCCCCCATCCTGCAACAAAGAACAATAGCCGAAACATTCATACAACCCTCCCTTAGCATGGCAACATACGCTAACGATCAATATTGATACTGGCACCTCACACTCAGTCTAAGCATGCCTATTGGAGGGGCATCAGTGATGCCAGCCTAAATTAAAGGATAATCATATAATAGGATTGGATCCACTTAGAAAGAAAGAGGGAGATAAATACCAAAAAAAGGAAAACAATTCGAGGGTATTACCTAAATTCTACAATAGACATGCAGGCTTACACAACTTCAACTACAAAATATCTTAGCACCAACTATTGTCATGCCAGCCAATACAAGTTGCTGTCCAATAACAACAAACGAACGAAATCGAAGTTAGTTCTTTCGCGAAACCCAAAATATTTGGTTCATGAGCACCAAACGACGGCTATGATGTTACAACACCAACCCTAGGTGCACGATATATTGAATAGAGGCCACTGTGGCAGTACACAGGCAAGCCAGAGTAAACACATGCTCAGATCACTTTACCTGTTTCTCCTGAATGACACGAAATGGTAGTGATTAAAAAACGACAAGATAAAGAGGTGGTGGCATCATATCATCTAGTGTATCATAATAGACTATAAAACCACATTTATCTACATGTATGTTCTTTTAAGGACAAAGTTTCAAAAATAGACCTTAGTTAAGCAATGCCAGCATACCTTTGCCTCCACGTCAGCTTCTTGTTCATAGGCCATGGCAACGACAGCCAACATCAAATTGATGAGATAGAAAGAGCCCAGCAGTACCACCATTAGAAAAAAAAGTATGTTCCACGGCCCGTTGGCATCAATTATCTATAAGAAAAGGTCTAGGATCTAATTATCTTAAATTATCTATAAGGTCTAGGATGAGAAACGCTGCCGCAAAATTTAACGGCTTGTGTCTAAGAGATAGCATAAAAAGCAGGCAGCCAAATTTCTAACTTACTCTTATTGTTTTGCTATTATAGAATAGAGCTCTTTGCAGTTTTTTGCAAAATATCATTAAAACACTCATTTTTTCCCTCATTATTTATTACTTTTGATGGATAAAAAAAATTATTTATTTTGTGGAGAGATGGAAATATTTTCGATAAACGATTAGTAAATAAAGCAAACACTAGAAATGAGTGTATTTGGTCTGACAAAATATGGAAGCCAAACAACTGGCATATTTCTTGTATGACTCAGATAATTCCAAATCTAAATGATCAAAAACCAAAATCCTCCATTTTTTTCTCACAAAAGTGCAGCAGAAAAATTTACCAATGGATGATAGCCACTGCCAAGGCCAACAATAAATGTTATTGCAAGAGAACATTTGCAAATCTCTCAGGGAACAAAAACCGCCTGGAAAAAAAGCCAGGTTTGACTAACTGACTTCAGGCAGTAGTTGCATTCATGGAATTGCGAGCAGTTGGCATCGAATGGCCAAGCCGTAGTGAAATACGCAATAATTGTTTTCAAAAATTAATCTCTAAAAACTGAAAATTAAATTCAACTTATACAAAATCACCATTTCAATATGGCCACTGGTATGCAGTGAACGTTAAAAATTAATAACGAAAAATGTTTTTTTAGTCTTTCACTTGTGAAATGAACAGTATATTGTTAGTTGAATGAGTTGTTAGAAGTAGGCAAGTACCTTGTTGTACGTGTCTTCCCAGAAGTCCAGGGTTACAAGCTGCAAGGTGTTCAGCATTGCCCACAGGAAGTTGTCAAAGTGGGTGTAGGTCCAGTTGGGGTTTGGTCCAGCCTTCATACACCTGTATCCTATAGGGCACGGCCTGACAACACACACGCACGCAGACCTCAGATCAAACCTCATTTTCCAAACAATAATAAAAATGTAATTCGGCGCTGGGATGACATCTATCGGTCTCGAAGTCTTGAGAAATCTTTGAGATTTCTTAATTTTCTTCAATTGACTGTCATGTAAACTTAATTTAATTGAATTGCTTAATAATGACAAAAGAATGTTAAATAATAGTCAAATAAACAAAAAGCTTTAATTTTTTTAAAGTTTTAAATTCATTATGGTAAGTTATAACACAAATTCTAAAAAGGAAATCCCCATGAATTCTTCAAAAAAACTTCATGACCAATAGATGTCATCCCAACACGAGATTTTTTTAATTATTGATAAACAGCTCTCACTTGAACATAAATAAATTTTATTATTTAAATAATAGCCAAAAAATGTCAATTCATTGTTTGAAAAACATAAAATTTTAAACATCTTAAAATTTGGAAATGAATATGGTACGTAATATAAAAAGTCTAAAAAGGAAATCGTTCAGATTTCTTTAGGGTTTCCTAAAAATATCATGACCGATATATGTCATGCCGACACCTGTAAATCAACTGCGTCATTAGACAAAGACTGCATTGCATCAGCAAAATTTACATTTTTTCACATGAACACAAACTAAACTTACTGTGATTGGGAGATAAATCCACAAACCATCGTAAATCCATCATCATCAGTCAAATAGTGCTCCTCCTGCTGTACCCACCACTTCTCAAAGTTCTCTTGGTCGGCGAAGCAAAGTGTTCCGTTGTTAGCAGCAGGGTTAGTCAAGTTGCAGACTGGAAATGTTTCCTGTACACAAGACGTAAAGAACGTCAAAAGACAAAAATTAAACTGACAAAGCGAAGGACATACTTTCATCAACAAACAGCATAAAAAAGAAAAACAAATTTTAAAGCACAATTCTCGCAAATTGTCTCCACTTTACAGAGAAACTTACTTCTGACATTGACTTTAAAAGATATAAATACTGGAATGTTCCGCGACTGATCTGTCAACTACTATTCATCAATAGCTAACTAGTTAATGGATTGGTTAATTAATCATTGTTTAATGCTGACAGCCATTCATGGTAAAAACTTTATTTGGAATTACCATAGTTTATAGGCGCACCAACAGCGGAGATTAATTTAATCTAAAGATAGAAGATTCCCACTATTAGCAGATGAGTTATGTGTTGAAAATACTGAAAAGAAAAGTGCACAAGGGACTAGCTATGCTAGTCGGATAATACATAATTCAATGATTTTCACAATTACTTGTAGTCAAGGACAGGTTAGCATGATCGATTAAAAAGAAAAGCCCAATTTGTTATTTCTGAAGCATGCATTGCTGAGTGTCCCACCTGAGAATTTCACTAAAATTTATTTTTGTCACTTTTTTGTTTATGAGGTATTTATAGCAGCAGAACGTCTCTTCTAGATAAAATACCATTTGTCAGATGGTCGATAGAGTGGTCTGAACGCTACAGTTTAATTATAAATTTTTAAACAAAACTTTTAATTTCAGTTGAAATTCCACAAGAATTGAAATTTGAAACAGTTCATGGTTAAAAAAGGAATAATCTCGTTAGAGCTTTCTTTTAGTAGAAAAAAATTATATAAATTGGTGACAAAGGCAGAAAGTCACTCTGTAGTTTCTACCAAGTTGAACCTTCAGGACATAAAAGATAATATAATAATAGCGGGCAGACGTACGTCTAGCTCTTGCACACATTTCTGACGCAGCACTCCCATGTAGAGCTGAAGAGCTAGAAGGGCAAAGACTGCTATACAGAATAGCGTGAGCAACATTACTTCTGCCAGCATCTTCAATGAGTTGAGCAAGGCATTCACTATCGTCCTCAAGCCTGCAGCACACAACAACAAGGATGAGAATATAACTTTACGCTTTACAGTGTGGACTTACATGCGTTACAGTCATGGTCGGGCTAAAACAGACTGATCAATGGTACATTAAGGGCACGTATTGAGGAGGGAGATAGAGCAAGAGAAAAGAGCACAAAAATTTGAAGTAGTCGATGCAAGAAGCATGGAAGACCAAAGACATGAGAGAAGAAAGAGGAAGAAATAAACAAGAAAGTTTGTATGACCAAAGATGGTACAGGAAACCACGTGAGGTCGAGACCTGATGGGTAAGAGAGATTGCTGTAGAAGTGGGGTAAACCTGGCGATCCATGCCGACTCAGATGAAACTGAGTTTTAGATATAGGATCACGATACCCTTTTATGCAAATGTATATGATAATCATTCTATATTACATCGATACAAGTCACAAAAAATATATTACATATGCATATATATATATGATTGGATATATAATATGTAAATGCATACAAATCGTTAAACTAAATTATTTATTATTCAGTGAGTTAGTAGTGTATTAGTCAGTGAGTAGTTCGTCTGAAGTGGTAACAGGACACTCACCTGGTACCACAGATATACTCTTTAGAGCTCTTAGCACCCTGAAAGCACGCAGGCCTGTCAGATTGACGTCTCCCAATTTCAGCTGATCCAGCAGAATTGTCACATACGCTATCACAACTACCGCAAAGTCCAACCAATTCCAGCCATCTCGTAGATAAGTGAACTTGTTAAATAGGAAGCCACGAGAAGTAACTTTGAATATCAACTCTAATGTATATACGCCTTGAAATGTGTACCTGCAAATGTACAACAACAGCGTTATGCAATATCTAAGTACATCATTATGTCTAAATTCAGAGAACCTTTTAGCTAGGTGGATATTAAATAATACTATTATAAAAAATCTCAAATTAATTATATTGCTGGCAGCCATTAATGTTTCATCGGTGTAGTTTTGACTATTAACTCGATTCAAGAGCTTATGGAGTAGCTTGAACCAATCAGATGGTTGGGTGATTTGGTCGGTTGCGTTTGATTTGTAGATTTATACGAGATACTGATGAACGGAAACAGAATCATATACTATACAAATGTGATAATTAGAATCATTCCTTACATCATTGCAAACACATGTATGCGGAAGCGACAAATAGCTAATTGCCGATGTTTATGCTCATAAATATTTCTTAGTCCTGCAATATAGCTTAGAAAAGTTGTAATGAGCCACGCTTTCTGCTCATTCATAGTCTGGATTTATGTTGACAGAAAAACTTGAACCAATTACGGTATTGAGCTGATTGATCTGATCTAGCATTTATATCTGTTCCATATTGAATGCTTACACAATGAGAAGATAATGAATCAAAAAGGTTTCTTTCGGTAGGCCGGCTCTACTACCTACACTGATATAAACTCAATGAAAAGCTGATGATGTGAAAATGATGCACGACGAGTCTGAAGAGGAATTTCCTTTCTGCAACTAAACGCTCTGAAGAATGCACCTCGAAAGCGCTTCTTTTCGCATCACCAAATCAAAACAAACTGATTAGATGCTGAATAAAAAAAAATCAAGTACAAAGAATCCTTTTATCCACTGCTGCCGACAGAAAATGACAAAGTGACGACTGAATCTTCAACTGAAGCATAAAATTCTCGTTGTTCCAACCACAACATAAGACTGAAAAAGTTTTTGCAAATTTTTCCATTGTTCTAGATCAAACCTCACATTGCGGATAGTGAGAATGATTTTTCACCAAAGAATAAGGATTAAAACTAGCAATAAATAACATGAAAGGATATAAATAATAATGAAGTTAAATAACAATAAATATAAATAATAAAAAATACAGGCGAGCTATTGACTTTCAAACAAAAAGTGATCTATTTACATGTAAGTTACAGCTATGCCAATATAGATACTTACTCTAGAACATCGAATGTAAGTTTGACGTTCTTGTTGGTCGGCTCTTTGACTATCATCATCACGCAAGCAATAAGGATGGTGAGAAGTATGATGAGGTCAAACCACTGGTTGCTGATCACTTGTATACAAAACTTTCTAAATGGATTCCACGGAGTGAAGATAAATAGTGAATTGGTTGCTGAGAATCGGAATATTGTGAAGTTGGAGAACTTTTTAGCAATTGCCACGAACGACTACAACATAAACGAGA
Source organism: Cryptosula pallasiana (assembly GCA_945261195.1). Taxonomy (NCBI): domain Eukaryota; kingdom Metazoa; phylum Bryozoa; class Gymnolaemata; order Cheilostomatida; family Cryptosulidae; genus Cryptosula; species Cryptosula pallasiana. The sequence goes on from OX183135.1 coordinate 40,125,455, forward strand.
GCAACAATTTGTAGAAGACAAGAATGTATTTAATTAATTAATTTGTTTATTTAGCCTTTCAATTTCATCAAGATCAACATTTGCATTCTGCAACAGTGTAAGGTAAAGTAGTAGATTAATTATGCACTAAATACATAATGACACGGAGCACTTGTAAAACATTGCAATTATATAATTTGTTATGGTATTTGAAGTACACTATGTATGAATTGCCAGAATTAAGTTTTTATTGCACTACAGGTTGAATTCTTCTTGTTATCGGTCATGAAGTACGAACCAACCAGTTCAACAGGGCCTAATCTTATCACAATGTTACCATGAACTATCCATGTTAATATAAAAAACGTTTGCATTGTTTGCAGGTTGAATACTCCACATCTGAAGAAGCAACTTTGCATTATTTTTGCACTTAAAAAACAAAATATTATACAGTCACAATATTGTAGATGGGTAAAACGCTAAAACTGTCATCAGATCAGATGTTCAATGTACGGCGTGTTAATCAATGTTACCAATACTCTGATCAATAGGTCTATTCAGTAGCCTGAAAGTGAAATAGGCCTGAGTATTATGTAACAGTGTTCAGTCAAATTCAACAAATGATATTAGCTAAGGGCAGTAACACAATACACCCACAACCAAGCCCCATGGCCGTGACTATAAAGCTACAAAGTAAAGTTTTTAAATACGGGTATCTAAGGCTTCATTTAGACAAGCAGTTACAAAAACAGTAACTAACAAAGGATTAGAGAAACTCACTTGTGACGAATGGTCTATCCACTGAACATCAACAATGTAAATCATTGCGCTTTGTCTTGTACAGTTTTGATTAAACAAGCTGCATTGCTAGCTTGTAGCAATATCCAACAATCAGTGCTAGCTTTCGTGTACCTAGTCAGCTGTGTGTATGCTGACTTTAGAAAACGTATTCTGATTCACAATTTTTAACACTCACTCCTGCTGTTTTAAAAACTTACCAAAAGATGAGTAAGTTTTAATATTAATTGAAATAGAGGAAACAACAAATGGCATATTGGACACCAGGTGGTCCGTAAATGAAAGTTGTTCTCCTTTACATTAATTGTCTGCATACAGAGATCTGTATCACTAGCAATCACTTAATAATAATTATTTATTAACCTTTTTATACTTGTAGCATAGTATTGTGAAATGAAACTTCGCAAATTTTACAAAAGCGAAAAACCAAGAAAGGGCTATTATATTAATCTAGACTGAGCGAGCCCGTAAAAAGTAACGCAAAAGAAAATATACTTGTACTCTTGTCAGCTGGCTACACTTGTAAAGTTTATGACATTGGCAACAATTTACGGCTATTACTGGTCAATTAATCTCAGATTTTAGAGTATTATAATATTTTATATGATGGAGACTGACCTACAGAGGGGTCACATACTGGTGTTACGGCTTCCTTACAGTCGTTGAGGGGAAACCTGACAAGCCTGCTGTTCATACACAATGCTAACACCGAGTATTTATTGACAGCTTCTGTTAGGTGTTATAGTGTTAACAAGTGTTAACAAGTGTTAAGCCCTTTGAAATCACAAGTTGTCGAGTTGAGAGTGCATAGAAATAACTGCAGACAGCGCTGGTGTATGTATGTATGTATGTGTGTATGTGTGTATGTGTCTATGTGTGTATGTGTGTATGTGTGTATGTGTGTATGTGTGTATGTGTGTATGTGTGTATGTGTGTATGTGTGTATGTGTGTATGTGTGTATGTGTGTATGTGTGTATGTGTGTATGTGTGTATGTGTGTATGTGTGTATGTGTGTATGTGTGTATGTGTGTATGTGTGTATGTGTGTATGTGTGTATGTGTGTATGTATGTATGTATGTACACTTTAAGGTATGAGCAATCACAAAATCATGTTATCAGGTTTAAGGACTAGTTACTCCGCTGTAGCGACATTTTGACAAAACACAGCACTTTGGTTAAACTTGCAATTTTGTTGGTATTTGTTATCAAATCCAGATACAACAGAACTTTCAAGTGCGGTCAATTTTCTCCAAGACTGTGCGATAGCAATAACATGCCTACACTCACTGCAGTACTGGCTAGCTGCCATACATACAGCAATGTATGCTCATGCATTGAAGTTGCAATGAAAAGAATCATGCTCAATCATATGCATTTTGTTACACTTTCAAGGAAGATGCTGCATGAGCGAGAAACGATTAATTTGATAATGTATTCTAGGTTAATATACTGGCAGTATGTATGCGATTGCATAAGTCTGCCATGACACCTACCTACGGCCTGCGCAAGGCAACACACAAGGCAGCACATGAGGCAGCATTCCTGCAGATTCTAGCCAGTCACTAATCATTCATCAATAGTACCAACTGTCAGACAGACTACTATTATTATTTAAACCACCTTATACAGTCACCTGGCTAGCAGATTGGGCTTGATGCTTCTTAAGCTCAGCCGATCAATGCTGCCGAGGACTATTCTCGTCGGCGAGAACTTTTCTTACCTTTTCTTTGATATATGGGTCAATCTCCTCTAGCGGTTGGCCTAATAATTCCTTGGGAAAGCGCCCCATCTTTTCTGGAAGTGTCATTCCATCCGCCAGTTTAGGGTCTCTGTCTATTTTATTTTCTTGTGCATCGTCAAATACAATCTCCCCATCAACCAGCCGTCCCTCTTCCTCCTCCTTGTTTTCTTCCTTAAGTTTTCGGGCCTTTTCTTTTTCCACAAGACGCCGGTAGCTGTCTTTATCGAATAACCTAAATGGCACCTTTAATCGTTCTTCCTCCTCAGCAGCCAAACGCTCTTCCTCAGTCATTTGATCTCCGCTGAAATGAGAGTGAATACTGGCAACATCAACAGGCGGGCAGAGGCCCTTCTCCCCTCCTGGCCCTTCCATCGATGCCGTTTCTTCTTCAACTAGAAATTAAAAAAATATTTTTAACATTACGAACATTGTAACATTGTGTAACATTGTAACATTATGTAACAAACTTAAATGGTGCATTTTTGCATCTTGCAGCACAAAGTAAGTTGACAGTCCTTTAGTGTGATCAGGTTACAAAATGCGTCACAATAAAATGAGATAATATTGCTGTTATTGAAAGCGAAGATATATGTTGCTGACTGGAGTTCAACAGCAGGAAAACTGGTTCAAACAGAAGCTTATTAACGCTAACTAGTGCACAACGCAAGTATTTTTATGTAATAGCATGCAGACACACACAGCATTTAATAACCTGAGCGATACCATCAAATCTAATTTCTTGTATGAAATATTTGAACTTTATATGAAAAATAAATTAAATATGGTACTGGGCATTTAGTTTGTACTTGTTTGTTTTATATATATATATGGGGTTTAAAAAGTGGGTTTGAAGTTAAAATATTAGACAGGAATAAGGAATATTTACAGTGTTCAGAGGGTGGAGTGCAAGCAGTGACAGAAGAACAGTAACAGATGAGAGATAAGTGCTAAATCTGACTAGTAATTATTGCAGTTAATGACCAATTAAAGTAATATAAAACTGCTCTACAAACACTAGCAAGCTCATAAGATATAAAACTGTTACATAAGGTTTATAATAAGAGGAAGACCTACAGTACAGATATCACGAGTAACTATATTACTACAACTCTACTGTCACAAACACAAATCGCCCGTTTAACATTAACCTTTCTTCAAATAACTCTGCCATAGCAGTCTCTGTTTCTGCTTCCTAGTCAGCATGATGTCTCTTTGGTGAATTTTTAAGAAAAAAATTGGCTCTTTTCAACCGGAGAAATAAACACTACATGCTCTGAAATATGACTTTGACCAAATGGTTGGTAATACGTAGGATGTGACAGCCAGAGGCGGGTGACAATCAAGTATAATGTGACACAAACATCTATTTGACTGAACTGCTCAAGCTGGCAATAATGAACCAGTAAATATCATGACGTACTCAGGGGAATCTTTCAAGCAAAACACCATGAAAGATAAGGCTATCCTTGGCCTAAAGACACAGTCTCACAGCACAAACTGATACAAAAATATAACACACCCTTTCAGCCACCAGCCAGAAGAATCGATATTGGAGAGATGGTGAGAAACAGCTACCTGCTCGAACGTATAGGTAACGAAAGACCTACCTTCAATGATAAGTCAACAGTCAATTAGACGAATAATCCATTAAAGTCAGTCTAGGCATAACACTAATCCTGTTAGGTCAATCTTAAACGTAACTGTATATCTTTCGTATAGTAGTCGCGTAGTCCCAAATCGTCACACAATCTCAAGTGATGTGATTTTCGTTTAAATCCAAATTGTAGCAGATTGAAGGAGCTACAAGAGCTCTGTTAGCTTTTCACAAGAAATATTTGAGCTTGCTTATGAGAAATTAAAGAAACATTATACAACGACAGCAACATACGATATAAAGTCTATTCAGAAAATATATGACATACAGACCAAACAAAGGTTCGACCAGTCACACAGAATAGAGCTATGCCACGCTTCAATCAATCAAATTAGCACTGGAACAAATGTAACGCAAGTGTAATAACAATGATTGTTGGTTTTCGAAATAGTCAAAAACTGAGCAGTCTCAGCAATTACAAAGCTGACTAAATATTAATCACTGTGAATGTAACACCAGCCTACCTGAAACGTGCGACAAACGCTAGAGTATCTTACATTAGGTGTCCTTTTCCGTCTTACTCTATATTAAACAATGCATGAGGGTTGTCAGTGTATTTACACTAAATCATGTATACCCTCTATATCACACGCGTGCTGTGCGAATGCATCAGGAAAAATTCTGCTGCAAGGGGCAGGCAAGTTTGAATGAACACCGTTAAATAGCTAATCATGTATGGTCTGAGTTGCATTAGCCCAAGATGATATAATACATAGGCAATTACCTTCAATAATATAGTATGTATACCTGCACACATTCGCGTGCAGTTCTAAAGAGTGTAAGGTTTACAGCTATATGTGTGGGTATATAGGGCAGCTCTAGAATTTAACTATCTAGTGATAGATTTGCATGAGTTTTCTGGGAGATACTAAGTGATATGTATATGAAATATGGGCACCTGCAACTACCTGTCCTACCTGTCCACAGTATAATAATATCGATTAACAAACCGCCTTTCATGAATATGCAAAGCCTGAGCATTTCCGTGTGGACAACACAGTACCAATAGCAGCCTACTTGCACACCACAACTATCGTTGCATATACAAAAACCTGGAAAAATTTAAACGCTTCACGCATAAATCTATCTTCTTCACTCGTTAACAAAACACACCGCTAACAAATCATAATCCAATAAACTAGACTTTCTTCAGGTTGAGGTAACAAAACTGCAAACCAACTGACATATATCGTAGTATAATCTAATATAATTATATGTTTATTTAATCATCTAACGATGTGAATGAATCGCTGGTGGTCTGTTAATGCCAACTACCTGAAGTTAGCTACTGATTACAGCACAAAGATTGTATGCTCATTACCAGCAATGCCAGCTGATTGCACTCTACTAATACAACATGAAAAAACCCCTTGCAACATAATGATGAGATCAATTTTTAGTGAAAACATAAAAAGAACGCCAGATAGTTTTCTCACGTTATGTAACAAGTCTATCTTGTATACGGACAAGTTATGTAACAAGTCTATCTTGTATACGGACAAGTTCTGTTGGAGTTATCGAACCAATGAATGGAAGTTGACAATACAAAGCGATGTTGAACAATTTTTCAAGAAAACGTTGCGTTAATATGTTAAAGTTGGAATTAGATAGAGTCTCATTTCAATTAGACAATTCTATGCCGTTAAATTTTTATAAAAAGCCTTTGAATCCCAAGTTGACTACTAGGTACACAGACTATAGCGCAATTTTTAGCTGGGAAATTAAAGTTAAATATGCAGCGATTAAATTAGCTGATACAATTGATTTCCATTGAGCTATTAATCAAGGAAGCAGGGCGGCCATTATATGTTTGTGCAAGCAAATATCCTTTCCTCCTTTACACAGATTTCCTCACTTGATCAGTGCCCCATCGACTAGCTGAGCGAAGCATAAATGAAGACATGCACACCGCACTGAAAGGCTTTTATATTTACCAAAGCTAAAATTTAGCATCATCGGCGTTCAATAGAGCATTAAAGCATACAGTGTTCCCATTTACCAATTATTTAGTGGTGAACGTTATTTTATCATTTTACGTATATAATCTGGCTCATTTTCAGGCCTAAATGGACACAAATTATGCAACTGTATGCAGCAATTGTGCTTCAATTAAATGACAACATGGCTCCATAACCTAAGGGTGCAAGGCATTGCATTCAACATTATTGCATACAATAGAGAATAGAATAAAGGGCTGGCTATTCCAGTGTTAGCACCAATATGTAAATTGATTTTCAGCGCAGTTCCATGTATGTAATACACAGGTCGACACAATAGCTTGTGTCGATACAACAATCAGTCTTGGTGCAACGAACTAATAATAAAACAGATTAATAATTTATACTAGCACAATCGGGCTGTTGTTTTATAGATATGTGAAACCAGAATGCAACAGTGTAACAACTGCCAACTGATACTAAACACCAATGCTTTAGAATATTCTATTTATTTAAGGCCAAATGCAGCTAATCTGAGAACAATGCACAGCCTAGAAGTCATCACACCTCAACGTGTTGCACACATCGATGACCAGATGAAGATTAAAGGAGGTTATATTGATTAATCTTGAGCAGCGCAGACAGTCAGCGTCATTGTGCTACTTCCTGTCCCTTACATATCCAAAAATAACTACCTTTTTTGACGTTACAATATCCACTTTACCTTTGTTAGAATTCTGCTACTGCCAAAAATACATAAAATTGATCATTCAATATCAATAACTAAATAACAAGTTCAATTCCATAATATTGTGACGAGCGTATAGAAAACATTATGGTTGACGTGCACCGCTGGCTACGGCTGGCCGAGTATATTGTAGAAATAATCAAACATGTACATTATGTTACACACTCAGTTCAACTGTCTAACTCTGTACAGCGTACTTTATACTCTCAGCTCAACCGTCTAACTCTGCACAGTGTACTTTATACTCTCAGTTCAACTGTCTAACTCTGTAAATGTGCTTTATACTCTCACTTCAACTATCTAACTCTATAACATGTACTTTATACTCTCAGCTCAACCGTCTAACTCTGCACAGTGTACTTTATACTCTCAGTTCAAATGTCTAACTCTGCACCATGTACTTTATACTCTCAGTTCAACTATCTACTTCTGTACAGTGTACTTTATACTCTCAGTTCAACTATCTACTTCTGTACAGTGTACTTTATACTCTCACTTCAACTATCTACTTCTGTACAGTGTACTTTATACTCTCACTTCAACTATCTAACTCTATAACGTGTACTTTATACTCTCAGCTCAACCGTCTAACTCTGTACAGTGTACTTTATACTCTCACTTCAACTATCTAACTCTATACCATGTACTTTATACTCTCAACTCAACTATCTAACTCTATACCATGTACTTTATACTCTCAGCTCAACCGTCTAACTCTGTACCGATAACTTATATCTTGTATTCTCAGTTCAACAATCCAATTCGATGTTTAACCACACCCAGCTAATCAAAAAAATAATCAACTTACTAAAATATCCTTTGCGCAAATGTTGGACTATTTGCCAAGTTCATTGTCTACACAGACTAATTAAAAGAGGGATAACTACTGCTCTTGACAACCAAGCATCTAATGATTTGTTATTATAAACAATTGATATAAGTGTGAGTGAATATGAATCTATTGAACGCTAGACTAGGCTAATACCAACTAGCGATCAGAATGTCAGCATAACGTGATTAACACTCTTGCCAATGGAGTTGCCCGACGACGTGAGAATGATTACGTATTGAGCTACATGAAATATGAGAAAGCGATTGCTAAAGGAAATGGAAAGGAACCAACAAACTCTGTGAAAAGGAAGGAAACTCAAAGTAAATTACAATCTAGTTTAGCAGATTGCATACTGCAAATGACGTATCGCAAGAATAAATAACAACATAATCATAGTCACTAAATAATAAAAGGATATTCATCGTAGTGTACAAATGACTTATTGTGCGTACGTTACAACCCAACTAAACAAACTTACTAAAGCTTTGAGCAAAATTTTCTTTGATATCCTTTTTCGTATCATCTTCCCATTCAGACGCGGTAAACAGGAAGTCCCTTGTATGCTCTCGATATAAATATCCATTGAGCCTCTCAACGTCAGCATCCTACAGGTGAAAGTCATGCAAACAATATTTATTACAACTTAAGTAGTATTTTTAAGGACAAGATCAGTTGATCTGCATTTCTGTAGTGTTTTTGGATGCGAGTTTTCTTTTCAAAAGGAAGTCAACATAGCAGAGGTTTTGGATAATTCGCTAGTTCTATGTATGACTAGTTCTATGTATGACTAGTTCTATGTATGACTAGTTCTATGTATGACTAGTTCTATGTATGACTAGTTAATATCATTTCATAAAGGAGTAAAACCAGGCCTCGTTTATGAAAATTTATGACGGATATTAGGCCCTATTGGTCAGTCTAAATACATTTTTACACTACACAGAAATGGCGCAAGAAGCTGGCAGTGGAGGAAGAGCAATCAGTTCCAAAGGGTTAATGAGTCAAACTCATTAAAAAGTTACATGACCGGTAGAATCGAAGCAAAAAAGTTCGATGACGTATGTGCAACCTCCCACAACAAGACAAATAGTCTATTGTTATCAAAAATAACGCTAGAGGCATAGATTTTGCTTTATCCAACTTCGATCAACTGAATAAGCTGTTTCCTTAATAAACAACTGGTTTCAAGTATACATTACAATATTTCTGTAAGCCGATCACCTGAACCAGAAGACTTCAATAATATTCATCAGTGACATGAGACTACTCGCACCAATTATTATCACTTTTGGATGGTAAATTATCGAGCAGTATCCTAGTTATTATGCCAACTTGGTGGAAAACTTTTCTGTTAACCGGAGTTCAAGCCGTAGAATATGAAATAGAGAGGAAACAACTTCACGTTATCGAACGTTGATGGTTTTTCAACAGTGTGAAGTGAAATGATTCATTGTATTCAGAATTTTTTTCATAAAATTGTTGTTTCTACATTTTTGTTGAGTAGTTGCAAGTATCACAGCGAAAATGAAATAGCTTTCATTTTCATGTAACACCTGGAGTCCTTGTTTTAGTCCTATGTGAAATGCTTAGGAGTTGTATTCTTATGAAGTTGGACCTCGCAAATCTCTAGAGTGTATAACCTGTCTAAGATACAAATTGTCAAAAGGATTCAAACATCATCAAAATTAAAAAAAAATTTGTATCAACTAAACTTAAGAAAACAAATTCATAAAATCCTCAAACGCTCTGCCAAAAATAATCTGTTGAACAATCAAATATCTTATACAAGTCACCGATACTGTTAGGTAAAGTTTTGAATATTGCCGGACAGCAAAAGAGAGACGAGCACTCACCTCAGAGTTGGGGACTGTGTTCTCTTTGTCACTCATGTCATAGCACCATAGCAATGTAGAGAATATGAATCCTTGCGCTGATCGCTCGTTGTTGGGTCAGCAGAGCTGCCGTTACGGATGTTCAACAATAATCCAATTACTTTTAGCTGTTGCTGTAATTCCCAAGACAAAAAATTCAAAAAGCCCGACTATGGCGCGGTAATTTGTCTCAATATGAAGATAGAGCCAGTTAGAAACGTGTTATAGGTTGTCTACAGCAGCGCTACTTCGTGAAACTGTCAGCAAGTAAAGGCTTCACTCGTTTCGTTAGCACTAGAATAATAACGGCATTTAGCCGATACACTTGGTCAATATTTCTATGGTGAAGGTCGATTTCAAATAGGATCTATTGTGCAAATAAGCTAAAACAGCACCCGAGTAAAACAATGCACAAAATTGATTACCAACACTTTGCTGTTGATATCAAAGGCGCTGCTTGTTGTTCTAGCAGGATACACAATGTGTTAGATGATTGTATCACATGATCAGCTGCTCAAGGAAATCAGCTAAAACTTCCACTAAACCCAGACTAGTTAGTAGGAAAGTATATTCGGCTAATCTAAAAAAAATGAGTGGTTGATGGCTCAGCTCAACAGTTGAATGCCTAATATATCTGTAGCTATAAATACGTAATAAGTGAGAAATGATATTTATTGCACACATGATATCTGAACCTATTCCGACACCTCATAGCAAGTGTCAAATAGACGTACGTGTAAAATCAGTATCAGTTTGCTTTCACACGTTTTGATGGTTTATACACACTTTTGTAAGGTATTACTCCTTAAAAATGAACTAACGTATGCTGAGAGTTTAGAATCAAATCAAGTTAACACAGTTTACAGTAAACTAGCAAAAACAAAATGAAAATGGTTTCTAGAGAAGGGAAACAAAGTTTTTACTATAACTATTGTCTGCCTCTGCGCACAAATTTCAGTTTAACAAACATTTCATGTAATAAAACAAGAAAGAAGAGGTAAGATACTCTACACTATCAGTTAACATTGTAAAAATAACTTTATATAACCTTGTTTATTCGATAGTTTTGTACACATTATTTGTAACTTACGTTATGTTGGAGGTAATGTCTCACATCAGCTGTTGGGTCACTGCTGTTGGCCGTACAAGAGTCCTTCACAAAAGCTAATGTGTGCTTTCAGTGAGAATAATTAAAAATGTGTTTGCTTATTGACTAACGTGAGAGCTGCCGCGTCAGGTCATTTCAAAACTAAGTATTAATTAAACAGTACGTTCAATGCCAGAGTTTTATGCTGAGATAGAGCAATAAGTAATAATGCCTTGCCTTCTATACTTCCTTTTGTATCCAGTGAATACATGTAATAAAACATCTTGGACTTGGAAATAAAAACGCTTTTATGGGTTTTCTAAAACAGGTGGCAAGTTTGCTAGCGTTTTTCTTCTCAGCATTAAAAATAGATGAATACAAGTGTTGTATTTATTGATAGTAAACCTCTGCTGGACTTCCTTTTCATATAACGAGTTTTGAAATGGAACGACAGCATAATCAACTTATTTCGGCCAATCCCCCAAACTTTATTGTAATAATCTAAATATATTATGAGCTGTTTCAGTTGTAAGGTTTGGTTACTGTTGCATCTCTTTCAGCGAGCTGGTAATCTTATAGTAGATTCACAGCCATTGTTGCAGTTTTAGAGAATGGACATATTCCTGGAAATGAGAGCATTTAGACGATAACGCTAAATACTTCTAATGCAAGAGTTGAAAAAAATCAATTTATCAGGCGAATGGGAAACAATGAACTTAATTGAAATAGGGGACATTGTAGGGATTACATGGAGTAAAGCCTGTGGCGCAATAAACATTGCACAATGTACTAGGTAGGTAAATGTCAAGGGAACAATGGGATGCGTTAGGGCGAAAAGTCAATAACGACACACCCAATCAGGAGAGACATCACGTTAATCTTTTCTTCCTAACGCTATATCGATGTAGAGAAATCATGAGTTGACCAAATTTTTTAAATTTAGGTACTGCTGAATTTTGGCATCAACACTACTCCAAAGAGTTGAAGACTGTCACAACATATAATACTGAGTTTAACCTCAATGGCATAAGATTTAATGGTTAATTCAAAGTTGGGCAGTGAAAAACTGCATAGTTACCACAACCGCAAGATATCCTGTTCCATAACTCCATAGCACACCCTTTAGATACATTCTAATGGAATACTGAATGATTTATATGTCTGAAAGGTAAGATGAATGGAAATAGTCCCTCAGCTTACCAAAAACTTGTGCAAACATACCAAAAACTCTTTTACATTCCATCGCCAATTAGGTGTTATAATTCGACATATGACAAACATCTTTTTTAAAAACGAACCTAATATTTATATTTTGGTAGAAAAAAGAACATCTTTCAATAGACGCTAGACTTGAACAATCCAATCATAGATCAATCAAGTATTCAGGACTATTTGAGTCGGCTGCTGATAGCACAATCCAGACTTAGTAACAGCTAGCGAAAGGTAAACAAACAAAACTTTTGTATTAAGCATCATAACACGCTAATGAAAAGTCATTTTTCACTAGAATGATATATTTGAATAGCTTTGCTTGGCAAAAAGAAACTGTCAAACTCGTAGGATGTATTGTGTTTGGAAGGAAATCAATTGCGAATCAATTTGTAATCTTATTTGTCTGAATGCGCTACTAAGAAACTTGGTGAATACAACAAAGAGGTGAGGTTGGCATTGCCGAAAGGCATCAGCTCAGATAATGTGATGTAATCGGGCTTGTTGTGACAGGTGCTATATTGTTACCTGGTGACTAAAAACAACAGGTAAGCTGAGATTGACTCAATATCTTAGCAAATGGCAAAAACCTCTCATTTCTTGAACTCTTTGGAGGGGAAATGAACAGCGAGCAGATAATTTCCTTTCTATATAGCAATGCTACGTATGTGTAGGCTGTAGTGTGGCATGCGCGATTACAACTTGCTAACAATAAATAGATTTGCATCAACAAAATCAACAAATAAATAAAATATATGCTATTAGAAGGCACTAGAAGGTATTAGAATGCTTCTATGGTGAACAACAATCTATATGATTATTTTCCCTGAATATTACAATAACACCAGCTCCATATTGTGATATAAACATGTATGTATATATATTTTTATTGCATTGGTTGCCAATAATAAAAGTAACATATTTCTCTGACAATATATACATTTATAATGTACCAAATAAATACAATAGAGTGGATCCTTGAAGATACAGAATGGTCACTAGATACACCACCAGGGGGTGCTGCCATCGGAGATAGGCAGCTGTCGACACCACACACCATGCCAGATCTCACAACGATACCTGAGTAAAGCATTTGACTTCCACCTCTGAGCTCAGGTAGCTTCACTAGTCATATTGCTTGCGACTTTCGATTGTTCATCTTCAGCCTTCCTTTTGGCATCTCTCTCTTGGGCCTTAGCGATAGCCTCCTTTCTTTTCAGTCTGTTTCTCTTCTCCCTCAGCCTATCCTGCTCATCAGGGTCCTACAAACAACCAGTCACATGGGTAGGTCTGTGCCGTGTAACTTTAAATCAGCAGACATTGCGGCCAGGTCAATTTTGTATCATAGAGCTCAATTAGTTACAAGAAATATAGCCTAAATATCCTTACCTGACCAGCCATTATCTGTCGTATTCTACGCCTGGTTTGCCTCTGCTCCCCAAAATTCTTCTCATCAAGTCTCTAAACAGAAAGGTACACAGGCTATTTCAGAGAAAGTCAAATGCAACTCAACTTGATAATACTGGCGAGAGAATGATATCAAGGGTTACAGATTTCGCATTTCGTTCATTCACCAAAATCTGTGAGACCAAGATTGGCTTGAGAATGTGATAAAATCAAATAATAGTGAGTTGCTCTCGGTAGATACTGAGCACCAGCAAAATCTATCCCCATCCATTGTATTCCATCATCACAAGATAGACAGGCCACCACATGGACAGACCAACACATGGACAGACCACCACATGGACAGACCACCACATGGACAGACCAACACATGGACAGACCACCACATGGACAGACCACCACATGGACAGACCACCACATGGACAGGCCACCACATGGACAGACCACCACATGGACAGACCACCACATGGACAGACCACCACATGGACAGACGACTACCACACAGACACACCAGCAGTCAACACTCAATAACTACCGAGTATGACTACTGTGTATTTCTACTCACAATCTCTGCCTCTCTCCGGGCCACTCCCACCTGCAGTAAGATTTTAGAAACTTCAGTTTCGTTGACAGTAAACTCTTCAAGTTTTGTATCTACAACATAGACAACTAGATGCAAAACTAACACACAATGCAGATAAAATGCTCGGTGTACAAAACAACTTCACTATTTTTCTAACTTACTTGAGATACCTGCAGCAATATAATTTGTTAAAAAAAGGATGAAGTTAGTCTCTACAATCTAATGTACGCATTAAGAGCCCAGGAAACATCACAGTTTTTTGTCCAGGTGTGCTTTTGGTGCTCTCAACGTACATAAATAAATGTTAAGTGCAGGCCATAAATGAATTTGTTTATCTGTTTTAACAAAAACAGAGGTCAGAGACACAAAATAATCGCACAGATGGAAGGAGGATAAACTTTTAATGAAAAAATATTATTTTTCAGTTGTCTACTTGAATAAAAAAAAAACAAGAAACCAAAACTGTAATTTTTTTGTGTAAACTCTCCATAACTTGTTAGTAAAAATAGTTTTAATAAAGACCAAAAATACAAAAAATTGTCTATAAGAATGTTCTGCTTTTAAGTCACATCAATTTTAACCAAAAGTGGTTTTGAAACCAAAAAATTGTTTTGCGTAAAGCATTGTAGTTAATAACAAAATTTATGACCGATAGTGACTAAAAATCGATAAATAAACCTATCAAACGTGGTGATCTAGTTTTTCTGCAAAAGTAGCTTTCCTGATAAAAAATATTTCCGAAAACACAGGCAATTTTAGTAATATATATTGCAAATAGGAAAACCAAAACAATTTAAAAAGATATACTTTTTCATTGTCTATTAAAACCCATGGAAATCATAGTTGGCCTATCTGATTTTTATAATCCCAAATACTTTTTACAAAATATTTTCGCCAAAAAATAATTTTTAATAGTAACAAATTTTGAGTGTAAGAACAGTAACCTAGCTCAAATACTCCCAAAAGAATCACAATGTTTAGAAAATGATCTTTTAACAGCTGTTAAGCAAAACTAGTACAAACACTTGTTTTTTTTAAATTTTCAAAAAAAATCTTATATATCATTAAAAAAACTGTCTTGAAAGTGGAACCAAAATTAAAAACATGTGGCCAGAGGTTTCTGAATAATAAATTAAAGAGAGTACATAGCTTTATAAATTGATACCAGTATGTAAGAACTACTGTACCACACAATAACTGATACGCATGTGTAGAGGTTTCCAACCCACTGCAGTTACAACATTTAACTTAAAAATTCAACTAATCAACCCTGTGAAAACTTTGCGAAAGTATAGAAAATTTGATTTTTCTGTTGTTATCATCAAACAATCACATTACTAGTAGTTCAGAATGCACATAGCAGTACAAACTTGATTTAAAACAATGTAGGTAGGTATTCAAATAAAATATATGCAGTCATTAACAAAATGGCCACTTACTAATTCTCTCTTCAACAGCTTGTATCAACTTTACATCAAACTGGGAGACAAGAGTGATAGCTTTGCCCACACGCCCTACAAACAGTCACATTAGCTATTGGTTACCCCAACACATGCTAGGAGTTATTTTCCCACATTGGGAAGACAACTCCATAAAAGAGTAGTATTGAACAAAATACTGCTTGTGTACATCAGTAAGAAAACGCTGAAACGAACAGTTACCTGCACGGGCAGTTCTTCCCACCCTGTGAATGTAGTCCTGGGGCCGAGTAGGCACACTATGGTTAATAACCAGGTCTACAGTAGGGATGTCCAGCCCTCTGCTAGCTAGATCAGTAGCTACAAGGATCTTCACCTTGTGTGACTTGAACAAGGACATAGCCTCTAATCTGAGCTGCTGCCGAGTCATCGAGTGTAGGACACAGTTGGAGAAGCCCAACTCCTTCAGCACCATACCAAGTATCTGAACATACCTAGAGGGTACAGCACCATACCAAGTATCTGCACATACCTAGAGTGTGTGTGTATAGAGAGGTGTATAATAGCGCTTTCTTGGTGCCTTGTCATGTGATTAGACAGAAGGCAGACTAAATACAACACGGAATAATTCTAGAAGTATTAGTACATACTTGCACGTGTGAGAGAAAACCATAATAAGACTGTTCTTTTTCTCTGCCAGAAACTCTCTCAATATTTGTACAAGGTAAGCATCCTTCACCTCGTGAGGACAGAGCATATATAGCTGTTGTAGCTGTTCTACTGTAGCTACCCTACAACACAACATATAATGTATAGCTGCTGTAACTGTTTTACTGTAGCCACTCTACAACACAACATATAATATATAGCTGTTGTAACTGTTTTACTGTAGCCACTCTACAACACAACATGTAATGTATAGCTGTTGTAACTGTTCTACTGTAGCTACCCTACAACACAACATATAATATATAGCTGTTGTAACTGTTTTACTGTAGCCACTCTACAACACAACATATAATGTATAGCTGTTGTAACTGTTCTACTGTAGCTACCCTACAACACAACATATAATGTATAGCTGTTGTAACTGTTCTACTGTAGCTACCCTACAACACAACATATAATGTATAGCTGTTGTAACTGTTCTACTGTAGCTACCCTACAACACAACATATAATGTATAGCAGCTTATTAACTGTCTAGTAGATGAACATAAGTTATTCCACCAATAGCAAAGCTCGGTGACAACATAGAGTGTTCCTGGTCTCTTATTCAACAACTAGTAAGAGAAACAATGGCATACCGTGAAACAGTCTCGTAGAAAAAAGGCTCCGACATTGCTGATCTCTGTAAATCCTTGAAGGTGTCGGACATGGTGGCACTAAACAGCAGCGTCTGTCGCTGCTGCGGAAGTCTCTGGAATATTGGCTCCATCTGCTCAGCGAAGTCTCCAAAGTCTGTGAGTAATCTGTCAGCCTCGTCTAACACCTGATACAATGTAGTCATAACAGAAAATATGGACCACAAGCTACATTAACATAGAATATCATAAGCTAAAACTTTCTAACCTGAGTTACTACAAACTGGATATATCAATCAATGATGTCTTACCAAAAACTTCACTTTGTTGATGTTAAAAGTGTCCGTATTTTCTAGCAGATCAGCGAGCCGACCAGGTGTAGATATTAATATGTGGGGTTTGTCCGTAAGATCTTGACCTTGCTGAACGTAATCTGAAAGAGCAATACAGAGTTGTTTTTGTTGTCGTCAAATAATCAAAGATCTAAGGAAGCCAAAGTGTATTGATTAAGAGCTATCAAACCAAATGAACAAATTTTAATTTACATATTGCGTTAGCAGCCAGCATTTTTACCTCTTCCTCCAGTGATTACTGTTACTCGCAGTTGAATTGGTTTACCGAGAGCTTTGAATTGATCTCCTATCTGAAAAGCTAGCTCACGAGTGGGAGTCAATACTAGGGCATAAATCCCGTAAGGATCTTCACTTAGCCTTTGAAGGATAGGTAGTGCAAATGCTGCCGTTTTACCGCTGCCAGTCTTAGCACAACCAATGCAGTCTTTACCTATAACAATTGAAAGTGAAACGCATTAGTAACCCATTATTATATTTGTTATGATCTAGTCAAGCGAAATACTGTGCAACATTTCATCCTAGTGATGGCCTAGGGACCACTACCTATGGTAGCCCATTTGCACGGCCCTCAGGTATACCTGGCACAGTGCTACTGCCCACAAGTCATTACAGACATCAGACTCTTGGCTGAGTAATAGGCAGACAAGACCTAGCCAAGGCCTGATAGCTGCCCGGTTGAATCCGATGCTAGTTTCTACTTGCGTAATTTGATGGGATGCCTACTTGTTATTCTATATTATGTATTTTATTTTGTAGGTGAAGAATGCTGAAAATTATTTAAGTGATTCTTGTTTGTCCAAAGAGTGAGGTTGTGTGAGAGTAGCTTCTTTCAAGTTTATTTCCTAGTTCATTGGTTGCACTCTTCCTATTTACTCTGCGTAAGAGAGGAGTGCAGTCAGTTTGTATACACAAAAGATAGATATTTAATCAATGGCGTCACATGATTAATATGTTTCACTGGTGCTTACAAAAACTTCCAGTATTATATAATATTACTATAAAAATGTTGTATACGAATGTATGTTCACGCAAGGGGGTGCCATTGCTAACAACTTGATAAAATTTATAAATTGTATATGGGCAATTCGTTAACAACCACCAATCATTG
The DNA here is from genome assembly GCA_945261195.1 of Cryptosula pallasiana. NCBI lineage: Eukaryota > Metazoa > Bryozoa > Gymnolaemata > Cheilostomatida > Cryptosulidae > Cryptosula > Cryptosula pallasiana. The sequence continues at coordinate 40,143,484 of OX183135.1, forward strand.
ACGGAAACATCATAGAAATGAGTAGAAATTAGTAGACTCTGGTATTTCCTGCACCATACATTTAATTTAAACGGAATAATACGGCTTACCAGTCTATGTCAAAATAATTTGGTAGTAAAATAATATTAACAATTTATGTTAATAAATCATGGTATTATTTACAGCTATTAAAACTGAACCATGATCCTAATTGGTATATTCGGCGACTGAATTGATCCATACCATAAATTTAATAAATAACATTTTTTGCAATCTATATAATGCGAATGGTTCAGTAGCAATATTTTTAGTGGATCGCAAAATACCATTCCCACGGGCAAAAAAATGCTAATCTACGAGGCTTATCCATAGGTCATGAACACTACCGATACACAGCATAAAAATTAATAAATACCCACGTGGGTGACGTTTGTTTCAACGCAGTTCATTTTCAGTCTCATTTATTATTATTTTATCGTTATTTATTATTAATTGTTATGATTGTCATGTACAATATTGATACATTGGAAATATATTAATCATAAGGATGAAAAGCAGAGCTATTTTCTTAAAACAATAAAGATAAATGTTAAACTTAATCAACAATGAATTGTTTTGAAATAAACGTTGTCAACCAGACAAATGTAAAGCTGTTTATTCTTTGACTCGCTACCACTATCTGCCACTTACCGATGCATTATGCTATTAGTACCAGTAAGGAATCAATGACATGATAATCGTCGCTGATGAATTGCTTACACACGTGAAAATAATTATGCTCGCTACAATGCACGTTGGAATTTCATGTCTTCACATTTGATCATAATCAATGGATATTATTTCTTATTATTATAAAATAAAATTTAAACGCCTGGATGAATACGTTTGCCGCCCAGCGATGTTGATCCCAAATATGACTAATAGCAGATGTTCATCGATCCAGCCAGCGAATACACCTAACAATACTAAGTAGAAAAATAAAAAATGAAATAACAATAATATGTTATTATCTTTAAATTATTATTTGATAATTGATATGGAGATTGGAGTGCAGCTGATGAAACAAACAATGTCGCATTAGCATGAACAACCGAGAAAAACCGTGAGCCACGTGTAGCAAACAAGCTTGGTTTATGTGAGAAAGAAAACTACCAAACAAGAAATTCTAATAAATAAATATAAATTAATAACAACGATTTTTGTTATGTTACCTCTAATACACACTTCATAGTACATACCACTAGTCTTATTTATTCTTAATTATTATTCATTTAATTATGCATATTACTTCTGTTATTATACAAATTGTTGTTGCTTTTTTTTAATAATGTATAGACGTCAATGAATCAATTTTACGACTGGAGGGCTGCAGAAGTGCCATCCACCAGGTGGTGGTTCTGTCTTACTCGTCGTCGATGGTATACTCAAAATAATCTTAAAGTAAAGCCATCACATCAATATATAATATACCATTGAATAGGTTTTTTTTAGCACAGGTTTTAATGGTGCGTATTGTTGAAGTTTTCTATTAGCTCACTGACACAGAGAGCTACTTAAAAATTCTGCATCATTGTGTCAGTTGTCTGCTCCTATTTAAACTGCAACCAGCTTCAAGGACCATGGTTTTATTGTAAAGCTACAATAGTTGGCAATCCCTAAGCTGAGCAACTATATGGCCATAGTGAGTCACCAATGCCTAGCTAGCATTTTGCTTGTTCATGTTCAGTAGTGTAGATTATAAGATTTCGATAAAGTCAGCTCAGCCTGACTAGTTGGACACAAACCAATTACTTTGGCACCTTCTTCAATGCAGATTAGAACATGCAATCACACATATGAGATATCAGTAAATGAATGTATGATATGGAATTGACGATATGTTTTCATTACAATGAAAAGATTAGTTTATGAAATCTTGACAAATGTATTGCGTTCCCACTACTTACAAATTTTTTGTATTACAATGGAAAAGCAGCCAGAGAAATTTTAGCAGCTCTTCAAATGAGCGTTGACAGACCTGGAATGAATGAATGATGAATCTGTGATAAAAGCTAATATTTCGATCGTCTGTCTATGAAGTCAGCATTTGTGTCTAACTGCATCAAAAAACACGGTTTTAAAAATGCTTGTATTTTCTAATTTTATGGAATAGCAGGGAATGTTGTGCTTGAGTTCTAGCCTTTCATGAAGGCCAAAAATGCCAGCATGAACAATAATTTGCTCACAGTATTGGACAAACACTGCATGCATGTTATAATGGACAAATGCTCAACATTTTGAATGTAAATAATTCTTATTCGATTGACTTGCTTTTGAAACACAAATGAAAAACTTCTCAATTTTGCTAATGAGACGTTTTGATTTTTCCATAATTAAAAACTGTCACACTGAAGCCTGTATTTTTGACGCTGATGTCCACATGTTTTTGTATAATATGTAATACAGTATAAAGCAATTTATTGATGTTTGCAAAAACATAATTTGAAGAAATTAAATTAAATAAATTAAAGGCAGGTGACAGAAGCACCACCCAACTGTTGGGCCACGCTTGTCCATAGCTAAACATCCGCTATTTGTAAGTAGGTGTTTGCTGTAATCATTGGATGTCACAGTAACATCAGTCAGTCAAAACAAAATTTCTCTAACAAGCTGCCAATAAGAAGCTTAAGTTGAAACTACATTTATTGCTGATCCCGTCATATAATAAGGAGCTCTGATATTTCAATGTTGGCCAGCAAACTGACTATAAACCTTCCCTAGGTTTTAGGATTTAGTATTAATAACTTGAATTGCAAAATTTTAGACTAAAACTGGCAGCCATCCATTTGTAACAAAAACAGTGCCACCATAAACATCATTAAAAAAAACTTGTAATTTTAAGTTGTAATAACTAGTGTGTAATTTGAAAATAAGTGCTTCTGTTTATGCAAAACTTCATATGTGAAAACTCGCCAAAAAACTTTAGTGGACATTGCTTGAGGAGTTTTTTCTAGGTATTCTTAGCAGATTTTTAAAATTTTAACGTCTCTGTTCAAGTAAAAATGTTTATGAAACTAAGTACCAAATCTAAAACTGTAGAAGAAACCAAGCATGCCATGTCATAATAATCGTGGCCCATATCAAAAACTTGCTGATGATAGACTTCACAAGGGACAGAGAGCCAATCTAATTATAACTTAGTTTCATCACAGGGACACTCTTTGTTGAGCGTGTAGGCTGGTGAATGTCACCCTGTGGTGTCAATTTTGGTTAAAAGGTGTGATGAAGGCACAACTCCAGCTGAGCCCCATATAAAATGGCAAATAAATCCTTATAGTAGCATCAATGCTCCAAACTGACAACACCATTAAAATCAGTGTTGAAAGCCCTTTTTAATGGTAAATTGTACAGTGATGTGATTGGTTCACTTTAAAGCCAGAAACAGACTGGCAATTTTCAGAGCGATTATGCCCTCGGGCGCTGCAGCGCCTAGGGCGTTGAGCGATTTGGGGCCAAACGCCCAGTATCCAGCCAGCCAGATATTTTGCGGCGCTCAGCCATAACGCTGTGCTCTGATTGGCCAGACTTCCTACAGCCGCCCAACTACTTTGATTTCTTCATCAACCTGAGCAGATTCTTTCACTTTTATCTGTGATTTTGATTAATTTAATCACTCTGTGATTTTAATTAAACCTTAATTAATTATTAATATTATTTTTGTTATTTAGTTTTTACTGTTGTTGTTGTAATATATATAGATTATGAATTATCGTTCAATAATAATAAAAGATTAAATAATAATTTATGATTGTTTGTTTATAAATAATAATTATAATAATTTATATAAACTTGTGGTAATTAATCAGATTGCCAGTGGTAGTATTTTTTTTATCTTCGTTCAGTTCACAATTAATAATTAATAATAGTAATGGTTTGTTTTCTTAATATAATTAAAAAAAAATTAAGAAAAAAATTGATTTTTATCGAGTTGACATGACAACGTCATTGTCCTGTGTGCTTTGGCCAGCGCCGCGATAAGCCAATTCGCGACGCTACCCCCCCTGGAAATCGCCCTCAAATATCGCCAGCCTGTTTCTGGCTTTAGGTGCAAACGGAAAGAGCTTCTTTGGTCATTCGTTTGTCGGTGAGTGAGTCAGTCACAACAATTGCTGTCTATTGGACCAAGCCTAAGGTCCCTGACACTGCAAGGGAAGGATCTGTTGTGACTGACTTGAGGCATAGAATGAAATTGGTTTACTTCGCTTTGCGGCTCAAGTTACCATTGTGTTCGGAATTCTGTCACTGACCAGTTTATTGTAGGGTAAGCCGAGAATAGGGTCTGGTATCTGGCTTCATCTGAGAGAGCTCTAATCAACAAGGACAGCCTGTGTCCTTCACCAGTGTTGAGACAAGTTTGTTTCTAGCTTGTGTAACACTATGTGTTCCTTAGACGTTTTAATAAACCTTACGGCGTGTTTGTATTGTTCTCAGGCTTCCCCAGATGTATTGTCAGAAGGGTCTCAAGAGTATCACTGTATTCTAGGATAGGTCGTAAAGGAATACTTAATACAGCCGAGGACCTTTATTATTTCATTGTAATTATTATTATATATAAAATTGTAATAATCACCAAGCATATTCATTATCATCATCATATTATATTTATATTTATAAAATGACGAACAGCATGCTGTTGTTGTGCACCAGGCCAGGAATAATATTATTTAACTTGAAAAAAAAATAATCATCATCCATCCAATACAATTTACCCTGCATACATTACTTTAACGAACGGAAGTCTTTGGAAGTTGAATTTCATTATTATTATGATTATTATTTATCTATTATTGATGTTTACAATTAATTATTATTATAATAATTCATAATCATAAATGAATAAACTATTATAATAATTAACAACAATAATAATTTAATTAGTATTTATTCTTTTATTTATCGATGATGATGACAATAATAATAATAATTGCAGGAATAATAATTACAATAAATAATGATAATCAGAAGATTCTATCAACTCGTAATTCATCATCATTATCATGAGCAACAACAATAACTTTATTATTTTGCGATAATTACGATGTTGTTGTGAGTCAAGAAAAATAAAAATGATGTTGCTTAAAAAAATTAAACTTACTTACCATAATATTATATTAAATATATTATAATTATTATTATAATTATACCACTTACTTACTTCGTATTTCTAGGATGATCGTCAACTTCAATGCTGAAGGTCCCGGCAATGTGGCAAGCCGTCTGTCGGTCATCGGTCCAGTGTAGTCAACGGGAAATCAGAGGATTGCCAGTCTTGGGACCTAGCGAGCCACCGGGGGACCATGTAGCAGTGAGCTACTGGGGGGCAAGGAATTCCAGACTTTGGCTGTAGCAACGAAGAAGCTCTTTTGGTGTGATTTCTAGTTGCAGTGGGGGATGGTGTACTGCTGGTCATGGCGTCTTGAGTAGCCCAAGGTTGGGATGTGCTTGTCGAGGAAGTCCTCAACACTGGTCGCGACCTTCCCAAAGTGCATCGCCCGGAAGAAGCCCAGTCTTCTTCTCTCTCTTCTCTCCTGGAGATGCTCCCACCCTAGTTCTGATATAAGGGCAGTGGAACTGGTGGTATGGTCTGTTCTTGGTATGTTGTGTACCATTCGAGCAGCTTTACGCTGCACCGACTCTAGTTATTTGGCTTGGGTGGATGTCAGCGAGGAGTCCCATACCATGGACGAGTATTCCATGATTGGTCTAACCAGGGAACAGTAGGCTTTGTCTCTGAGTCTGTTTAGAGATGATGGTCACGGTGGTATCGTACTACTGTTGTAACTACTGTAACTTTTATACCCACAAAAAACTATTATTATTACCTTATTATTATTATTTATTTGGTAACTGGACTGATTGTCTAAAACCTGGATGTCGACAACCTGGATGTCGACAAAGTTAGATTGCATGGCGACAATTTCAGACGGATTGTCGACTAGCCTAGACTCGATGTCGTCAATACATAAAAATACATAAACCAGTGATGAGTGAGTGAGTGAGTAGTTACACACACCGTTATTTATTGGTTATGCAGGTATGTATATTGGCATCATGTAAACATTGATCAACAATCGACAGCAAATGAGAAATGAAATACAGTAGATTGTTCTTCATTAATTATTTAATTGTCAGAACCATAAACCAAGCTACATGTATTGTAATATGATATGTAACGTTTGAGTTGTCTGCACTACCAAAAGAGGATAATTACTAATTCTCATTTTCTTTCATCACTTGTTATGAGTGTGGCCAAATGTATTTATAATGAAATGAATTATTTTATTTACATAAAGTATTTACATAAAATGTAACAAAACAGACCTCTATTAGCAGGCAAGGATGAAATGACGTTTATATACCATTAAAATATAAGGCTATTACAATGTAATATAATGTTATGTATTATTTATAATATTATCGCCAGTTGAGAGATTTATAAAAGAAAATATTATAATGGCTTTGTTTTGCAAAGGCTCATGATGTATGTAGTGAGGTATGTACAATGTCAAAATATATCTAATGTTCAGGAGATATGACTATGATTGTAATCTTGACTAGAAAGCAAGTCTACTAAATTTGCATATATATTGTGCAGGATTTCACTGTGTGAGTTGGTAGCTCGGCCTACCTGCACACTTCCCGAACTGAGTTGGCAACTGTGTCTATCGCTGAGCAATACAACCCTTCCACAGGTCGACTAGTATCCTTGGGAATGGTGTGTAACCATTCCTATTTTACTAGTCTAGCTGCCGGCTGCGTTAGCTTGTTTCAATGTGCAAGGCAGAGGTCGAACTTTGAAGGCGAACTAGTCAGAGCTAGGTTCGGCCAGCAGAGGTTCGCACTATTCTGCAGAGTGCAGTTCAGTGACCGAACTTTGAAGGCGAACTAGTCAGAGCTAGGTTCGGCCAGCAGAGGTCCAGGCTGATCTGCTTGTATATTACTACTCGAGTAATAGAGCATTCGGTGTACTGTGCATGTACTAGCGCTGTGAAGTTATTATTGTTATAGAACAAAGAAACTTCTGAGAGTGGGGCAAGCTGACTCTGATTTATTATTGCCTTAACACGGCTATTTATATAAAAGATTACATAACTGATAAACATGTAAACAAGACAATACAAAAGAATATGGTAGGACACGCCTGTTCAGAAAGGCTAGACAAATAGGAATAAGTTTACAAAAGATAAGGCTGGCCTTGCAGCTACGGCTGAGTGCATGCACATGTGTTGCATATAAAATTGTGTGTAAGGTGAACGAATAAAATAAGTGTATAATGTGCATAGAGTAAATAGTCCTTGAGTGTATGCATAGAATGTCACACTGGTAAAATATGGCCGCCGTCCGTCACAATATATAACATCATGGACTCCCAGTTGTTAATGATGGGCTCGATTGTTGATCGCAGTACTTGATAATCTGGAGAGTAGTAGGTAGATAGATATAGTGTTCAAATGTATTTTCTATAATATAAATTATAACATACGTACGGCAAGTAGAGCGATTATCATTATTTCAAAAAAACAGTGAACAATTTATTGGATGGATTGGATATATTAAAAAAGAAATAGATGGTCTCTCGCTTTGCTCACATGAGACACTTCTGCAGGTTGTGAGTTGTCCTCTACTGGTGAGAATAGCAACCATAAATTGTCGACGGCAGGATAATCATTGTTGCCCAGCAGACGAGTAACCATCAACCAGCGCTTTGTCGACATCCAGGTCAGTTATTCGACCATCTGGTCATAGTTGTCGCCAACCGAACTTATTTTGTCGCCGGCCGAGCCAACTTTGTCGACATCCAGGTTGTCGACATCCAAGTTTTCGACAATCAGTCCAGTATTCATTTATTTACACACCAACTAACTAATAACTGTAACTTATTCATAATAATAAAATATAATAATTAATTATAATAATAATTTATAATAGTAATAATAATAATTATTATTATTAAATTATTATTTTAATTTATAAATATTAAATAATACATACTACCTACTACTACTAACTAATAATAATAATAAATAAATAATTTATTTATTATTATTCACCTTTCATTATCGCAGGGATACAGTTGACTTGAATTTCAGTAGGTTTTTTCATCCCAACTGCAGAGCATTGATTCACCAGCCATTCGCTGAACTCGAACTCTTCAAAGGATTTGAGTGACTCCATGATGAATAATATTATTATTATGATGATTAAAAAAAATTGTATTTCCAGGCATGAGGCGTGACAAACGTAAAACCCAGGGCTCGCTAAAGTATGAAAATATAGAGCAGGCAAATCCAAAAGCGTTTGCCGCGCATGTTCGTATAGTTCAAGTCATGACAACTCCGAAGCAGACAGGAGGATCATTGGTTGATTTCATCTCTCGTTATATAACTGTAATAAACCAGTTTCACAATACTGTCATTGTCTAATTACTGGTAGCAAACAGGCAGTCTGTTCTCAACCATTATAGGAAGACCAGTTAAAGGAGCCGATTGCTACCATATATTTTTTGTATACTGGTCACTATAATACTGCATCAGTCTTGCATGTTCACAAAATTTATTTTTGCACTAATCCATTGTCTACTCGTGTATACTTGCTCTTTGCATTAAAATACTATTTTAGATCACTGCTACAAATTGAGAAAGCCAGTTGCTAGCAATGAGAGTTGAATAAATTCTCAGGAAACTATTTTCAAACAGTGAATATGGACATGAATATTTTGTTGCAATTGCCGATGCAATAAATTTATTTTTTTTGTAGAGAAATTATAATGCTAAAATTATATAAACACAGAAGTAATATTCATATGAAAGATCCTAATAGACGATAAGAAAAGCAGAATTGTTCACATAAAGACATGGACAGCATGGCCACCGAAAGTATCAGCATCAAGTTTTGATTCAAAGTCCTTGTCTGTCTCATGGTGCAGTGTATGCGGTATTATCTACATAGAAATCTGTACATCAATGCAGCGAAGTGCAGCCTTCATTCGCTACAGTTAACTTACTAAAAGCTAATAAATAAAAAAGACGGCCATTTTCTATACAAATTTTTGAACATCTAGCTACAATCTTTAATTGCTCAACTGGAAGGTATAACTCGAAAAATTATGTTCAAATTGGGGTACATAATGAAACTTCCCACAAACGCATTCACTCCAATCCATAGCCCTGTGTATATTAGCCACAATAGATTTGGTGTAATGGGCCAACAACTCTAATCGCTTGTTACAGTAATCAACATACAGGTTTAGTGGTGAACATAATTGATATAGTGAGTCTGCTAAATAGAGAGGTGTGTTTTTACGCCTTGGTGTTCTGAGATCCCTTTTTGCCGATGAGTGATTTGTGGATGTGAGGAATAACACCACCACCGGCTATGGTAGCTTTAATTAGTAAATCTAACTCCTCATCTCCTCTGATGGCTAGCTGCAAATGACGAGGGGTTACACGCTTCTGCTTGATGTCTTTGCAAGCATTTCCTGCCAACTCCAGCACCTGTTAACGGAACATTCGTAAAATACAACTGAAAATATTTGTTACCCTTTCTAAGAAACAGCAAAAATTGGCTACCTTGATCAAGTATCACATTTAGACTAAAAATGAAGGAGCCTGTCCCGAGTGAACTGGGACTTGATAAACACTGGTCACTTGATAAAAAGTGTCATGATTGAGAAAAATTAGTGTTTGAAACAAATAAACTGTGACAGGACATTATATGTATCAAACGGAAATGTGAGGTATTATCAGCATAGATTACGCAAGTTCGCAAATGACATGTAACGAGACATGCTGAACGATGGTTCAGTGACAAAAACATTCAGATTTACATATAAATTATATTTGCGCATCAGAAAAACAACAATGCAGATGCATGGATCAGCCAAGCGGCTGACAATCCATTAAAAGATATTTGTCTGCCACAAAAAAACCATTCAAGCGATGGATTATTATTTATGTGAATCTATATAAACTGAAGTAAATCTTACTTCAGCTGTGAGATATTCTAGGATGGCTGCGCTGTAAACTGCTGCAGTTGCTCCAACTCTCCCATGACTGGTTGTTCGCTCTTTCAAATGTCTGTGAATACGTCCAACTGGAAACTGCAAAACAAATGGATGTAGGCAACATTTTTTTCACATCTATTCATAAGATATGGACTAAGATGCCGAAAAAATAAAATACACAGGATTAAATCACCAACCATGTGAGACATCATGCAGAGTGATGAGGTGCAGTTGATAGCAATAACAACTAATAATAGTTAATAACTTGGTATGAATATAACATTTTACTACCACCACAACAACAATGGTTTGTCAATATAGTAGTACATCGTCTAGTAAGTGGCTGCAAAAAATAGTAGTAATATTATTATCATCATGATCATTTCAAACAATCACATATATAATGTCAACAGTAATCGTCGTCGATTGCAAAATAATTTTTTAATACTACCTACTACTACTACTAATAGTAGTTTTACTGATTATTATCTGATAATACTAACTAATTATTAATTATCATTATTATGATGATAGTTAGTAGTAAGAAGATAATATTTATAATAATAATAATCTAGCATAATAAAAAGCTAATACTACTTACTACTACCACCATCACACGTCATCATTTGGCTGTTATTTACTATTATTAATTATTTAAAATTAATAAACAAACCATCATCATGATCATAAATAATAAAATTTAAAAAAAAACAACTCAAAGCTGCAACAGTTAGTAGTACATACATACATCATGTACAAATAAAATGACTGACCGCTGGGGCTTATGTGAAGTAAGTAGGAGACAAAAACAATTTAAAAGAAAAACTTGAGAAATAACTGAAGTTAAGCTTACTTGTAGTCCAGCCCTAGCGGAACGAGAAACAGCCTTCAACTTGGCTTTTCCGGAGTCTTTTCCAGCTTTACCGCCAGCCTACAAATCGAATCATAAATTTACTAAAAATTATAGCACAGCATGATAAACTACATTTTCGTAATCTACATGATTTGCTGAGTCTTTCTATGGTACTTTTACAAACTGATGACATGATACAGTCAAGTATTTCCACTGATAAATCTCACCATGGCTATAAGATTATAAATTGTATGATGGAGTATTCGAGCGCCAAATTAAACAATGGAGGGCAAAGCCACTGATACATAGACCAATACCAAACACTCTTAGAACTGCAGTGGATCCTGGGTAAAAATGCCCCCAATCATAAAACGGGACGTTTAAATTATGAACCAGTATGCAATTCTATAACGGCATCAAAAATCTTTATTGGTGAGGCATTCACTTCGGTATTAACGGCCGTTCTGCCAGTCATTGTAATTTTTTTTCATTCACCACCATTTGTTGTTTCAGAAATGGTTTCAGCTGGCATACATGAGATGGAAACGAAAGAACCTAAGCAAAAGGTGGAAGACAAAAAGAGTGCAGACATTCCTAAGCCTGCAGAAGAGAAAAAACATCCTAATATTCTCACATTGGAAGATTTGAAACAGCAAGTTCACTTGATTGAAAAAAGTGTTCAACTAAAAGATTCAAGATTCGCGTCTAGAGTCCTCAGAGCACTTCCATCAACTAGGAAAAAATTGAACAGTGCTGTTTTAATTGCGTTAATAAATGGATATTACACCTCCGTTTCTAATGACAAGACAAAATTACTGGAATATGTAGCACAGTCAATGGACACAGATGACGGTGCTGCCCCCCTTCTTTTTCATCCTCGATCAGCCAAGGCTAGTGCACAACCTTTGTTGCCAGAAGTTTCCACTTATATCTGTCTACTCCTACTTATCCATCTTGTCGATACAGAAGCACATGAAAAAGCAGTGGCATGGTCCAGGCAGATTGTTGAAAAGTTGTCCTCCATGAACCGACGAACTCTTGATGGGCTGCAAGCAAAATGTTTCTTCTACTATGCACGAGCTCATGAACTTGTAGGTCAGCTTGAAACGATCAGAAGGTAATAATCAGTGTTTATTAGTTCATGCTGAAAACGTTTGGCTATTGCATTTCTACACACACACACGGAGCAGTACATTCGCCTGATGATTATTATGTTGAAAAAAATAAAATTGTAGAGTATAATATTGGTATATTTGGGTCACCCTCGAAAAGGTGCCACACCTCAAACCGAAACCCCGAAACACTCTCCGAAATCTCAGGTCAAAAATCCCAGAACCCTTAACACATTCATTACAAGGTGCTTTCTGTGGTTTTCGTGGTTTTTCGCTTATTTTCATTACTTTTTAGCGGCCCACTCGATGCAGCTACAACAGTGAAACAAATACCAAAAGAACGATAAGATTCTCCTTAAAAATTATAGGGGCATTATCATGGACACAGAAAAAACCAAAAAAATTTTCCCCGCCTACCCTTTTGGGCCCTTATTGCGACATAGCAAGTAACCACGAAGCTAGGCCGAGGGGAGGCCGATGTATGGATTTGCATTTTACACGAGAAATATTTGTCCTAGACACAAAAAAATTGCAGCAATGAAAAGGTGGCAAAATTTTGTTCTAGAATGATTAGTTATTTGCTAGGTTGGGCTTTGAAAAAAAGCCTCAAAACCTCAATCAAAATCCACAAGAATGCCATTGCGCAACATCTGTAATGGCTTATTAATTGGTTTTTATGAACTAGAGAAAAAAATACTTATAATGCTTGAAAGTCAACAAAAGACTGCCAAGACAATGTTTCAGTGGTTATCTCTCAAATTTACGTTTTATTTTGCCAATGGAACCCTCTTAAATACTTTAATTATTTGTCCCAAAATGATGTTGTGGGTAATAATAATAAAAAACAATGGCTACTATTGATAAATAATTAACAACCTTATATTGTTTTGATATTCATAGAAATTGGTGAATATGATCAAAAGATCATGGGGATTCTGAATATCAAAATTTTTTTGACAGCCGCTACCGTTTTGATGGAAAAAATTAGCTCCGAAAATAAGTCCGATTTCGGCAATAATTATTAAAAATAACGAAAGGTTAAAAAAATTAATAAGTCAACCGAAACTTGTCCAATCAGTATGAAACTTGGTGAATATGAGCGCTAGGGTGTGTATTTCCTTCGTTTTAAAAAAAATTGTGCTAAATATCTTAAATAAGAAAAATAATTACAATGAAAAAAATGACGATTTTGGTAATAATAAATAATTATTAATTATTATTACAATGAGTGAGAAACTACACTTACCGTGCTCGAAATTTCACCAAAACTGGTCACTATGCTCAAAACATGGTGCTTTCAATATCCTTATATTTAGTTTTTTGAAAATCTATCTATAAAAAAAAAATTCCAAAAAGCAACCGCATGCACCAAAAATCTGTGCGCCATTGCTGGTTGCTAAGGAACAAAAACCAAAAATAAAAAATTGTAAAACTCAAAACTAGCCTGAGGCCATGTATTAAAGATAATTTAGAATTATACAGCAAATGATTCTGAATAGAATGATACCAAAATGTAAGACCTTACTCTTACTTTGCTCACATGGAAATTGTGAACAGACAATTACCGGTTTACTGTACTCAACCCGAATGGGCTCGGGGCATGTAAGAGATGTGTTAAGTGATTGTGGCACCCTTTTGGATCACAGTGAACCATGTATGATGGGTAACAAACTGGAGTTGTAATAACAATAATTGAAAAAAAAATTGTTTTACAATAATATACTATAATATAATACTGAAAGTGTAGACACTTCGTTCACATTTCATAATGGCGCTCTCTCAATAAATGTCGAAAATGGTCTTGAAAAACATTGTGAATCACTTGCCTTGTGCCAATTTTCTAAGAGAGGACACTATCGGCTCACTTTTGGTGCATAACAATTTGCACTCTGTTTTGTTTTTGATAATAATTTTTGATAAAATTTTGAATTTTATACCTTTGTTTGTTAAAGGCGAATGGTCTCTACCAGATATAACATCTTCATACATCTTCTTCGGTAGAACATTCTAGAGCCTCATATATTAATCGTTTATGTTTTTGGATTAGACTAGTTTAACAGTTTGTCGCTATAGTAGCATTTGAAGATGTCATTGTAGTATGTTGGATACTGATCTTGGTAAAAAAACTGTTCTGATATATAGAGGTCTTAGCACATATAGTGGGAGGATCCCCTCTTCAGCAGCTCTAGTAGTTGTTGTGCATAATCTTTCATTAGCTCATCGTGGTGTCAGTAAGTGGACCATGATTTTTTTCGGAGGAGAACAGACGCATAAGAAGATACTGTTGACGGTTCTTGCGCCTGTCACTTAGTGTTTGGATATGTAATTTATCTCGGGATGTAGTTATACTCTCTCTTCCTTTGATTTTACAGATGAAGCGAATAGCATTATTTTGGATCATTTCTAGATTCTGTTGCAATGATTTACTAGATGGGTCCGTTATTGTACAGGCATATTCAACATGCAGCCTACAGAGGCTAGTGTATGCTATGAGCTTGGCTTTTTCTGGTGCATCACACAGGACATGCTTAATCGTGCCTAGTGTTGCTGTCTGGCTTGACATGTTCTGGTCACAATGTGGCTATTAAATTTCAGCTTCGACTGCAAAAGATACCCAAATGCCGGGTTTCGTCAACTACTTCTAACTGTGCCCCTAAAGTGCTCAACTGCTATTGGGCCTAACAGAAATTTTCGCGACACTGCCTGGTTGCAAGTCAATGCCACAAATCTTAAACGGTATTGGCAATGTGTACGGGCGCTTGTATAAATCATTGTAATTATGAGAGTTTGGGCACTAACTTTTCATTGGCCAGAAAACAAGAAAAATTTGAGTAGCTTTGGCCCTGTAATCAGCTGGCCAATGAAAAGTCGGTGCCCAAACTCTCATAATTACAATCGTTCAAGATTTGTGGCATTGACTCGCAACCAGGCAGTGTTGCGGAAACTTCCGTTAGGCCAATAGCAGCTGAGTATTTTAGGCGTCAATTATATCCAGTAGGAGCCATTCGCCTTTGGCATAAAATTTAAAACTTTTCTTCAAAAATTACTAACAAAGATGAACCAAAGTGCAAATTATTATGCTCCAAAAATAAGCTGAAAGAGTCCTCTCTTAGAAAATTGGCACAAGGTGAGTGATTCACAATGTTTTTCAAGAGATTTTTGACATTTATTGAGAGAGCGCTGCAATGAAATGCGAACGAAGTGTCTACACTGTCAGTATTATATACATTATTGTGAAAAAAAATCTTTTTTAAATATTTCTATTGCAACTCCAGTTTGTGTTACCTATCATTCATGGCTCACTGTGTTTGGGATGGCACCCCCTGGGAGTGACCTTGTATATTACAACTTTTAGATTATCATTATTGTCGAAAAGTTGTTTAATAAAAGTATGCCGAGTTTGACATATTTTCTGTGGTTCTGTGTCAAATACCAATTGCATAAAGGAAAAACCGGAAGCATTGTCATTTGAATATTATTATGATGATGCTCTCTCAAAGAGAAAGGCAATAAAAGATAAAAGTTGCTTTCTTCTTAACAAATGGATTTAAGAGCAAAAATTCATTTATAAATCACATGAAAAACTAGTGCGTCAATGAGGTTAATTTATTGATTACTATTAATGGTTAATATTCCATGGAATTTTTTATTAAGCAGTGGAGAGCTTACCAAAATAGTGGCTAATGTTTGTAGGTTGCAAACGTTGAAATAGGCAGCATATGGTCAGGAAAATTTGTAATACATTTTGTAATACAATGTATTATGAAATTTAATGAAGATCTACCGGTGTTGAATTTTGTGTCATTTTTCTAAACTGTTGATGTTCTTTATTTGAAAATCAAATTGGTTTACTTGATAAGTAATTTATTGGGTTTTGTTGGTGGTTGTGCTGAAAAAAGCATGAGTTTCAGTCAGATATTAATGTTTTAATAGTTTTTTACCTTCCACGTTGTGCATTGCTTGACATTGACTGAGAATATCGTAGCGCTTTTTAAAAGTGAATTCTTATAAACTAATCAGCTTTGTGGTTTGCTGTAGTTTTCTACACAATCGGCTGAGAACATGCGCTCTCCATTCGGATATGGAAGGCCAAGCTTGCTTACTCAACCTGCTGTTGAGAAACTACCTACAATTTGATCTATTTGACCAAGCCGACAAGCTAGTGTCAAAGTCAGCCTTCCCTGAGCAAGCCAACAACAATGAGTGGGCGCGCTATCTCTATTACCTGGGCAGAATCAAAGCCATCCAGTTGGACTACTCTGATGCCCACAAGAACCTTCTGCAGGCTATCAGAAAAGCTCCCCAAAACGGAGCTCCAGGTTTTCGGCAGACAGTGCAAAAATTGGCTGTTACTGTCGAGTTGTTGCTGGGAGACATCCCTGAAAGAGCGCTCTTTCGTGAGCCAATTTACAAGAAAGCACTCGCCCCTTACTTCCAGCTAACTCAGGCTGTTCGTACCGGTAAGCTTTTTGTGTAGTTGACTTGGTTTAATTCATACTTTTTTGAATGTGAATTCCCCAAGATGCTCGCTTTCTGATGATTCATTCTTGAAAACAGTAGTATGAAGTATGTAGTATGAAACTGCAAGTGCTAATAAAATCGGTTATCGTTTAGACAATAATTGATATATAGCAGCTGTGCTTAATTTGCTACATCTCTAGTATTACTGCAGTAAGTGGATTGGCTTTTTATTTTGGCTATCTAAGTATAAGATCATATATTCATTGCCATCCTCAAGATAGATTTGTAGTCAACTGCTTATCATTATGGGCTGTTCAGCATTGGTGGTTGTGCTAAATGTTTGTGTAGTTTACATCTTCCTACAATGCCTACTCAGTCATATATGTTATTGTAGGAAATTTGAGCAAGTTCACGGACACCCTCAGCACGTACGGAGAGAAGTTTCGGGCTGACAACACTTACACTCTGATTGTCAGGTTGAGGCATAATGTTATAAAGACTGGAGTGAGGATGATGAACCTGTCATACGCACGAATATCCCTGAGTGATATAGCCCAGAAATTGCAACTAGACAGCCCTGAAGATGCCGAATACATAGTAGCCAAGGCAATTAGAGATAACGTCATTGATGCCACTATCAACCATGAGCAAGGTTGGTTGTCCTATACTGTAGCTGTTATTTTTGCCTGCTGTATTAACTGGATATTGTTTACTTACATTTACTAGCGCTAGTGCGTATTAGTAGAGATTTGAAGTTGTCAGCTCCATATAGAGATCAAAATTATCTATCGCACATGACGCCATAGTTATGTTTGTGAAGTCTTTATTTGAGGTTGATTAGATGTTTCTATGTTCCAGTTTCACCTTTGTATTTTGAAGCCAAATTTTCCTGCGTTTTTCGAGTGTAGTTATATGCTATAAAAATGTTTTTTGCCAAACAGATCATTTCGAATTTTACAATT
The DNA here is from genome assembly GCA_945261195.1 of Cryptosula pallasiana. Classification (NCBI taxonomy): domain Eukaryota; kingdom Metazoa; phylum Bryozoa; class Gymnolaemata; order Cheilostomatida; family Cryptosulidae; genus Cryptosula; species Cryptosula pallasiana. The sequence continues at coordinate 40,160,893 of OX183135.1, forward strand.
AGTTTTATAAATCAGTTCAAAGTTTGTCATTTCGTAGCCTTTTGTGCTTCCAGTTTGTTTGTGTCGATGTGTTACGCATAATCAATCTCCACTAAGTTGTTTTCTATGGAACTCTTAGCTCTTAATTTCATACCTTAACAACTTATGAACAATTATATTGTCCATCTTGTGGTTATAATTAATTTGCTGGTTACAATATGGGTAAGATTTTTTATTATGAGACACCATATAATTTTGAGTGAATTTGGTAAACAGTCTAGTGATGAATCAAAACAGATCAAAATAAAGAAGAAAAATTTGAGATTTGTGACAAAGGAACAATTTGATATCAGATTTTGCCGAAATCGATTAAATTTGTGCATTAAAATATTAATAATTAAAACAAAAAATGAGGTTTTCCGCCATCTCTTATCATAAAATATTTTTTCAGTAGCATTTGTAAAGACATGTAAAAAATAAAATGAATTACTTTTACCATTATCCACCTTTCTAGAACCAATACAATACTCATTAAAAATTTTTATTGATGAATCTAGTTAACAACTAGAAAAACGGCATATAAACATGTCAGTATCAGCGATACGGTGACATTTTTTGCTGCAATAAAAATAATCACCAATGTTTAACAATTTTGATTAGCTCACTAAACTTAATCTACCTGCTATTGATTGGTTATTCTACCTGCTATTGATTGGTTAATTTACCTGCTATTGATTGGTTATTCTACCCGCTATTGATTGGTTAATTTACCTGCTATTGATTGGTTATTGGCAAAACAGACTTTGGTACTTGGATTATAAACACATTCTAGCTTCAGAAATCGTCCTCACATGTTGAAAAAAAATAAATCAAAACATATTCTCTTCGGCCATTTTTATACGGTGTGTAAAAATCGTAACTAAATTGTCTTAAATCTCATTTCCATTTCAATAGCCTGTGTTACTGGAAAATAATGACATCAATTAGATACTTGTTCATGTATAGAGTAATTTCTCCTTTCTCAAATGAATGTAATTTGAAAAATACGGCGCTATTCACAGCTGTTCAAGCTAATATTTTAGTTCACCAGGTTCTCACTTTGAAAATGTTACAAATATCATGTGAAATTTATAGTTTTGAAAACTCTTATTTATAAAAATTCTTGTTGTACCAGATTTTTATTTGTTCACCAAATAGGTGAATGAATATTTTTATACACAAGTAAGTAGTTTTTGACCCTGGATAATAATTAATCTTTTGAATTTTTATAGTTTATAGCAATGCTGCCATTATTATTTATTATTACCACCCGATATTATCATTATGTATTCCTGTAATATTAAACGTATCTGCAATTACAACTATTTTTTTACTTTTAACACACTTATTATGATATGTTATTATTGTTCAAACTCGAAATTTCATGATGTTGGGCAATTTGCTAGATTATTATTATTTTTAATCAGCTTGATCCTGATGGAAATACTCAAAAATAATCAAAAAAATTGATGCCAACTTTTATTTTTATTTGATTTGATTCAAGCTGCTTATATATCAGCCATGCTAATATAGAAATGTTGGCTCCTCGAGATGAGTATATAAAATAAGAAAATTTGGTTTGGAAAATAATCAATGTCTCATAATAAAAAATCTGACCCATATTTTAACTAGATGTTGTAATTTACTAGATTTCTATGCGTCAAAGTTTTGACGGATTTTTGGATTTTTCAAATCTTCGAAGGATGGAAGTCCGTGAAAAGTTTGAAGTCTTCAAAACTTTGAACTTTTCACTGCTCGGATCTCGATGGTGAAATTTTCCAACTCTTCGAGGATTCAACACTGCGAACTTTTGACGATAGGATCATGGAAGTTGAAAACTTCGTAGTTTTTGTGATAATAAACTATTTAATTAACAACAACATTAGTGAGAATCACCAGAAATAAATTATTATTTATGTTTAGTTTGAATGTTCTTCCTTCATGAAAATAATCTTGAGAAAATATAAGGTCCTCAGCATCATGTTAATAAATAATAAAAAGAGTAATTAATAATCAATGGCATTGTAATAATAAATAAATAATAATTATTATTTATTTATTTATATCAGAGTTTGACAACTAACGACTACTTATTTATTATAAGGTTCAGTCAGTTGATATGAAAAGTCATACATACATCGGTTGATAAGTCATAAAACACTCTTCTGTGTTAGTAATTAATTTTAGACCACAAGATTTGAAATGTAAACAATTTTGTGACAACACGCACTTGTGAAAACAATATTTTTTTCACAATGTTATCTCATCGTTTCAATAGAAACTACTCATCTCTGGCCGCAACAATACCATGACGTTGTAGGCCGAAAAATCACTGATACTCTCATTGCGTAGTTATCCTTTCCTTAGTGTAGACAACTCTGCATAATTCTTTCAAAAATTCGTGTAATGGAAGTTCGGCAAATCGAAACTTCGAAGTTTTCAACAATCCGTTTTTCAAAACTCCTTTGAAACTTCGACGCATGAAAATCTAGTGGTTGATAGTGTCTCACAAGGAAACCTGTACTACAAGTATGTAGAATATAGCTTTTAGCCAAGTGAAGTAATCAAAGTGTGGCCAACTGCCCTTGACCCTCACTTGACCCTCTGGAGCCAAATGCTAGAGTGATTACACTATAATTTATAGAAAAAGGGCTCATTTTCAACAGCTCATAACGCTGCAAATTGAGAAGTTAAAGCTTAAAGGGCCTATGACGCTTAATTTGAAGAGGATTTGATTTAATTTAAACTTTCTGAGGTTGAAATGTGTTCAGAAAAATTATCCGGAGTTGCCCTCTCACCAGTAAGACGATTCCTATAGACGCAGTCAGCACTTGCCAAGACGCCTTTTTTTCTCGAAGACGCACCAAGTTATATAGAGCTATAAAGCGAGTTTTCAAAAATTTGGCTTGTTCGCATAGAAATAGGGCGTCCTAGATATTAGTTTTGTGCAGAGACTCTTTTGATTGCAAAAAAAATGATATTGCAACAAATTTTAATTTTTTTGGAGCTGTTTTTCTCAAGTCAGCAATTTGTTTTATCTTTGGTAAGCTCGCTATTATGTATACACTGGCGTTCACGTGATAGTGTTTGTCATCAAAATCCAAGGAAATAATTGAATTTTTTTATGAAAATAATAATTTTCATGTGAAAAATTAATCAAACAATAACATTAGTATACTTTCATGATAATAATGGGTGAAAAAAAAACATTGCCGAAATTGTATTTCCGGCGTTGTTTATTTACAACAACGATAATAATTAAATCTGAAATACCGGCTATCTTTCCAAGAAAAAAATTCAAAAGCACTAAATAATAATAAGTAAGATTTTTGAAAAGTAGTTTGGAACTGAAAAAGTAACAAAAATGGTACAAACTACTTGCTGTAATATACTATATAATATCATAATGCAGATAGTCCCTTCTGCCGAGCGCATTGTCATAGACCTCCATAGAACTCTACATGATACCTATTGGTGTTTTGTTGACGCGAGTGAGTTTTCTCAACAGTTTTACAATGCTTGATGAGAAAACAACTCTACACACAAAGTGCGTCTTGAAAAACCCGTCCTAAGCCCTTTAAAACAACCATTCATCTGAAAGCTCAAGATGTCTCCTAGTCCCCTGGGAATTTTAAACAAAAACATCTATTTTGACGCTAAGTAATAAAGGCTGAAATATAGTACTTATATTACCACTTGTATTATAATAAATAAGAATTATAAACTATTTTTCTTGTCCCATTCAACTTTCATATCAAATTTTAAATAACTAATAACTTTAGATACAAATAATAGCCGAAAGTTGATCATACAATTATAATCTTGAGATGGTTTAAATGATAGTAACATAAATATTCCAAAAAAAAATAATTTCTTTTCACTGTACCAATGAAATCAATCATTTTTTTTTTCAAAATGAGCATACTGCTTGTTGACATTATTCATGCTTCACTTCAGAGTAGTCTATTACGAGTTTTTGTTATTCAGTCAGATGTTTATGGAAAAAGAAAAATAATAATAAATACTAGGTAAAATTTTTAACAAATATTTCACTTATTTTGTTATTATTTCGTTTTTGCCTCAAAACCAAGTGGCACTTCAGTATTTCGGGTGTCTACCATATGGATGGTAACTATCGCAACTGTGCGTCCTGTATACAATTACAAAAAGTCACTTAAACTCACTGGGCTGAAAGCGAACGTTTTTGCAATATTGGGCACGTAATCTTTAGTAAACGTATCGGCAAACTTCTCAATATCCGGTAATGCTCAATATAGAGTTATTCCTCCGAAGGGGAGATGACTGCTTATTTATTCCGTCTCCAGTGACGGTTAAAAGTTTTAAACAAAATTTTACTGCCAACTTCAACTTGATGAAAAAAAAATTTGTGCTAGATTTAAACAAAAGATGCTCACATATGTACTACTGCAAAAAAATTCATTTTATGCAACAAATATTGAATAAATGCATAAAAACTATTTCGGCCATTGATGACTAATGTGAGCTTTTGTGAAATTTGACTCCAGTGGAGTTGTCCTTATGTAAAATAGCGCTGGAAACGGCTGACCACACTTTCACTATGTTCCCATGGTGCGAATTCGTTCGGATCGGACGTTCATTCGAGTTGATTAGCATTCATTCGGGTTGGCATTCCAATCCGTTCCTATGATAATTTAAATGGAAATAATTTGCGGGAGTTGTCCTTCCTTTACAGTGAGTAGTGAGCGCAATAATTACTTGATTGTAGTGAGGTAGTAAACAACCGCGCTCGTATTACTAAGTAGTAATACGAGTCAAATTTGTGGAATGTTCACAGCATAAACTAGTAAGTAGATGAATAATAACAAAAGCAACAATTTCTAATAATTATAGATGATTATTAATAAATATAATGATAGCTATAAGAAATGATAAATAATTATTAATAACAATAAATAAATAAATTATATCTAAATAATAAAAAATAATTTTTTCCGGAAGTATAATAATGATTTAGTTTGCCCATTTATGATCCAGAGCTATGATTCAGTTTACCGAACAAATGGTAAATAATTTATAACTAAGCTGTTGTTAAACTTGCAGAGGATTATTATTATATGAATGTAAAAACTGCAGTTGGAAAATACTCAAAAACTGATTTACTGCCAAATCGCCAGTTTAATGCCTTTTTCTCAAAAGAGCAGTCCGAACGAATTCGAATTCATCAACACGAACGATTCCCATGATCCAAATGAATGCTCTACTCGAACGAATAAGGTTTGAGGAACCGCACTGAGCCGACACGAACGAACCCGAACCAATTCGTACGAGTCACAATTCCCATGACCCGAATGGACGATTTATAAGTTCAACCCGAACGAATTCGCACCACGGGAACATGGTGTTTGATTACTTCACTTAGCTTTTAGGCTTTCTGGTTTCATCTGCGCTAATATAGAATTATTCTTTTTTTCTATATTTAGATCTATTTAACAATCCACCACTTGTTGGTTGATCACAAGCAGTATATAATAATATACTCGATAGTCAATGGGTTATCATTGAAGCATTGTTGTTTATGTTGTCAACAGGTTATGTGCAGTCAAAAGAGAACCCCGATGTATACAGTACCACAGAGCCGATGGCTGCATTCCACCAGCGCATTAGCTTCTGCTTAGACATACACAATCACTCGGTGAAGGCCATGAGGTTTCCACCAAAGTCTTACAATAAGGACCTCGAGTCGGCAGATGAGAGAAGAGAGCGCGAGCAGCTAGAACTGGAGAGCGCTAAAGAGATCGCTGACGAAGATTTTGATGGGTTCTAAATTCAATTGATCTCTTCCTCAAACTCTCAAGTTGTAAAACTTGAATATTTAACATTATTGTTTAGATATTGTTGGTTTTGGGCTCTCATAAGAGAGATAGAGAGCAGCTCTCATGATTTTAGTGTACATGTTATTGAGGTGATGTACTTATCATATGCTGGAATAGTAAGTCCAATACTAGCCAAGTGCCTTCTCATTTGCCTTTGGAGTTGTTATTCCTTGGATTGGTGCATGAGCTAGCACTGAAGGTATGAGTGTTTGATACACGGTCCATGTACATTCTTGGATAATTTACACAATGTTATATTTAGTTGTGGGTACTACATACTATTATTATGGCTAGATGTGTTTGTAGTTTCAGTGCTTTGTATGGCCGAGTCGCTGATTGCATATTTATGGTTGTCAGCAGCATTTTCTCTTGGGTCCTTGTGTTGGTTCGCAGCATATATAAGAAATATATTATACTACATGATTTAGTCACTGTTTCTTAAGTTTATGTTAGATTTCTTTGTCAACTGTTCTAATGTATGTAACTATATGATGTGACACAGTGTTGATCAATACAAGGTGTGACAACTGACAATCATTCGGATAGATTGTCATTGGTGGAACATTGAACATCTCATGTAGTGATAGTGCCTGGCTTGTGTCACAGCTTCTGATGTCTTGGCCTTCATGATGGTTTAGAGATAAGATCGTTTATTTCTATGAATGGATCACTTCATTCCAACCTGTTCAGCAACTCAAGTCAGTGAAGAAAAACAGCCAAGGCCACGCTTATTGACAATTATAATAAAACCCAAAGGTCAAGGCTCTAAATTCGACAATAATCTATTGAATGCTACATTGCATAATGCTGTGCTATGAAGCTAGTGCCATGTAGACAACATTACGTAATACATTTTCTTCAATAACTGCTCCACATTTGATAATGGCCGCAAGTGAGACAACGCCAGAGCAAGCAAAATGATATTGCTTGAACAGCGCCAATCTACTGACCTGACGGTGGGGAAGAATCTTCTTTATGCACTCAAATTCACCCACTCCCAGGCCACTAGGTTGGAGCCGCCTGGGCGCCGAACCAAAGTTATTTAGAAAAACATCTAAAATTCAGCTGGTTTTTTTTTGTAGATTTAACGGAGTCATAAAAAAAACGATAGGTTAGGTTTTGTTACACTTTTTCATTAAATCAATTCTGGGTGTAAAGTCACCCGATAGCGAGTTTGGAGCTCAGTTTCATGGTCACTGCAACGTTTTTTGGATGGAGATTGCCAAACAAAGTGAAGTTTGAATACGCTACACCATTACATTGATTGACCCACAAGACTCTGGATTAAACTTACTATTCAACGAAAGCTCGGTAGGTCCAGTCATTGAAAAAATATATTTATTCCGCCATATTTCTTCACGTAATGGGCCCAGCGCCATTGTCACACAGGCACACCAAAGAGAATAGTATAGAACAGGACAGTATATTTAGCCGTATCCCAATATACGGGGCTCTGGTATACATGGCCGTAACTTTAGGGGCGGCTGAGACGGCCTGGCCGTCTGAACTTTTGTAGGAAAAAAAATTTTTTTCTTTAATATTTCTTTGCCTGCCTGCAGTGAATATAGTGTGCAGGCAACTGTGACTGCGTTTATGCCTCACTTTTGGTTAGTAGATGGGGAATTCCCTTTCTTCATTGAGCTATACTGCAGTGTCAAGCATTAAACTATGCAAGCCTATGGCTATGTGCATGCAGTCAGCAGCAACTGGTTGTATGTAATTGGGCCTACTAAACTGTGGTCATAAAATGTACATTGTAAAAATGTTTTCCTTATTTGAGCGTGCTTGTTGTTTTTAAGCCAAGTAAATAAAAGTTGTTGATTTTTTCTAAAGACATCAGTAATAATTATAATACCAGTGCTACCACCTTCTGTCAGTTTTAATCAGATTAAAATTCACTGATATATTTTTTAATCTTCAATTAATGCGTTAATTGTTTCTGGGCTGAACAATGTCTACTCCATTCTTCAACATACAGTTAAGTAGGAAGATCACTCTTGTAAGTTAAAAATATGGGCAGTTATTTTGTCAACGATAGCTAAGTGTTTTTCTGCTGTGATTGTATTTGAGTAGAATATTACAACTAGCGTAAGCAGAACAACTTTTTTGAATAAAAACTTTCCCCATAGCATTGTTCATGATTTGTTTTTGGGCAAAGGTTTTCCGTTTGTGCAACCTTACATTATTATGACAGTCTTTTCCCTAAAAATACTGAATCCGAAATAGTTTACTTATATTTATAAGAACTATGATAATATTATTTCGATAATGAGAGTGATTTTGCATAAAATTAAATAATGTCATAAAATAATCTTAATCCAAAAAGGTACTTTTTTATGTTTATCTAGAATTAAAGACAGCGCTTAATAAAATGGAACTCATCTTCATCAGTTATTGATGGTCAGCGAGTCAAGTATATTCAAAAGACCAATGTTATTATTTCTGGTGCTTTTCGGTTTTCCATCAGTGTGTTTTTAATAAAGCTTGTAATAAAGCTACTTTGTGTTCTTCAGTTAAAAACGTTGTCAGCCTACTTTCGCGCACCTAGTTTGTAAAATTTTCCGCTCGCGCTGGGCATTGCGGGAGGGGGGCTCCCGAGCCCCGCCCCCCTCCCGCACCCTCCCCCCACCCACCCAAGTTGGCCTCCTTAGCATTTCTGTCAAAGTTACCCCCCTGGTATAGACTACCCTTTTTGCTCATACAACAGATGGCTTTCCCCAGGGCTGATAGTCCATAAGGCTCAGCCTAAAAACACTTTTTAGGGTTTTTTTGTGCAAAGAGCATGCATAGTGCATTTCCTACTTTAGGGGGGTATTTTGCCCAATGAACCATGTGTTGCATGTTACACTCTACTGTTGTAAAGTTTTCCCAATTCCACGATACACACTAAACTGGCATGCGGTTGCATATTCAAACACAGCCAGGTACATATAGAATATTTATTATGCTCATAACCCATGCTAACATTATACAGTGGGATGCGGGTCACCAAGTGTTTAGGGGGTGTGGGCTGGACTGGCAACCAAGTGGATAGGGGTACATTTTGTAAGTTTTGGCCTAGCCAGGTGGGTATATTTGAAGGAGTATCAGCCCTGGGTGGCTTTCATCCATTGAAATATAAACCTATATATTTATATTTTCATATTTCATTGGCTGTCATACAGCGAATCATGTGGTGTGGAATAGCTCTTAATTCATTCAAGCGTGAAATATAACCGGCTTTCCAGTAATCAATGCGCACAACGCAGCAAGATTGACTGGGGCATACAACTCACAGCTAGTAAGTGCTCACTTCACTGATTTTTGTAAACAACTACTAGCTTCTTGTAGTTACCAGAGCAATTTCTGTTTTTGGATATGCGATTTCATTGCAAGTTTATTCGAGAAGGAAGGCCAGGTAAAGCCTGTTGCAGCAGCCTTGCCAAAAAAGTTGATTGCACATCCTCCAATAATAATGGCAGCAGCCACCATCCATCCATATATATATTATTATATAATATAGATAAGATAAATAATAATTATTTAAAGATTATTAATTATTATGGTGGCTGCTAATAATAATAAAAACTAATAATTAATATACTTCTATATGTGTAATAATACTATATATATGATTAATAATATTATTATTATAATAATAATAATTATTATTATAATAATGAATAATTATAATAATATATAAATAATAATAATAATGTTGTGGTGATGGCTGGCGCACAGACAGTTGAACTTGTTAGGTTATTATTATTGCATAATAGCGGTTTCATTTGCATGTTGTTGTTTAATAACTTTATTAAACAGCATGCAAATGAAACTGATGACATGATGATATGCAATAATAATAATTAATAACCTTACCTAACAACAACTGTGTGTGGTTGAAAGGGGTGCAAATAATATAATAATATTAATTAATTATTATTTTAGTTTAATCATTATTATTATTATTTATATTATTATTATTGATTATCGATATAATTATTTATTATTATTGATCATAATAATAATTATTAATTATTATTAAATTTTGTAGAGACTTTTTTTGCAGCTCAAGTAGGCTAATGCGATCGGTGGAGGTTGGGATGATTCTTATAAATTATTATTATTATAGAAAAAAATACAGCTATACTTTTTGCTCAACAACAACATGAATGTTGTTACTGCAATTTTGCTGGTAATTGACTGTTAAATCACTCACTATGTATAAGATAGAAGCTCCAGCACAACCACCACGCACTGTGGTCACTCCAAAAGTCTCTTCCTAGCTTTCTGATCCCTTCAGCTATTTACAATCCTTTAGCTATATCCTTAACCTTCACTAATCCAATAACTACATAATGCACGATTATAACATGCCCTTTTTTTTCCAACTAGCAATATACACAAGACACAAGATCAACAGTTACAGCTAGCTTCAGAGGTGAAACATCCACATAAGCATACTTCAAACTATGCACTTTGGTTAGGGGCAGAGACAGTATCCACACCGGCAAGGTGTACAGTTAGGTAGAACAAATACATACCTCACCCGTGTCATATCTACCACTGGCTGCTCACCACAAAGACTCAATCTCACAAGCCTTCGTATTGTCCGTATTGCCACAGCGGTCAAACCAATCTCGCACCACACCCGACGGTGTTCCACCATCATCATTTGGTTTTGGTTCCGGACCACACAGTTGGTCTTCACCTCCACCTGGCTTTGGATCTGAGTCACACAATTGACTCTCACCTCCACCTCCATTTGGCTTTGGTTCCGGACCACACAATTGGCCTTCACCTCCACCTGGCTTTGGATCCGAGTCACACAATTGACTCTCACCTCCACCTATCACAGTCTCATCTGGCTTAGGTTCCGGACCACACAGTTGGCCTTCACCTCCACCTGGCTTTGGATCTGAGTCACACAATTGACTCTCACCTCCACCTATCACAGTCTCACCTAAGTGAGTAGCACTATCTCCCTCACTGGAGTGAGTATCGCAATCCATGTTCTCACCGGAGTGAGGCCTCTGAACAGCCTGGGAGGTGAGCTGTTGCCGGGTCACAAGTGACTGCTCAGCAACTACCTCCTGGCTTTCCTCCGCAGGAGCCGAAGCTTCTGCAGGCCTAACAGACGAGTCCCTCTGGGCTGAGACCAGCTCCTCAGAGTGAGTAGGTCTGTTAGGGGCTTCAAGGGTGCCGTGAGCTTTGCTAGCTCTGACACCACTTGCAGCTGGGGCCACAGAAGCAAACCTTACATGACCTATGTAAACCTCACTCATTTCACTAGCACAACTCTCTTCACTACTGCAGCTACTACCTCGATGACTATACCTATCAGTATGTTTATACCTTTTATAACGGCAGTCCTGGGAAGTATGACCCATACCATCACAAATCCAGCAGTGTAAAGCTGGGCAAAACCTAATTTGGTGATCATCTCTGCCACAGCAAAAACACGCTTTAGCATCATGGAAGGCCAAATAACCTCTGCAATTACTGCCATCATTTCTTCTATCACTTTCAACTCTGCTCTTACTAGAGTCTTTTCTGCGCCATTCAGGCATGACCCTTTCATTGTTAGAATGCCTAGTAGACCTATAATTTCTACCATGAGCAGACCTATAATCATCATAGCTTTGGCCAGCCTCACCTTTCATCTTTCCTGCATATTTCTCAGCATATTTACCATATTTCGCAGCAGATTGACCATTGCTAATGCTACGTACATTCAAACTACTGTGACACTCACCACCATGCATGTTCTCTTTCATATCAGATACCTGGGTGGAGCTTAGGTGCTTTGCCTTACTCCGCTCCATGGTGTTCTCTGAATCTCGAGCCAATTTTCTTGCCCTTAGACTTTCAGTCAGTCCTTTCCAGTTCAAATTACCTTGTTCCATCAGCTGAATACGCAGTGAAGATTCTCTCAAACCATTCACAGCTATAACTAATGCAAATTCCAGCCTAACATTATCATCATTCCCAAAACTTAACGACCTACTAAGTTTTTCAACACGTAGCAGATAATCAATTTCATTCTCCCCCACAGCCTGATTAGCAGTGACAAACTTGAATGTTTTCACATAAACTGTTTCCTCGAAACCATAAACATTTTTCAAATGAGCCATTGCTTGTTCATAACTACTCTCCTCACTTCGCATATCAAATCCAAAAGACTCTAGGGCCTCTCTACCTCCATGACCAATGACATGCAATAAAGCCAACAATTTCAATCTCCCCTTGAAAACATCTTGTTTTCTCCGATTTACTGTTTCCTTCCCTAGCTTAAAGGTAACCATTTCCACACTAAGCTCAAATTCATCTAACCATGCCTTCCATGAACCATAAGTGTCATCAGGATTGATAACTAACTTAGGAAAATCATTAAAATCAAATCCCAAGGCCATATTTCACTAACCTGAAGTGTTCGGCAACACTGACCTCAAAAACTGGTAGAGTAGATGCCAACTTCTTCACAAATCTTATTGACTGAATCTTTCAACAACAACAGTTGTAGTGCACCACCACAAACAAATAACAAACACTCACCTTCACCACCACCAACTGGCACCAGTCCTGTAACAACGGCGTTAATAAATCCACACCGACCTTCACTATCACCACAAACCCTTCAATACTCCTTTCACAAGATGACGAACACAATAGTATACGACAACAATCCTCCTTCCCTTTCGCCTACGACGCCATGTTAAATCACTCACTATGTATAAGATAGAAGCTCCAGCACAACCACCACGCACTGTGGTCACTCCAAAAGTCTCTTCCTAGCTTTCTGATCCCTTCAGCTATTTACAATCCTTTAGCTATATCCTTAACCTTCACTAATCCAATAACTACATAATGCACGATTATAACATTGACAATACAAATGATGTTGTTGTCTTATTATTATAATAATAATTATTATTATTATTATGGATTGAACGTTTTTGCATATTTATTTATTATTATTATGCCCAATGAGTTTTGTAGTAATGGAGTTTTGATTTTGAAATCAATTGGTAAGCTTTTGTTAGCTTATCATTTATTATTATAGTCAGAACTTTTGCCATTGTTGGTGGTCTAGTGCTAGCTAGAGAGATGATATGAATGTTTGTTGTATTATAATAAAATAATGATTGATTGATATGGGTTTCTTTTTGTGTGTTCACACTACTCGTTGTGAGACTAGAAAATCCTGATGACAATTTCATCAATTCTCATGATCTTACATGTATTGTCAAATAGCAGCCAGCTAGACCCTTTAGAATGCCCAGAATTCAAAGTTGTAACTGAGAAGTACGATCTTTGGTTAATGATGTATGACACTGTACTTGTGATTATAGACCATTGGCATTATGTAAGATAGATAAGAGTTGTTTTGCATGAAGGATTTTGGTTTATGTAAATTAAGTTTTAACCATTGAATTGATAACCTTTGTATCAAGGCTCAATGCATTACCTATAGAGCCTCAATGTTTTTGTTCGCTTTCATATACTAGAAGCTAAGCTGTGAGGATGCAAATCACAGCACCACAATGTGAGGTTGTTTTCTTTGCGCATTCATTGTAAATAGGCATGTTTTCTTCCCCAAAGTTTGTTTTCAATTGGTTGCTTCAAGCCTCACCTCAAGCATCGAGGAAGTTCAGACGCGAGGAAGGCAGGCCTGAGTATAAAGACCATCTCATCGGTTTGTGTAGCTTATTTACTCTTTGCTTGCAGGTGACTGAACAATAGCAAAAATGCTGTCCCTACTGTCAGCTCTACTGGCTGTCTCAAGTCTAGTTTCTGGTAAGTAAAACTTTTGGATGTGACTATCTGGTGACATTTTGTTTGAGGTCGACTGAGTCTAATTATTATGACTGATAGCAAACTAAAAATTACTTTCAGCAAACCAACTTGGGCAGCTAGGGATCTTACTTTACTATTATTCTGCTCGTCGCATGTTTTGTCTTCCTTTGATAGTTAAACCAAACCTAGCTAAGTTTGTGCTACATTACATTGCTAGCTTCATTATATGATGGCTAATGGGGTCCCGGCAGAGTAATTTCACTTTCGCGATGCAACCGGAAGTAGCTTGGTCGATCATTGAACTTATCATTAGAAATCACGACTTGCTTGACTATTATTGTGATGCGAGGAAATTTGAGCAAATAATGTGACAAAAATGATGTTGTTGAGAAAGCTCAAAGAATCAATAAAGCCGTCGGAAGATTTTTTTAAAAAATTTGTTTTATTCAGTTGAAAGATAATAATTAAATATGTTCACGGGTAGAACCATAGTTTCGTATTTCGGGTTTGATTGAGCTTGCCAACGTAAACTAATGAAAGCGCGCCCTGAACGATTACTGTGGTTTGCTTTCACAGTGCCGTTGTAGTTTTACCATTTATGTTAAAAGCTCATCGTCAGTATTATATACCCCAAACTTATGAGCTGCAGTGAATAGAAAAAAGTTTCTTTAGTAATTGTTAAAATGAAGTGACTTTCGTTTTAATAGTATTGTTGGTGGAAGGCCGGGTTACAGTTTCTTCAATACTATCTCCTCAGAGAAAACTGCCGGTACCCCATCGATGTAGTAAACAAGCCAAATGAAACAAATGGTGTTAAATGTAGGTCACCGAATGCTTCGTTGTTTACTGTACGACAGACCATGACTCCAGTGATTTGTATAAAGCGTGGGTGTGAATCACATGATGAACATGTGACAAGTCAGAATTTGTGTTAACCATGGCATGCTTGGTGCTCATGGCATGCTTGGTGCTCATGGCATGCTTGGTGCTCATGGCTTGCTTGGTGCTCATGACTGGTTGGTGCTCATGGCATACTTGGTGCTCAAGGCACACATGGTGCATGTGATATGCTTGGTGTTCATGGCACACATGGTGTTAACGATGCTCAATGCACTCGTGAGGGAACGACTCCACGCTCCATAAAATCTTGTTATTTGTCAAATAAAACTGTTTATTGCAGTAAATGGCGCCGCTATCAGCTCGAGCCAGTGCGCTGCTGGGCCCTCTTATTGGTGCTCTAACATCCTCGCTGCCAAGGAATGCTTTGCTATGCAGTATTGTCTAGAGAACAACTGGCCAACTGATGAGGTAACATTTTTACCACTTGTTAGACAACGGTGTGTTGTGAGGAGATAACTTGCTATTCCAGAATCAATAAATAAACTATACATCATTATATATTTAGTTGTGTTATTCATCCAAGTATACGCAGAATGCTTTTGATTTAAAGGCTTCAATCTACTCTAGTTTCAGCTTGAAGTTTTATCTATGGTCTAACTACTGGTGTCCTGCATTGACTTCCTATTGCTTTTGTTTTGTTACTGGATAGACAACTCCTCGTTAAAGGATGTAATGCGCATTGACAGTCATTTATAATAGGTCATATATAATTATATAGTGCCAGTATATAGGTCATATGAAGTTATATAGTGCCAGTATATAGGTCATATATAATTATATAGTGCCAGTATATAGGTCATATGAAGTTATAGAATACTAACACACAGGTCTACGTACTACAAAATGCAGGCCGTATATAGTTACATACAGTGCTCAAAGTATAACGGAACACACCGGAACGACGTTTCTGTATTAAAATTAAACAACATCTTTTGGGAACGCACGTTCTGGGAAAAAAAATCTACTTTGTTATACAGTAAAATCTTGTCGTATCACGGTTTTTCTGGTATTTGAGTGGATTTTTCCTGAAGCACGAATAAAATGTAAAAGTTGAAAAGCCAAATATTAGTTTGAGCACAACAACTATCCTATATTAGCATTCTGTGAACAAGTATATATAATCCCACATCATTGCTTTTCTCACATCATAGTCTAGCTACAACATTTCCACTTTTATCATTTCCATGAAATTTTTTCAGACATGCCGAAACTGCTAACAGACTTTTTCGCCAAAAAGCAACAAAAAGCGTGGTAGTAAGATAATAAAAAGATAGCTGTTAGTTGTTGGTTTTTAGTAGGCTCAAATTTTTGGTGGGTATGATAGTGTTACTTAACAATTTTATTGTGGTGCTTATTTGTATGCGTCTCCTAATTAATTATAATGGTGGAGTGGATCTTCTTGGTACTCTTGTTGTTGTTGCTATTAATCTTTTTTGATATCTATTATTTATAATAAATTTGTATATTTCAAAAATAACATTTAATATTTATTAATAATGATAATTATTAATGATAAATAATAATCACTATTGTTGTAATTTGACATTATTATTGTTATTACTATTATTATCATTATTATTGTTACAATTATTTGATAATGATGATTATTAATTAAATAGAAACAACAATGACAACTTATTTTTAATAATATGGATGAGATTAATTATAAAGCAAGATGATGATTGGTGCTGTTGTAATGCGTAGATGTATTGTCATTTGGAGATAGTAATAAACAATACAAAGACGAATCTGTATAGTTATTATTATTGTTATAGTTGATATTATTATTAAATTACAAAAATGCAAAATTATTTAATTATTAATAATCTTCTATTAATTACGATAATAATTATCGTGTTTTAGTTCTCTGCCTACTAATTTTTGTAAATTATTGTCAGTATTAGTGTTTAGCCAACACTATTTTTGATTATTAATTTGATGTGATAAGTAACTCAACTTGTCTATTGCTGAATGTCTTTTGATTTTCAGCAATAGGCGATCAATTGTACTCTGATATAAATTATTATTAGCTTTGTTATGAAATATAGAGATGGCTGAGTAAATGCCAACCGATCAAGGATTATAAAAAGTATTTTATTAATCATTTGAAGTAGGTGCCACAACTGCCTATTTTGTGACATAATTTTCAGAACCGAAATTATGTCACTGCCACATGTTTATTTAATTTTTGGTATTCATAGGGCCATGTAAGTTATTTCTAGTTTTTGGTTCCATGTACAGATCATGTATTTGCACCTGAAAAGTCATTTCTGAGCTTCTAAAATATCCCTTTTCCAATTTTTTCCCTGCACCCCCTCCCACCCTAGCGTTCCTGTACCAGTAACTTTACACTTTGAGCACTGGTTACATAATACTAGTATATTGTGTACTTGATAGTGAGATGTAATGTTACAGGTGGAGAC
Source organism: Cryptosula pallasiana (assembly GCA_945261195.1). Classification (NCBI taxonomy): domain Eukaryota; kingdom Metazoa; phylum Bryozoa; class Gymnolaemata; order Cheilostomatida; family Cryptosulidae; genus Cryptosula; species Cryptosula pallasiana. Next base: position 40,177,865 of record OX183135.1, read on the forward strand.
AAAGGATGAGCAGGCGTGTTCTTTATGTAAAAAATTGATAACAGACACTCGCGACTTTGTAGATGCTAATTCTACTGTGGTGAGTTTAATGGGTTCAAGGTCTATATTGATGAGTGTAGTTAGTCCTAAGTCTATATTGATGAGTGCAGTAGGTCCTAAGTCTATATTGATGAGTGCAGTAGGTCCTAAGTCTATATTGATAAGTCTAGTTGTTATATGTTCAATATATTGATTGTAGGAGATGGTAGAACAGTTCTTAGCGCAAGCCTGCCAGATGTTCACCGATGACTTTATGGTCAATGAGGTAACTGCATGATTGTCTTATATCAGCAGTTGTCTCCTCTTATCACAACCGTAACAAACAAACCTCTAGCACAGTTTTGTTATCAGCTTTATTTCTCTCACTTTAAATAGATATTTCAAAGGTTTCAATTTTCAGTAGAGAACTGGTTATGGGTGATGTACATTATAGTGTTCTCTCACTCCATACAGTGCAAGACTATAGAAGATCACTATCTACAGCAAGTTCTGGCTATGGTGAAAGCCAACCTAGATCCGGAGAGAGTTTGTACTGCTGCACACATCTGTGATAAAGCACTAGTCTCCCCTAATGATCTGCTTATGCAACAGCTGTTTAAGGTTAGCTATATAATGTGTGACAAGCTATGTCAGTGTGTCACAAGCTGTGTCTGTGTGTCACAAGCTATGTCTGTGTGTCACAAGCTATGTCTGTGTGTCACAAGTTATGTCTGTGTGTCACAAGCTATGTCTGTGTGTCACAAGCTATGTCAGTGTCACAAGCTATGTCTGTGTGTCACAAGCTATGTCTGTGTGACACAAGCTATGTCTGTGTGACACAAGCTATGTCTGTGTGTCACAAGCTATGTCAGTGTCACAAGCTATGTCTGTGTGTCACAAGCTATGTCTGTGTGTCACAAGCTATGTCTGTGTGTCACGTGCTATGTCTGTGTGTCACAAGTTATGTCTGTGTGTCACAAGCTATGTCTGTGTGTCACAAGCTGTCTGTGTGTCACAAGCTATGTCTGTGTGTCACAAGCTATGTCTGTGTGTCACAAGCTATGTCTGTGTGTCACAAGCTGTCTGTGTGTCACAAGCTATGTCAGTGTCACAAGCTATGTCTGTGTGTCACGTGCTATGTCTGTGTGTCACGTGCTATGTCTGTGTGTCACAAGCTATGTCAGTGTCACAAGCCATGTCTGTGTGACACAAGCTATGTCTGTGTGTCACAAGCTATGTCAGTGTGTCACAAGCTATGTCTGTGTGTCACAAACTTTGCCAGTGTGTCACGTGCCAATTAGAGCAGCCCCTTGGCGTACATCTAGTCTATTTGTAAGTATTATGCTATCAGGTAGTGATATTGTAGTCTAGCCTCAGACTAGCTCTGGAATTCTATTATTTACCACCTCTAAATATCACTAATACATCAGTGTTTCTTTGTTAGTCCTTGTTACCTCTCAATATCACTAACACATCAGTGTTTCTTTGTTAGTCTTTGTTACCTCTCAATATCACTAGCACATCAGTGTTTCTTTGTTAGTCTTTGTTGCCTCTCAATATCAGTAACACATCAGTGTTTCTTTGTTAGTCTTTGTTACCTCTCAATATCACTAGCACATCAGTGTTTCTTTGTTAGTCTTTGTTACCTATCAATATCACTAGCACATCAGTGTTTCTTTGTTAGTCTTTGTTGCCTCTCAATATCACTAACACATCAGTGTTTCTTTGTTAGTCTTTGTTGCCTCTCAATATCACTAGCACATCAGTGTTTCTTTGTTAGTCTTTGTTGCCTCTCAACATCAGTAACACATCAGTGTTTCTTTGTTAGTCTTTGTTGCCTCTCAATATCACTAACACATCAGTGTTTCTTTGTTAGTCTTTGTTGCCTCTCAATATCAGTAACACATCAGTGTTTCTTTGTTAGTCTTTGTTGCCTCTAAATATCACTAACACATCAGTGTTTCTTTGCTAATTTTGGTTGCCTCAAAGTTACCATATTCAGGTGAATATTTAACTTGATTTATCTGTTCAACTTGTTTATTCAAATCCAATCCATTGGTAGAGCTGAGAGAGCGTGCACTGCTGCATAAATATGTCCGTCATGTAGTCCATGTAGACATGTTGTCCAATGCATGGCAATGTAGATATCATCTTGCACTTTATGTAGGTAGTGCAGCAGAGTGTGAGCACAGACTATTGTAGCCTGTGTGAGGAGACTGTGGGCTATATGCATACACTCGCAGGTCAAAATGGCACGAAGGAGAGAGTTGAGAATCTCTTAATGACTCAAGTCTGCCCTGGGCTAAAGGAAAAGTCTCTTATTAAAATGGTAGTTGCCTCTCTTGTTTGATCATTGGTTGTTAAATATTCTTGTCATTTCAGTAACATCTATTTCCAACTGTCTATGCCAACTATGAACTTTTGATTCCTATCTGTTTTATAGTGTACCGAGACAATCCAGAGTTCATTTCCTCAGCTGTGGGCAGCCGTTGTAGCTGAATTGGCAGTAAGTACACTCTACGTTGGCCTGACAAACCCTTTTTGCACCTACCTACTCACTGCACGCCTCCTGTTTACATGTAATTGGTTATTTTAGAATCCGACGGCTATGTGCACAGAGTTTGAGTACTGCTCCAGTCAGAAGTTGTCTTCTCTTGTTGTGAAGGCTGTTGAACTGCAGCCAGCAATGACACTACAGTAAGTTTGGTTGTGTTGGTTCAAGTGATAGGAAATAAAATGAAAGTACCAAAATTAATTTATATGGCAATGATGCATTGTGCACAAGAGTGTATGAAGTTGTAGAAAAGGTACTAGTGATATAGTTATATGTATTACAGAAGTGCAGTGAATAAGGGCGTAGGCAATGCCTCCATATGTGATATATGCAAGGATGCTGTAGCATTAGTAGAGAGAGAACTCGATGACGCTAAGGTTGGTTGTTATTTGAGATTGTCTATTTATGGAGTCCCCTTGCACCTGCCCATTGAAGGTTAGACAACTCCTATGTGCACCCCCGGTGACTATGTTGTACGTTGCAGGCAATGGTGAAGCCAGCAGTAGAACAGCTGTGCAATCAGCTGGGACCCCTAGCTAGTCAATGTGAGGCATTAGCTGATCAAGCATTGGATGCTCTCTTCCAGGCAGCAGACCAGTTGTTCAACAATCAGTCATGCAGCCAATGGAATATTTGTGCTGCCACAGGCAGATATGTAAGTGACATGAATTATAATTCATTATAATAATTTTGTTTTTGATTTTCATGTTTCAACCATAATATGCATTATTGTGTAATGGAATAGCAGCTTTAAGTAAGAACAGCTGAAGACTTGTCTCCCCCTGCTAGATGAAGTTCTTCAAAGTGTAATATGTATTGTTGTGTGGTGCAATAGCAGCTTTAAGTCAAAACTATTGAGCATTTGTCTCATCCTACGAAGATGAAACGTGATGGTATTCTTACCTCAGGCAGACAAGAAGGGATCCAACGATGCAAACTGTGACATGTGTGTTAAGATGGTGAATAACATGTATGTACTGGCCAGCAAACCTGGCACGGAGTCTTATGTGAAGAATTTGGTTATAAAGAAAGGATGTGAGTCTCTGAAAACTGAGTCAGAGCGTCTCGAGGTGAGTTTGAGGAAGTGTCCAGAAATTGGTTTACTAGGAATGTAGCTATATTATGCATGAATGTCTTACATCAACTCAGTAATGTGATATGTATTGTTGCTGTCGGCATAAAGGAGACTTATCTTTGTGTTAGTGTCACATTGTCTGAATGTCCCAGTGTCAGTGTCACGTTGTCTGAATGTCCCAGTGTCACACACTGTCTCAGTGCCACATTGTCACACACTCAGTGTTACAGTGTCACACACTGTCTCAGTGTTACAGTGTCACACACTGTCTCGGTGTCACATTGTCACATACTGATTTAGTGTCCCAGTGTCACACATTGTTTCAATGTTGCAGTTATTATAACCTAAATAGCTCATGTGTACATATAGCCATATTATATACCAGCCATATATACAAATACCATGTAGTTTGTAACACACCATTGTATGTTGCAGTGCAAGTTTGCTATAGACGCTGGCTTCTCTAAGATCTGGTCTGCAATATTGTCTGGACTTCAGGTAAATTACACTACTAAACAATGCTACAGCACTAGTAGTAGTAACACTAGTAGTAGTGGTGGTAGTAGGAGTAGTAGTGGCACTAGTAGTTGCTAGTAGAGGTAGTTGAATCAGTACTAGTAATAGTGATATTAGTGGTAGTGCTGTTAGTAACAGTATTTGCGGTGGTAGTAGCAGTAGTAGTAGCAGCAATAGTAGTTGCTAGTAGAGGAAGTGGTAGTTGTACCAGTAATAGCAATGTTCACAGTATTCTGCGAACATATTTACACACTTCCCATGTTGGTTATATTTGTAGAAACCCAATGCAGCGTGTGCAGAACTGGGTTTTTGTGCAAGTGCGGGACTCCGCAATATCCTCACAAGTAAAGTCCAGAACATTCCCTGGTACAGGAAGTACTAACTAAAGATCTGATACTTACTCTTGCTCATACGAACTGTCTCATGTTAACTACAACATTAAATAATTACATTTCTTGCAGCTTTATATAGACTGGCATCATTCTGTCACCTTTCTGTGACCTTTCATTTTTCTCACTTTATGTAGCTTAGCTCTTATCAAGTTTACCGATTTTAATGAACACATTCGTTATCTTTTGTATTATTGTCTCATACAATATACTGTCTCTGTTGCTTTTATGAATCCGATCTTATGTAATATATCCACCTCTCAGTGTACCTCCTGTCATGTAACAAGTACTGTGATTGGTTGATGAATAGTTGTATTGTGTGTCTCCCTTACAATAAAATAGTTTACCAGAAATGAGACTGTTGTAGATAATTGTTTTATTAATAGTAGTAGTGGTGGTGGTAGAAGTGACAGTAGAAGCGGTAATAGTACTTTGTCAATTTATCTTTGGCATCAAAATGGTAACTAGAAAAAAATTTTGGGAAATAACTCGATACTTATCAGCCATTAAAACATCCAAGTTGTATGGAACTAAAAATGAATAGCAGTTGAGTGACAAAGTTATCTCGGCTATCATGCGACAATTTGGGGCCACCTCTTGTAGAACAGACAACTTGCTCTCTACCTAGCGTAGAAATAATTTGGAGACGTCACTGTTAGGACAGACAACTTGCTCTTTTTTGGTGGAGCAAGGGTGATGGTTATTTATTATCAAAAGGTAGATTTGTCTCAACCTTAACTAATATTAATACAAAAAACTTTTTCTTTTTGAAAACTCCATCTCTCATTTGCCAGAAGTTTCCGCTTATATCTGTCCCTCCTACCTCTTCATCTTATTGATGCAGAAGACATGAAAAAAAAGCAATGGCATGGTCCATGCAGATTGCTGAAAAGTTATTTGAATGACTTGACGAACTCTTGATGGACTGCAAGCAAAATGTTTCTTCTACTATACAGGGCTCATCAACTTGTAGGTCAGCTTGAAACGATCAGAAGAAAGTAATGAGTTTTGTTTTATTATTTCACTCTGGAAACGTTTCGCTATGAAATAATAATGTCTACACATCTGGTACAAGAAAGATATGACAACTATATTTTAAAGACTGATGAGTAATTTTGTATCAAAATTAAAACTGGTGCAACCGGAGTGATTGCAGCATCTAAAAAACTACCTCCACCAGTCTGCATTAAAAATTTGTTTGTCAGCAATTGCTTGTTGTGTACCAGTCAGTTTTTTGTTGTTCCTTCTTGAAGCACTGCTACTCAATAAATTGTTCCGTATCTAATAAACATTTTCTAATATAATGTTTTGTCACACAAAAGTCCCTATCAATCGCTGACATGATACCTTTAACTAATTATTATCATTATTTTGCTTTGATGTTTCTTATCATTTACTAATAGCTTTTTTCTTTTTTATTTTAGATTATCATATCAAAAACAAAATCACTATAGCTCAAAGATTTCATTCCTGAAGTCTTTCATGAGTATATAAAAGACAATATGTTTGCTACAAAGAGTCATTTAAACTAGTAACATTTCAAGCTTTGATCTTCTACAACGCACAACGTATGTTGAATATGGAAGAGTTATATGATGAAATCTCTTCGCATCGATACAATTGCAATATGTAACTGTGCATGTAGGTAATTGATCATGAATATGGACATGGGCATGAATATGTACATTGATATGAATATGGACATGGAAATAGATATGAATGTGGATATGGACATGTACATAAATGGACATGAATATGGACATTTATGAATACGAATAACTTATATTTTATTTCTTTTTATAAAACTTTATCAATAACTATTATAATGTTAATCCAACAATCAAACTCTCAATACAAACCTCAGTATAAATCTACATACCATGTTTATAAACTAGTCAACCCCATGATCTAATTCGCCATACAAATCCCAATGTAAACCCTCTGCACAATAAATACTTCATTCAAACAATAACACAAAAAATAAAAAAGCACCGATAACACCTGGTGCAACAAAAAGGTACCTTTCAAGTTCTCATGGTACCTGGTGCCAACAAAAAGGCACAACACTTCATTTTTATACAATACTCGAACCCCCCAATCTAAATCATTACACAAACCCTAATAAAAACAGCCCCTGCACAATAAATACTTATTTAATCATACAATTACAAACTAAATTAATAACAATAAAAACTGGTGCACAAAATAAAAGTACCCTTTTAGGTTCTCATACCATCTTTATAAAATACTCAAACCCTGCACAATAAATACTTAGTTCAAACATAAATATTAAAAATTAAGTTATAACACCTGGTGCACCCAAAAAGGTACCTCGCAGGTTCTCATGGTAACTGGTGCCAACTAGAAGACACTTTGAACCAGGAGAACCTTGTCCTTAGACTCCATGTCAGAAATCTGCTCCTATATTACTACTAGTAATTACATTTAGAGAGCCACCAGCCCTATTAAATGTATGCAAATATAGTAGAATGCATGGCAATGTACTTTTCAGCGTGTACTTTATGTAGGCAGTGCAGCAGAGTGTGAGCACAGACTATTGTAGCCTGTGTGAGGAGACTGTGGGCTATATGCATACACTCGCAGGTCAAAATGGCACGAAGGAGAGAGTTGAGAATCTCTTAATGACTCAAGTCTGCCCTGGGCTTAAGGAAAAGTCTCTTATTAAAATGGTAATTGTCTCCCTTGTTTGATCATTGGTTGTTAAATATTTTTGTCATTTCCATAACACCTATTTCCGACTATCTATGTTAGCTATAGTTTTTTAATTCCGGTCTGTTTTGTAGTGTACCGAGACAATCCAGAGTTCACTTCCTCAGCTGTGGGCAGCCGTTGTTGCTGAATTGGCAGTAAGTACACTCTACGCTGGCCTGACAAACCCTTTTTGCACCTACCTACTCACTGCACGCCTCTTGTTTACATGTAAATGAGTATTTTAGAATCCAAAGGCTTTGTGCACAGAGTTTGAGTACTGCTCCAGTCAGAAGTTGTCTTCCCTTGCTGTAAAGATTGCTGAACTGCGGCAGCCATCAGTTATACTGCAGTAAGTTTGGTTATGTTGGTACAAGTGATAAGAAATAAAAATGAATAGATTTATTCTGCAGTCTCAATTGTCTGCCTGCTAGCAAATATATATCTTATTTATTGTTGAGATCTTTTTCAACCAAAGTACCAAAATTAATTTATTGATGCATTTTACATGAGTGTGTATGAATCTGTAGAAAAGTTACTAGTGATATACTTGCATGTATTACAGAAGTGCAGTGAATAAGGGCGTAGGCAATGCCTCCGTATGTGATATATGCAAGGATGCTGTAGCATTAGTAGAGAGAGAACTCGACCATGCTAAGAGTTGTCTTTTCATGTAACTCCCTTAGTCGCTGCCTATTGAAGGTTAGACAACTCTTGTGTACACAATTGGTGACTGTTGTATGTTGCAGGCAATGGTGAAGCGAGCAGTAGAACAGCTCTTTGATCAGCTGGAACCCCTAGCTATTCCATACAAGGCATTAGCTGATCAAGTGTTGGATGCTCTCTTTGAGGCAGCAGACCAGCTGTTCAACAATGAGTTATGCCGCCAGCAGAATCTTTGTGCTGCCACGGGCAGATATATAAGTGACATTAATTATAATTCATTATAATAATTTTGTTTTTGGTTCTCTTATTTCAATCATAATATGCATTGTTGTGTAATGGAATAGCAGCTTCAAGTAAGAGCAACTGAGGACTTGTCTCCCCCTGCTAGATGAAGTTCTTCAAAATGATCTTTGAGCCCACCTACTGCAAATATAATAACCTGGAATCTATTACACCTCCCACTCCCATCCTCAATTCATTACACACCTCCCATCCAAAACCTCAACAAGTTTTTATTATTAATGGTTATCCATGTAGATCTTCTCCTATTATACTACTCACAACAATGTTGTGAGGCCGTTTGCTTTGTGCGGTTGTTGTAAACAGGCATGCTTCCTTCCCAAAAAATTAATTTTAAATGGTTGCTATAGGCCTCACCTCAGGCATCGAGGAAGTTCAGATGCGAGGAAGCAGGTCTGAGTATAAAGACCATCTCATCGGTTTGTGTAGCCCATTTACTCTTTGCTTGCAGGTGACTGAACAATAGCAAAAATGCTGTCTCTACTGTCAGCTCTACTGGCTGTCTCAAGTCTACTTTCTGGTAAGTAAAAGTCTTGGATGTGACTATCTGGTGACATTTATTATTATTATTACGATCAAAATATTATTGTATCAAAATAAATAATAATTTTGGTAAACCAAGCACGTATAGTAACCTATAGTAAAGGGTTTGCGCTGATCTTCACCGGACACTACTAGAGAGAGAGACAAAGCGCTGCCAGACTGCTGCCTCTCACAACACTGCCCCACAGTGTGAGCACACACAATCCGAGCTGTACGGAGTCAGATCTCACCAGTAGATAGCACTGCTGAAGCAGTGTCTATTCTACTATTAATCAAAGAGTACTGTGAAGCAACCAAACTAAATCGAAGTCGGTTTACTCCTAGTGATTAGTAAGGCAGCCCGCCAGACTAACAAATACAAGGTTCAGGTATAACGTAATGTATTTGCCTATAATGCTAAGACACAGTAAATTGCCAACACAACTACAGTCATGGGGTCTCGGCAGAGAAGTTTTACTTTGGCAAATCAACCAGAAGTAGCGTGGTCTATCGTTTAACTTATCCTTAGAAATCACGACTTGCTGACTATTATCCTGATCTGTGGCATTTTAAGCAGCTGGTATGACTAAAAAGATTTTGTTGAGAAAGGTCAAGGGATCAATATAGCCTTTGCAAGCTTATTTTAAAAGAAAGTTTAATCAAAAACTAAATAACAAATTAATTAGGCATTATGCTCATGGATATAGCCATAGTTTTGTATTTCGGGTTTGATTAAGCTTGCCAACAAAAACTAGTGAGGGTGCGGCCTTAATAAAATACTGTGGCTTGCTTCTACAGTGGCAATGCACTGCTATTATTTAGGATAATGGCACATCGTAATTATTATACACCCATACCTATTTATTGCCATGAATGGAAAAAAATTGATTCTGTTTTTAAAGCGCGTTGACTTTCGTTTTAATGGCACGGGCCATGGAAAATGGGCTTCCAATATCTCCATTACTAGCGCCACCTATAAGACTGCCAGAACCCCATTACCGACGCTCCATGCTGCTACGTTGTTCCAACAAAAAGTCGATGTCGGGAAGTTGACAGGCATTTTGGTCATGAATACAGGGAAGTCGACATGGTTTTGTCGAAGATCCAAGTCACTGCAAAACATCGATTTTTAAGTGGCTGTTTTCAGGCTCTTCATGGATTTAGCAATTATGTCGCGGCATTATCCATTATTGTGTGTACGCATGCTCCAACCCACTACAAATGCTCTCCGATATCAACAATCAAGCCTCTCAAGCCTAATACAGTTATAATTAATTAGCAACTGCTTGAGCTTGGCCTCAATTGTTTAGTACTCAGTGAGTGTTTGTCAACTAATGCTACGTTATGTAATCACTTAAAATATCTGCAATGATTTATTTGAACTTCAAACGATTAAACAATAAATAAATATTATACTGAATTATTATTATTTATTGATCCAATTTTCACAAAGCAGTTTTGGTAAATATTACATTGTATTGTTTTTGGTTGTCAAAATGTGTATAAACAAAAACACAATAACGACAAAAACATTGTTTTTTTGTTGCTGTTATGGCTACAAAAACTCGTTGCTCAAGTAACTGGTGTAATGTGACATCTAATATACATGGATACAGATGTGACATTAGACTGGCGACTTTCAAAGTCGACTTTCTATCGTGGCAACGTCGCCGCATGGAGCATTGATATATGAGTTTTATCGCAAACTCACTAGCGCATTCCAATGACTCATTATAGTTGGTTTAGGGAGAAATACTTGTTGATAGAAAATATCGTGCACTTCCTGTAAGTGCTGGCTATGACAGCCAGCTGACTCAATGCCATAAGAGCTAGAATAAGGGCAGATTTCCATTACTAAAGTAGGTCGCACTATGCAATTCCGTTACGCTATTGTTCTGCAGTTGCATGTTTTGTCTTCCTTTGCTAGTTAAACCAAACCTAGCTAAGTTTGTGCCGCAGAATATTGCTAGCCCCATTATATGATGGCTAATTGATGTAGTAAACAAATCGAATGAAAAAAAATAGTGTTAAATGTAGGTCAACGAATGCTTTGTTGTTTACTGTACGACAGACCGTGACTGGGGACAGGTGATTTGTATAATGCGTGGGTGTGAATCACATGATGAATATGTGACAAGTCAGGATTTGCCCTGTACCTGTTTGTTTGTATTGTGTGACAGTCAGGTCTCGTATTACCAGTGGCTTGTTGGTGCTCATGGCATCCTTGTTGCTCTTGGCACGCTTGGTGCTCATGGCACGCTCGGTGCTCATGGCATGTTTGGTGCTCATGGCATACTTGGTGCTCAAGGCACACATGGTGCATGTGATATGCTTGGTGTTCATGGCACACATGGTGTTAACGATGCTCAATGCACTTGTGAGGAAACGACTCCACGCTCCATAAAATCTTGTTATTTGTCAAATAAAACTGTTTATTGCAGTAAATGGCGCCGCTATCAGCTCGAGTCAGTGCGCTGCTGGGCCCTCTTATTGGTGCTCTAACATCCTCGCTGCCAAGGAATGCTTTGCTATGCAGTATTGTCTAGAGAACAACTGGCCAACTGATGAGGTAACGTTTTTACCACTTGTTAGACAACGGTGTGTTGTGAGGAGATAACTTGTTATTACAGAATCAATAAATAAACTATACATCATTATATATGTAGTTGTGTTATTCATCCAAGTATACGTAGAGTGCTTTTGATTTAAAGGCTTCAGTCTACTCTAGTTTCAGCTTGGAGTTTTTTCCATGAACTATCTACTGGTATCCCCTTCATTGACTTACTATTGCTTTTGCTTTGTTACTGGATAGACAACTCCTCGTTAAAGGATGTAATGCGCATTGACAGTCATTTATAATAGGTCATATATAATTATATAGTGCCAGTATATAGGTCATATGAAGTTATAGAATACTAACACACAGGTCTACGAACTACAAAATGCAAGTCATATATAGTTATATAATACTAGTATAGTTTGTACTTGATAGTGAGATGTAATGTTGGAACGTTACAGGTGGAGACAAAGGATGGGCAGGCGTGTTCTTTATGTAAAAAATTCATAACAGACACTCGCGACTTCATAGATGCTAATTCTACTGTGGTGAGTTTAATAGGTTCTAACTCTATACCGGTGAGTGTAGTTGGTCCTAAGTCTATACTGATGAGTGTAGTTGGTTCAAGGTCTATATTGATGAGTGTAGTAGGTCCTAAGTCTATATTGATGAGTCTAGTTGTTATTTTTTCAATATATTGATTGTAGGAGATGGTAGAACAGTTCTTAGCACAAGCCTGCCAGATATTCACGGATGAATCTAGGGTCAATGAGGTAACTGCATGATTGTCTTATATCAGCAGTTGTCTCCTCTTATCACAACCGTAACAAACAAACCTCTAGCACAGTTTTGTTATCAGCTTTATTTCTCTCACTTTAAATAGATATTTCAAAGGTTTCAATTCTTGGTAGAGAACTGGTTATGGGTGGCGTACATTATAGTGTTCTCTCACTCTATACAGTGCAAGACTATAGAAGAGCACTATCTACAGCAAGTTCTGGCTATGGTGAAAGCCAACATAGATCCGGAGAGAGTTTGTACTGCTGCACACATCTGTGATAAAGCACTAGTCTCCCCTAATGATCTGCTTATGCAACAGCTGTTTAAGGTTAGCTATATAATGTGTCACAAGCTATATCTGTGTGTCACAAGCTATGTCTGTGTGTCACAAGCTATGTCTGTGTGTCACAAGCTACGTCTGTGTGTCACAAGCTATGTCTGTGTGTCACAAACTATATCTGTGTGTCACAAGCTATGTCTGTGTCACAAGCTATGTCTGTGTGTCACAAGCTGTGTCTGTGTGTCACAAACTATATCTGTGTGTCACAAGCTATGTCTGTGTCACAAGCTATGTCTGTGTGTCACAAGCTATGTCTGTGTGTCACAAGCTACGTCTGTGTGTCACAAGCTATGTCTGTGTGTCACAAGCTATGTCTGTGTGTCACAAGTTATGTCTGTGTGTCACAAGCTATGTCTGTGTCACAAGCTATGTCTGTGTGTCACAAGCTATGTCTGTGTGTCACAAGCTATGTCTGTTTGTCACAAGCTACGTCTGTGTGTCACAAGCTATGTCTGTGTGTCACAAGCTATGTCTGTGTGTCACAAGCTATGTCTGTGTGTCACAAGCTATGTCTGTGTGTCACAAGTTATGTCTGTGTGTCACAAGCTATGTCTGTGTGTCACAAGATATGTCTGTTTGTCACAAGCTATGTCTGTGTGTCAAGAGCTATGTCTGTGTGTCACAAGATATGTCTGTGTGTCACAAGTTATGTCTGTGTGTCACAAGTTATGTCTGTGTGTCACAAGCTATGTCTGTGTGTCACAAACTTTGCCAGCGTGTCACGTGCCAATTAGAGCAGCCCCTTGGCTTACATTTAGTCTATTTGTAAGTATTATGCTATCAGGTAGTGATATTGTAGTCTAGCCTCAGACTAGCTCTGGAATTGTAATATCTGCCACCTCTAAATATCACTAGCACATCAGTGTTTCTTTGTTAGTCTTTGTTGCCTCTAAATATCACTAGCACATCAGTGTTCCTTTGTTAGTCTCTGTTACCTCTCAATATCACTAGCACATCAGTGTTTTTTTGTTACCTATAAATATCACTAGCACATCAGTGTTTCTTTGTTAGTTCTTGTTACCTCTAAATATCACTAACACATCAGTGTTTTTTTGTTACCTATAAATATCACTAGCACATCAGTGTTTCTTTGTTAGTTCTTGTTACCTCTCAATATCACTAACACATCAGTGTTTCTTTGTTAGTCTCTGTTACCTCTCAATATCACTAGCACATCAGTGTTTCTTTGTTAGTCTCTGTTACCTCTCAATATCACTAGCACATCAGTGTTTCTTTGTTAGTCTTTGTTACCTCTCAATATCACTAACACATCAGTGTTTCTTTGTTAGTCTCTGTTACCTCTCAATATCACTAGCACATCAGTGTTTCTTTGTTAGTCTTTGTTACCTCTCAATATCACTAACACATCAGTGTTTTTTTGTTAGTCCTTGTTACCTCTCAATATCACTAACACATCAGTGTTTCTTTGTTAGTCTCTGTTACCTCTCAATATCACTAACACATCAGTGTTTCTTTGTTAGTCTTTGTTGCCTCTAAATATCACTAACACATCAGTGTTTCTTTGTTAGTCTTTGTTACCTCTCAATATCACTAACACATCAGTGTTTCTTTGTTAGTCTCTGTTACCTCTCAATATCACTAGCACATCAGTGTTTCTTTGTTAGTCTTTGTTGCCTCTAAATATCACTAACACATCAGTGTTTCTTTGTTAGTCTTTGTTACCTCTCAATATCACTAACACATCAGTGTTTCTTTGTTACCTCTCAATATCACTAACACATCAGTGTTTCTTTGTTAGTCTTTGTTGCCTCTCAATATCACTAACACATCAGTGTTTCTTTGTTAGTCTCTGTTACCTCTCAATATCACTAACACATCAGTGTTTCTTTGTTAGTCTTTGTTGCCTCTCAATATCACTAACACATCAGTGTTTCTTTGTTAGTCTTTGTTGCCTCTCAATATCACTAACACATCAGTGTTTCTTTGTTAGTCTCTGTTACCTCTCAATATCACTAACACATCAGTGTTTCTTTGTTAGTCTTTGTTGCCTCTCAATATCACTAACACATCAGTGTTTCTTTGTTAGTCTTTGTTGCCTCTCAATATCACTAACACATCAGTGTTTCTTTGTTAGTCTCTGTTACCTCTCAATATCACTAACACATCAGTGTTTCTTTGTTAGTCTTTGTTGCCTCTCAATATCACTAACACATCAGTGTTTCTTTGTTAGTCTCTGTTACCTCTCAATATCACTAACACATCAGTGTTTCTTTGTTAGTCTCTGTTACCTCTCAATATCACTAACACATCAGTGTTTCTTTGTTAGTCTTTGTTACCTATCAATATCACTAACACATCAGTGTTTCTTTGTTAGTCTCTGTTACCTATCAATATCACTAACACACCAGTGTTTCTTTGTTAGTCTTTGTTACCTCTCAATATCACTAACACATTAGTGTTTCTTTGTTAGTTCTTGTTACCTCTCAATATCACTAACACATCAGTGTTTCTTTGTTAGTTCTTGTTACCTCTCAATATCACTAACACATCAGTGTTTCTTTGTTAGTCTCTGTTACCTCTAAATATCACTAGCACATCAGTGTTTCTTTGTTAGTCTTTGTTACCTCTAAATATCACTAGCACATCAGTGTTTCTTTGTTAGTCTTTGTTACCTCTCAATATCACTAACACATCAGTGTTTCTTTGTTAGTCTCTGTTACCTCTCAATATCACTAACACATCAGTGTTTCTTTGTTAGTTCTTGTTACCTCTCAATATCACTAACACATCAGTGTTTCTTTGTTAGTCTCTGTTACCTCTCAATATCACTAACACATCAGTGTTTCTGTGTTAGTCTCTGTTACCTCTCAATATCACTAACACATCAGTGTTTCTTTGTTAGTTCTTGTTACCTCTCAATATCACTAGCACATCAGTGTTTCTTTGTTAGTCTTTGTTACCTCTAAATATCACTAGCACATCAGTGTTTCTTTGTTAGTCTTTGTTACCTCTCAATATCACTAACACATCAGTGTTTCTTTGTTACCTCTCAATATCACTAGCACATCAGTGTTTCTTTGTTAGTCTCTGTTACCTCTCAATATCACTAACACATCAGTGTTTCTTTGTTACCTCTCAATATCACTAACACATCAGTGTTTCTTTGTTACCTCTCAATATCACTAGCACATCAGTGTTTCTTTGTTAGTCTCTGTTACCTCTCAATATCACTAGCACATCAGTGTTTTTTTGTTAGTCTTTGTTGCCTCTAAATATCACTAACACATCAGTGTTTTTTTGTTACCTATAAATATCACTAGCACATCAGTGTTTCTTTGTTAGTTCTTGTTACCTCTCAATATCACTAGCACATCAGTGTTTCTTTGTTACCTCTCAATATCACTAGCACATCAGTGTTTCTTTGTTAGTCTCTGTTACCTCTCAATATCACTAGCACATCAGTGTTTCTTTGTTAGTCTTTGTTGCCTCTAAATATCACTAACACATCAGTGTTTCTTTGCTAGTCTTTGTCGCCTCTCAATATCACTAACACATCAGTGTTTCTTTGCTAATTTTGGTTGCCTCAAAGTTACCATATTCAGGTGAATATGTAATTTGATTTATCTGTTCAACTTGTTTATTCAAATCCAATCCATTGGTAGAGCTGAGAGAGCGTGCACTGCTGCATAAATATTCCTGTCATGTAGTCCATGTAGTCATGTAGACATGTTGTCCAATGCATGGCAATGTAGATATCATCGTATACTTTATGTAGGTAGTGCAGCAGAGTGTGAGCACAGACTATTGTAGCCTGTGTGAGGAGACTGTGGGCTATATGCACACACTCGCAGGTCAAAATGGCACGAAGGAGAGAGTTGAGAATCTCTTAATGACTCAAGTCTGCCCTATCCTGCCCAAATCCTTTATTAAAATGGTAATTGTCTCCCTTGTTTGATCATTGTTGTTAAATATTCTTGTCATTTCAGTAACATCTATTTCCGACTATTTATGCTAACTATGGACTTTTGATTCTTGTGTATTTTGTAGTGTACCAAGAAAATCCAGAGTTTATTTCCTCAGCTGTGGGCAGCCGTTGTACGTGAAACGGCAGTAAGTACACTTTACGTTGGCCTAACTAACCATCTTTGCACCTACCTACTCACTGCATGCCTCCTGTTTACATGTAATTGGTTATTTTAGAATCCAAAGGCTTTGTGCACAGAGTTTGAGTACTGCTCCAGTCAGAAGTTGTCTTCCCTTGTTGTGAAGGCTGCTGAACTGCAGCCATCAATGACACTACAGTGGGTTTGGTTATGTTGGTTCAAGTGGAAATAGAAATGAAAAAATTATCCCGTCATCTCGATCGTCCTGCTAGCAAATAGACATCTTATTTATTATTGAGAATTTTTGTAACCAAAGTACCAAAATTAATTTATATGACAGTGATGCATTTCACATGAGAGTGTATGAAGTAGTAGGAAAATTACTAGTGATATACTTGCATGTATTACAGAAGTGCAGTGAATAACGGCGTGGACAATGCCTTCGTATGTGTTGCATGCAAGAAGGCTGTAGCATTAGTAGAGAAAGAGCTCGACGATGCTAAAATTAGGGTTGGTTGTTATTTGAGAGTTGTCTTTTCATGCGAAACCTCGACATCTGCTTGGTGACACTTGGTGACTATGTTGTACGTTACAGACAACGGTGAAGCTAGCGGTAGAACAGCTGTGTCATGGGATGGGACCCCTAGCCATTCCATGTAAGGCATTAGTTGATCGAGCTTTGGATGCTCTCTTCCAGGCAGCAGACCAGCTGTTCAACAATGAGTCATGCAGCCAGTGGAATCTATGTGCTGCCACAGGCAGATATGTGAGTGACATGAATTATAATTCATTATAATAATTTTGTTTTTGATTTTCTTATTTCAACCGTAATATGCATAGTTGTGTAATGGAATAGCAGCTTTAAGTAAGAGCAACTGAGGAATTGTCTCCCCCTGCTAGATGAAGTTCTTCAAAATGACCTTTAAACAAACGTGAAACGTGATAGTATTCTTACCTCAGGCAGACAAGAAGGGATCCAACGAGGCAAACTGTGACATGTGTGTTAAGATGGTGACAGACATGTATAGACTGGCCAGCAAACCTGGCACGGAGTCTTATGTGAAGAATTTGGTTATAACTAAAGGATGTGCGTCTCTGAAGACTTGGGCAGCACGTAAGCAGGTGAGTTTGAAGAAGGGTGGGTAGCTGGTCGTGTCCAGAAATTAGTTTACAAGGAATGTAGCTATATTATGCGTGAATGTCTTACATCAACTCAGTAATGTGACATGTATTGTTGCTGTCGGCATAAAGGAGACTCCTGTTTGTGTTAGTGTCACATTGTCTGAATGTCCCAGTGTCACACACTGTCTCAGTGTCACATTGCCAAATAATGATTTAGTGTCACAGTGTCACGCACTGTCTCAGTGCCACATTGTCACACACCGTCTCAGTGTTACGTTTCACACACTATCTTAATGTTGCAGTGTCACACACCTCTCAGCATCGTATTGTCAGAGTGTCACACACTTTCTCAGTGTTACAGTGTCACACACTATCTCACTGTTACAACGTCGCACACTGTCTCACTGTCACAGTGTCACACATTGTCTCAATAATGTAGTGATTATAAACTAGTTGCCCAGGGATGCCAGCCATACGTACATGTAAAGGTATCATGTAGTGTTTTACCCTGCCTTTGTATGTTGTAGTGTAAGTTTGCTGTGAACGCTGGCTTCTCTAAGATCTGGTCTGCAATATTGTCTGGACTTCAGGTAAATTACACTACTAAACAATGCTACAGCACTAGTAGTAGTAACACTAGTAGTAGTGGCAGTGGTAGTAGGAATTGTAGTATTAGTTGCTGGTAGTAGAAGTGGTAGAGGTAGTAGAACAAGCAGTAATCATAGTTACATTAGTAATAGCACTGTTAGTAATAGTATTTGCAGTGGTAGCAGCAGTAGTAGTAGCAGAAGTAATAGTAGTAGCGGTAGTCGTAGCAATAATAGTAGTAGCAATGTTTCACAGTGTTCTGCGAACATATTTACACACTTCCCATGTTGGTTATATTTGTAGAAACCCGATGCTGTTTGTACAAAGCTGGGTATTTGCGCAAGTGCGGAACTCCTCAATAACTTCACAAGTAAAGTCCAGAACATTCCGTGGTACAGGAAGTACTAACCGAAGATCTGATACTTACTATTTCTCATACGAACTGTCTGATGTTAACTACAGCATTAAATAATTACATTTCTTGCAGCTTTATATAGACTGGCATCATTCTGTCACCTTTATGTGACCTTTCATTTTTCTTACTTTATGTAGCCTAGCTCTTATCAAGTTATACCGATTTTAATGAACACATTCGTTATCTTTTGTATTATTGTCTCATGCAATATACTGTCTCTGTTGCTTTTATAAATCCGATCTTGTGTAATATATCCACTCTCCTATCATGTCACAAGAACTGTAATTGGTTGAGAGAATAGTTGTATCGTGTATCTCTTACAATAAAATAGTTTACCAGAAAAAAGCTGTCATAGATAATTCGCTAATAAACATCTTATTAATAGTAATAGTAGTAGAAGTACTTTGCCAATTTATGTCTGGCACCAAAAATGACAGTGGCGGTTTCTTATAATCATTTACGCAACAAAATGAAACGAAAAGTTGCTCACAACTAGAAGAGAATTCTGGGAAATAACTCGATACTTATCAGCCATTGAAACATCCAAGTTGTATGTAACTAGCAATGCGTAACAGATGAGTGACAAAGTTATCTTGGCTATCAGGCAACAGTTTGGAGTCGTCACTCTTAGAACAGATAACTTGCTCTTTTTCCATGGAAAATGAAATAGTTTGGAGTCGTCACTCTTGCGATAGAAAACTTTCTCTTTTTGCTCGAGCATTAGCGTAAGTGGTACCTATCATAAAAAAATAGAAAACAGAAAACATTCTCTCCATCATAACAAGGCTCAAAAAGGCTAGCCGTGTGAGAAAAAATTCATTATTCGCTTCCCCTTGATTCCTTTTTCATTCGAAAAACAGATTCTTTAAAGTACAGTAACTTCAGCAAAACTATCACTTTTCAATGTCATATTTGTTTTTAAGAAAATCAGAGCAAGTTGGACAATTATTTATTTTATTAATACAACTACAAAATCAAAATTGGTGGTAAAATGAATTTAGGAAAAAAACAATTCTTTTTCATGATTCTTTGACTACCTTTTTCTCAGCTAGTAGTGAGACAGGCCAACTAGTTACAATCAATGTAGAGTCATGTTTTTATGTAATAATGGGCAATTACCGATCAGTCACGACACAAAAATTTGATATAAACTTTATTTTAAAACGTTTTAAATATACCAGTTATACCCAATTACATCACACAATAAATATCCATTTGACTCACTCCATCATCATTGGCTTTCTCATAATTATTTAAGCGACAGTTACTGATGATGTCACTTCCTGTGATGCATCTTAATAATCACGTTTTCTAATATTGTAGTGGACTATGGGGGCTGAAACCCACTAACTAAAGTCGGTAGCAATCCGACAGGTATGCTGCCACCAACTGCCGTTTATCCTGTGACAACAACAAGCCGGTATAACACCGAGATATGTGTGGAAAAGTATTCCCAACTCCACAACTAGTAAGGAGCCCTTGGCTCAAACGCATAACTCAGTGCTGTTGAGTATATATGCATTTATTTCATCAGAATAAAACAAGTTAGTAAAAGGCACATTACAACTGATTCATTAGAACACAAGTTCTGTCTTTTATAGGCAATTTACAGGAAGTGACAGGAAGTAATCATCAGTAGTAACCAATCACATATAAGAACAATACATAATAAACGAATGAACAAATAGATATAAATAGAGAACGAATCAAATAGAGTAATAGGGTTAAAGGGATATGGCGCCCTGTAGTGGTAGGTGGAGTCATAAGCTATTGCACCAATCACAGTCCTGTCTGCTTCCTGTCCCTAGTCTTTAGTCTTGTTAGCCTTTGCTCTTGGTCTTTCGTCAGGTTTACGGGTGGTTAACTCCTGGATATGGCTTACTTCTTCCCTCAGGCTACTTTCTAATTCTTAGCCTATGCTGACTCACTCCCTGCTGGCCCTGCATGGTGCATATCGGGTCGGTAATGACTCATACCGGGTCGGCACTGCTCTATACAGGGTCGGTACTGCTCTATACAGGGTCGGTACTGCTCTATACAGGGTCGGCACTGCTCTATACAGGGTCGGTACTGCTCTATACAGGGTCGGTACTGCTCTATACAGGGTCGGTACTGCTCTATACCGGGTCGGCACTGCTCTATACAGGGTCGGCACTGCTCTATACCGGGTCGGTACTGCTCTATACAGGGTCGGTACTGCTCTATACAGGGTCGGTACTGCTCTATACAGGGTCGGCACTGCTCTATACAGGGTCGGTACTGCTCTATACAGGGTCGGTACTGCTCTATACAGGGTCGGTACTGCTCTATACCGGGTCGGCACTGCTCTATACAGGGTCGGCACTGCTCTATACCGGGTCGGCACTGCTCTATACAGGGTCGGTACTGCTCTATACAGGGTCGGTACTGCTCTATACAGGGTCGGTAATGCTCTATACAGGGTCGGTACTGCTCCATACAGGGTCGGTACTGCTCTATACAGGGTCGGTACTGCTCTATACAGGGTCGGTACTGCTCTATACAGGGTCGGTAATGCTCTATACAGGGTCGGTACTGCTCTACACAGGGTCGGCACTGCTCTATACAGGGTCGGCACTGCTCTATACAGGGTCGGCACTGCTCTATACAGGGTCGGCACTGCTCTATACAGGGTCGGTACTGCTCTATACAGGGTCGGTACTGCTCTATACAGGGTCGGCACTGCTCTATACAGGGTCGGTACTGCTCTATACAGGGTCGGCACTGCTCTATACAGGGTCGGCACTGATCTATACAGGGTCGGTACTGACTCATTCGCAGGGTCGGTCAATTCGGTATCCTTTATTCTAGTCGTTCTGGCCATCTAATGGCTAATATGAGGATGTAAGTACAGTGTGTGCACAGAAGTTGGTAACATTAAAATCCACAACAATATCACAGAATTTGTTGACGAATCAATAGGTTACTTCGCACAGTCATTTGTCATTTTTCTCTGCTTTCCTGAAGGAGTGTAAAACAATAATCTAACATCTACTATTCTGATATTTTCAGTTGTATTTACAAATGGTACAAACTTACCCAAGGATTAACGCTGATGTAATAGACTAAGATGAATCGAGAAAAAAATTTCAATAGACTTTGATAAAGGTGATGGAAGAAATTTTTTCTTTGCAATAAACAAGAATATGTTCACAACAACTATAGCACTTTTCGACATTATTTCTTGAAATGTATAAAACACTTTTTGACAATTATATCCACGTTCATAGAAATACTCAAATCCAGAAATCAAATGGCAATTTAATTATTGCGTGTTTTTTATCACACAGAATGCCTTTGTTGTGGGAACCTAAATAATCATTTCCAGAAGATTTTTTACATTTGCCCCTTGAAACATTTATGAGTATTATGCCATTTTTTATTCTCTTTCCAATTTTTTCAGTAATTCAAAAAATGTTCAAATGGGTCAAGTATTCCTTATACAAAATAATATCTGTGAACCACTGTTTTAAGCGATGTCTTCGGTGATGCTAAACCATTCTTTTCCATATTGTGGCGTAACGTCCTCGGCTTTGGTCTAAATTAAAAGTGGAGGATAAAGCTACATGTATATCTATCGATTAGTTATCGATTTGCCCCTACCGATCGGAAATGACGACAGGGTGTTTCCCTTATTTTTTTTCTGTACTTGCCATTCTCATACAGTGCCAGGTAAAAATCACTGTATTTGATGTCATAGTTGGCCATAAAATGCTTTGAAATAACTACCAACCACTCTCTAATATTAACCTATTTTCCTACCAGCACAATATATTTTACAAACCAAAGAGTCATTACTATGTACGTTTTCGTTGTTTTTAACCTAAAGAAAGTTTTTATCAATAACCTGTAAAGTCACAAACAAACCATTTCAATTGTGACAAAACATCGCATGTGCTTGTTATCCTCAATGACTCAGTGAGATGGCTGTCCCACCCAGAGGGCATGAATCAATCAATTAGCAGAATTAGCGCGACGAGTTGAATATGACACAAATATCCACGCTTATCCATCCATATAGCTAATATAGTACAGTCCTCAGCTATATAAATGGATGATGGACAAGCCTTCACCACAACTTACCTTACACCATCACAAACCAGCTTCACTTAGATCAAACTCACTCTTCATCAACAAAAATGTTGGCAGCAATCATCTATGCTCTTGCAGTGTCCACAGGTAAGTACAACTCTGCCATTTTGTAAAAATTGAGCAAGTTTTTAACAGACAAAACTTTCGTATCAAAAAAGTGTTTGAAAAATTTATTTTTGTTCTATCATTGCAGTATGTCAGGGTGTTACCATAGTTACTGGCCCAACAACAACAACACAGGAAATAGGATCAACATTCACACTTAAATGTAGCGTAGCAGACAAACAGTCAGCTGACACAGTGTACTGGAAACTGGCAAGTGTCCAACTAATTTATTTTCACTGCTACAACGACAGCTTGTCAACAATCCTTAACTGATTCAATTCTTTCTTTCCTCAGAAACCAGAGAACTCCATAGTCACAAAGATGTTATCATACGATGATGTATCCAAGAACCCAGACTTCTATGAGGTACAAACTGGCACATACAACCTTATTGTGAAAAATGCAACCTATGAAGATGATGGGGTTTTTGAATGTGAAGCTGGTACTGATGTACAAACTGCTAGAGTCTATGTCTATGGTGAGTGCTTACTTTTGTACCTCCTACATCAAAAACTGTTTCACAATTGTAACAGGCAAATAATTTTGTGAAGAACCATACAATTTTTGGAACCTGTCATAAAAAAGAGCAAAAGAAGTTTCACAAAATGTATTGTTGTTTTAGATAAGCCCGAGAGGATGACATTAGACTGGGAGCACAGCATTAACAAACCCGGTGCAGTTAAAGCCGACCAAGAATACAAGCTAAGATGTACCACAATTCACAGTCATCCACCAGCAGTGCACAGATACTTCAAGAATGGAGTCGAGTTGAACAGTACTAGAATCGTCTACACTTACAAGAACGATACAGACTCAAGTAGGTTCTGCTTATTTGATGGGAAAAATAATCAGATAATGAAATAATAATTTTTGCGTTGTAATTGGTTTGAGTTTAAACTTGTGCAGGCAAAGGATATGGAGATGTTACCAGTGTTCTTCCTTTCCAACCCAACAAAGACGACGTGGAGAAGATGAGAACAGTGAGATGTGTCGCCGATTTATACAACAAGCTAAATGTCACTCACGTGGCCTTTGGAATCAACTGTAAGTTTTGTGATTTATCCTCTCTTGATTTATTTAACCCCCCCCCCCCCCCCCCTCATAACTGCTACTTCTGATGACTACCGTCAATAACTGATTGTGATGATTATACATTACAGCTGCAGCTACGCAAACTTTTGGACTCGCTGCCAGCCTAGTGATGGTAATTGGAGCTTTACTGGTGTAATCAGCCAATCAATGGACAAAAAGTGATGCCAATCTCTCAACCGTATTTTTTTCAGATTCTGTCCGAGTAGCTAAATCTAAAAATTTCAGCTTGACACTTTATTTCAAATGTTATCTCCACTCACTCAATTATAAACAGTTTTTGTTGTACACAGGAGTAATGGTAAAGAGCTACCTTAACTTGTACAGCTTTTTACCCCTTTTATCATTTTTTGAATCCACCACTGCTTGCTTATAGCTTTAACAAAACCATGTTATTGTTAAATACATTTCGTGAGATCTATCATGTCAAAATAACAGTGTGTGACTTATGTACTTGATAGAGGCAGGCATATCTGAATGCCATATGACAGGCATATTTCATACAAATACTGTCTCAGCTATTATTTTCGATCACGAAATGTTTATTAATTTTTTATTTCTTCCTCATAAGTTTGAAGTTGACAAATAAATGGTTTCATCTCTCTCTAACGCTGTTTACTACACATTACCTATCATATATTGTTGTAACATGTTCATCGTCTTTTAGCGGAAATCTCCAACAAGTAAAAAATTTTGTGCCAAAGCAAATATTCAATTTTTTAATCAAAAACTTAGTTATTACAAGCAAGTAATCACCTGGTACCCATCTAAGATATTTACTATAGCAAATCCTAAGCAGTCCAGATTTGAGATTATATAATGTAAAAACTTTTCTCTAGCCTTTTTTTCCTTTATGTCTTCTCTGGTAATTTTGAATGCATTGTGTGCTGGTTTCCTATTGGTGCTATAAATAGATTTGTGTTGGTACAATGCGTAGCTGGCTAGTTGCTAATTTCTTATGTAATGCGTAGAATTGCTAGAACTTTTATTTTTTCATTATGTTATATTTTATTTAATAAACTTCTTTAAAAATATCAATCCAATACTATTGGTGGCAACTTGCCAAATCACTTGAGAAATAAAGAGCACAACTCCATTTATTACTACTTGAGCTTGAGCTAATGGGCCACCCACTAAGGGCCACCCACTAAGGTCCACCCACTAAGGGCCACCCCATCTATCCAACTACGTCTATACAGAAAGCACAAGTGCACACTCCTATATAAAACAGCATAGCATCGCAATATGTTAGATGAATCTTCGATTAATCTTTGTTTTCATGCCAAAGTTTTCGTAAACAAATGACTTTCCTTATACATCATACAAAATCAAGTTGTTACTATTAGTGAGCAAACATTGCGTCAAAAACTGGTCATTCATGAGGCCAAAGGTAAAATATTTTAAAATCATTAGAAAAATTTTTAATTTCTGTACTTCTGTGTATTTTGTTGCTTTTACGGTGATACAATATTTGGTCATATAAATTTAAATACCAGCTCTAAATAGTTGCTAAACCCTGTCTATAGCATATATTGAGTTGGGGTGCTGCCAGCATCGTATTGTATTGCTGACTAAATGCACTCAGGCTAATCCGCTAATAAAGGTGAAATATTTTTCTATCAGTGGACATCTGAACAAACGCTCTTAATGCATGGAGTGGCTATCTTCATGGTAGAATACAGCTCAAGTAATAATAATCAAATCAAAATTCTGCGTTGTCCGCTTGAATATTAAAACAATAATATCTATTTTTGTGTCTGGCAAGAATGACTCTTTGTAATCTATTTACATATTTTATTGCTGGCAAAAGATCTAAGCAAATCAAGCGAGTTGTTTTTTTTGGAACGTCACGAGTTTTTATCAACCATGAACTCTTGTAAACTTTCAAAATAGTCTTTTACATAAATGAACATTGTCAGCTAACTTCTGATAACCTCATGCAGGAATAAACCCATCAACTGCTGTTCACTCTGGGAAAGTACAACTTTGCAGGTATTTACGAGTCTGACTGGTATTTAATGGGGTCCAAGCAGATTTTTTGTGCGGGCTAGCATAGACCTAGTATTATTATCCATAATAATACTAGGTCTACGGGGGGGGGGGGGGGGGGGGGGTACGGACCATTCGAAACTGACGTTTCGAAAATGGACACTTCGAAACTCTTTGGGGATGGGGGTTTGGGATTTGGGGTTGGGGGGTTCAGGTTTAAGAGTTTCGAACAGTTCATTTTCGAAACGTCAGTTTCGAATCATGGCGGAAACCTACGGGGGATAGTATTAAAGAAACCTGATTCTCGCTTTCCATTAACAATACTATTAAAATGAAAGTCACTTCAGTTTAACGATTACTAAAGAAAAAATTTTTCATTCATGGCGGCTGATAAGTTTGGGGTGTATAATAATGACGATGCACCATCAACATAAACTGTAAAACTACAACGGCACTGCGAAAGCAAACCACAGTAATCGTTCAAGGGCGTGCTTTCATTAGTTTGTGTTGGCAAGCTCAATTAAACCCGAAATACGTAACTATGGTTCTACCCATAAAAATGATATTTAATTTTTTTTTTAACTGAACAAACCAATTTTTGTTAAAAAAGAACTTTTAAAGGCTTCATTGATTCTTTTAGCTTTCTCAACAACATCATTTTTGTCATATTATCTGCTCAAATTTCCTCGCATCAGAATAACAGTCAAGCAAGTCGTGATTTTTAATGATAAGTTCAACAATCGACTAAGCTAGTTCCGGTGGCATCGCTAAAGTGAAACCACTCTGCCGGGACTCCATTTTGTAGTTGAAGTCTTTAAACTTTGATAATGAAATCCCGGCATATACATACATAAATGGAATAATGAGTTGAAATATGCTATTGTTTGTATACCATAAATAGATAGTTTACAGCTCGTGTACTCACCTTGCATACAATGAGTAACTGTAAATATTTTATAGCAACAGTCATTTTCTTAGTCTACGCTCAACTCTCCTAAATTAGCTGTTGAATGGGTACACTTGCGATAATTAACCCTATTTCTTTCAATTTCACTTGTCATGGCTAGGGTGGGAGAGACAGCAATGACAAATGCGCTGACGTAATATGATGTAATATTTCTTGGCAATGACTGTCACATATGCTAGATAATGCGCTCATAAACTCGACACACCATACATCACTGACAGACACGAGACGGGAAACAATCAGCAAATCGGGTAAAGAAAATTGCAACAATGCTTTTTACTCTGATAATATTATCAACAATCAACGTGGGTAAGAATTTAACAGCTTATGTTTACTTAGAGACAGATAAGCAAGAGATTTAAGTTTCATTAATTTATTTTTTAAATAACACACAAGAATTTAAAACTTTAAAATTCACGAAAATAACTTTTTATGCAGCTAAACACATTTTTTTATATTAGAATTGCTCAGTATTATTATCGAT
Source organism: Cryptosula pallasiana (assembly GCA_945261195.1). Classification (NCBI taxonomy): domain Eukaryota; kingdom Metazoa; phylum Bryozoa; class Gymnolaemata; order Cheilostomatida; family Cryptosulidae; genus Cryptosula; species Cryptosula pallasiana. The sequence continues at coordinate 40,205,224 of OX183135.1, forward strand.
ATCCGCAGAAGGGCAAATATTTTTAAAATAATCTTCCAGACAGTTTTTCAAGCATTGCATTTACAAGTAAAATTGAATTAATTTATATTTTTCAATTTTTTAATTTTCTTTTCAGTCTGTCGAGGCGTGAACATAATAGCTGGTCCAATGACGAGCACTGAACAAGTCGGTGCAACCTTCACATTGCAGTGTACTGTGGCTAACAAACAGTCATCTGACAGTGTCTTCTGGAGTCTGGTAATTAGGCTATGCTAATAAACTAAAATTTTATAATAAAATGTTATTTTAAAAGTTAAAACAGATCAATAACCTTTTATATAATATATACAGCAGTCAGAAAGCTTAGTTGGGAACCCTAAGTTGTTGATGTTAGACACAATATCTAAAGACGCCCCTCACTACACTTTGGAACCTAGCACTTACAACTTAGTAGTCCAGAATGCTACTTATGAAGATGATGGAGTATTTGAATGCGAGGCTGGAAGTGATAAGAAGACAGCTCGTGTCTATGTCTATGGTGAGATCTGTATGTCTATGCTGTAGTTAGGTGTCTCCACTCACTCATCAAACATGCATTTGCAGTATCAAAGTGCTGACTGGCTCTTCTCAATATATCCAACTTCAAAGGAAAGTTACTATATTATTTTTGCTCCAGATAAACCTGATAGTATGACATTAGACTGGGAGCACAGCATTAACAAACCCGGTGCTGTTGAAGCCAACCAGGAATACAAGCTAAGGTGCACATCAATACACAGTTACCCGCCTGCAGTACACAGATATTACAATGATGGAGTGGAACTGAGTAATGATAGAATTGTCTACTCATACAAAAATGATACAGAATCGAGTAAGAGTCAACTTTGGATTTGTCTTCTCATAAATATGTTAGCAAAAGGCTGATTGAAAGCTAGATTTTTCAACATATTCTTTTCTCAAAATTGATCAAAAACTTTTTAATTTTTTTGAGTCTGAAGGTAGCTTGTCTGAAACATGTACAAAAGAACTTTAATTTTCAAAGTTAATGTTGTTAATTTATTGAAGGCTACGTAGACGTCACAAGCGTTCTCCCTTTTACTCCAACCAATGAGGATGTCAATGAAATGAGACCAATCAAATGTGTTGCTGATCTATACACTCAAAGGAACGTAGCCTCTGTTGCTTTTGGTATTAATTGTAAGTAAATACATACATATATTGCTGACAAGGCCATTTATATCGACTGTGGAGTTGTGTGCTTGCTACTGAAAGGGCAACTCCAAAAGAAACAAAATTGGGTATGAATGCCATTCCTGAGGTCGGACTTCCTATATTGTTACATGTATATTATATAATCATACTTACCTAATTCAAAATTAATGTTGTAGCTGCCGATGGAGTCCCTGTAGCTGACTCTATTATTTTGCTGCTGACAGTTCTGTGTGGATTCTTTACCAATTAATTAAAACACTCAAATAACAGAAACTTTGCAGACACTTGTGTAAATGTTTTGGATACTTTTGAATTGCTGTATAACCGTCTTTGATCAATAAACGACTTCATCAAACCTATGTTTTATTTGCATATGCATGCACTTATATAACCTGCTAGCACTTGTTATGCAATGAAGGTATGTACGTATATTGAAATCATCAATAAACAAAACAATAGAATTTACATACATTGGATCATAGGATGAACGCTTTCCAAACCGTCTGAATGCTTTGTGAAATCGTCTATACGCTTCGAAAATCCGAGTCGATTTGCTGGTTTGCTCTATTGATGACAGATCTCCAGTACATTTACGATTGATAATGTTTTCATTAAACACTGAACAGTTAAATTTCATTTGAATAAATAAAAAATTGTTTTCATTTGAATAAATAAAAACTATTGTTTTTATTTGATAAATACTATTTTGTTTATTTTATTTCATTTTAAATAATATATACAACTTAACTAAGTTTGTGAAAAAATTATCTTTAGAGACTATGTTCAACAGTTTGTACAGTTGATTAATTTGCTACTTGTCTATTGGCCAGTGTCTGTGTTGGTAAAATTGCATAGAGACTATAAAAACAATGGTGGCAATCGATTTTGGTTCGAAAGCCATTTGCTTTGCAAATCTTTGCAACTATTTCAAAATAGTTCAGACTATTTCAAAACAGGTCATATGTTTTATAAATAGTTCATACTCTTTCTAAAGCATTCATACAGTTTGTAATTTTCTAAACCGTCTGAAACATTTCTAAACTGCCTGAACTATTTGCAAAACAACTATCAATTTTGCAAAGTTTACTATTGTTAGACAGGAAATATAGTTTTATTGCATGAAATTTCACAACTGCTGAGGCCGACAATTAATTTATTATGATCAACAAGGCCGTTTTTAAATATAGCTTCTTAGGTTATTTTGCTACCAATACCCATTTATTTTCAATGCAAAAGATGCTTTGCAGACCGTCTAGATTATTTCAAAAATGTTCATACGCATTGAAAGCGAAAGAGTTTAACCTGAAGAGTCACAATATTTAACAGATCAGAGAAGTCAATCCTCTGTAAAGCTGTATTGTAAATAAACATGACGCACAAACATTTGAAATTCAATGTCAATAATAATAAAAGCCCAAAAATATCTTTAGTAGTCTAATGTCTGAATCAGTACTAGTAGTAGTTGAAAAAGTACTGTTACCAAATAAATTAAACTTTAGTCAAGCTTAGTTATTCAGCATCACAGAGAAAGAGAATTGATGTGAGACAGGAATAAAAGAAATGAAGGAGACAGGAGATGAAGAGAGAGATTCAGTGCAAAGCTGTAAAATCTTCATAACAGTTTTCCGATGGAGCTCGAATACAAACAGTCAGAATGATTTTGCAGCAAATAGTTTATAAAAGAGCAACTCACTTCAGGCAATGTGATACAACAAATTGTTGCCTTCTTTCCAATCCCAGGAAATGTTTAATTTTTCGTATCAGTGCTGTTGGATTCATGGACTGTTAGCTAGAAATCGTTTACTTTTATGGGTAGGGGAGCCAAGTCTGAATGTATATAACATACATTTAGACTTATCTCCCCTATGTATTAATGATTGAGTTTTTTTATAGACTTATCTCCCCCCCGGAATTAGTCGTACTTTTGGAGTTGTCTCGTTATATTTCGAAAATCCTTAAATGCAGCACCGTATAGGGCAATTTTTGTGTAATGTCATATGATTGGATAAAATTAGGTGTTCGTGATTGGCCAGTTGTTTCAAGTAGCATTTGCATTTTTATAAAATGCTTTAAAATTATAGAGAAATTGGCTCATAACTGTCTTCAAACAGCAGCATAGTCTTCACTTTTCCAGAATTATTAAATTTTCAGTTTTATAAGTCAAGCGCAGTGTTCTATTAATAATTTTGTTGTTATTGGCTATAATGATATGGTGTTGTCAACCAGTGAAGTGCCACTAGGTATTTTTCATTATTTTGAGCCAATGATATTTCTAGAAATGTTTTAGACCAATGAAAAGCTCTTTTGCAAATCGCCCTATACGGTGCTGCATTTAAGGATTTTCTTATATTTCGTCAGTGAAACCGACTTTCAGCCCTCAGGAGCTAAAGAACGGCACATCCTGTTCAGTAAGGGGTTTAATAAGAAATTATTATTATTATTGTTGTTGTTACTAGTAGTGGGTAAGTTTAGAGAATAGGTATTATATAATTATTGTATAATATCTGCAAAATAATACAAAAATATCGGAATAAACTGCACATAGAAACGATTTACCGATCACATTTACCTGAAAGTGATATTTTGAAAGTTTTGCTGCTGTACTCGTGACTTGTTGTTTTTAGTAAGTAATAATTTATAATAATACATACATACTACATATATATGTATATAAATAATTATAATAATATATATATATAAAAAATATACACACATAAAAAATAATAATTGGTCTTAAACGGCCACTGAACAATGGACCTTGTCTTAACCAAATGGCAAGAAATATGTTATTTCAGGTAGAACTACTAAGAATAATATTATTTGGGAATGCATTTCTAAAATTGGAAAAAAACTGACATAAATTTAAAAAAATAATAAGATATTATTATTTCATCATCATTCATAGATAAAAGAAAGTGTCTTTTACAATTTAAACTGTAACAGATAATTGCAAAACGGTCAAGCCAATCAGTGGCTGTGAGTAGTGACCCTGGGGTCACTACTCACAGCCACTGATTCAAATTGGCTTGAGCGTTTTGCAATTATTATCTGTTACGGTTTAAATTGTAAAAGACACTTTTATCTATGATGATGATGAAATATCTTATTTTTTTATGTCAGTTTTTTTCCAATTTTAGAAAGGCATTACCAAATATTGTGCAGGATTTCACTGTGGGGGTGTGAGGGGGTAGCTCGGCCTACCTGCACAACCTCCCGAACTGTAATGGCAACTGTGTCTAGCGATACAACCCTTCCACAGGTCGACTTAGTATACTGAAGAGTAGTGGTTGACCATCTCAGTAACTAGTGATCTGCCGGTTGCGTTAGTTATTCTGTGTGTATGCAATGTGTTCGAACTTTGAAGGGCGAACTAGTAAAACTAGGTTCGGCCAGCAGAGGTTCGGCTGTCTTATTGTAGTGCTGTGCAGAGGTCGAACATTGAAGGCGAAGTTAGACTAGCTAAGTTCGGCCAGCAGAGGTCCAGACTGATCTGCCTGTATATTACTACTCGAGTAATGGTGCGCAGTGAAGTTATTTGTATGTACAAAGAAACTTCTGAGAGTGTGCAAACTGACTCTGGTTTATTACTGCCTAACACGGCTATTTATGTAAAAGGTTACATAACATATCTTGGGTAAAATGGATATAACAAAAGAAGCTCCACCTAACACAATGGATTGGCTAGCATGGACAAATCAGAAAAGAAAGGGTGGTGCTAACATAAATGGTTGGTTGCATCCACATGGTGTACATATAAGTTTACATGCTTAAGTAAAGTAATGATAATTGCACATAGAATAAATGGACTTAGAACGCACGCATAGAAATAAGCATAGGGTAGACAACTGAGTGTACATAGAACTGTTCGAGAGTAGACAACTGAGTAGTTTTGGTAAGTGTACATAGAATTATTTACTAGAAGCGTCCCAAGATGGCGCCGGTCCTCTACACATTCCGCCCCATTGGCGATGGTAGCCAATCAATCGATGGCGGCGGCATCGGTACTGCATCGTCTCTTTAGTCTCTATAGGGCTGGCTCATCTGTCTTTTAATTTCCTGTGCTCTCTCCAGCAGCTTAAACGCGTCGGTCGTCACGGCATGCAACTCCCGATCAAGGGTCTCCATCCTCTGTCGGTACTCTCTCCGACGTCTCTGTCTCTCGGCTTCCGCCGAACGTTCCCTCTCCTCACGCCAGCTGTAGCGTGGCTGTGGTATCTCTCGTCTGGGTGATACCGATTTCTTAGGAGGGGTTGTCCTCCTTCTCTTTCGTGGTGGCGACAACTCTGGTTGTTGTCCCAGCCTCTTCTTCACTGGTATCTTCTCCATTTTGTCCAAGCTGGGCGTCGGTACACCGAACGGTGGGGGCTGCTTCCATCCCATGGCTTCACAGAAGGCGTCGTATCGGGCAGCGTCGACCTCATAGAGAGGTTTACACTTCCCACCGTGCTCTGGCGTCCCTCCTTGCACTCTGATATGCTTTAATATAGCATCTCTTGAAGAGCTCTTCTTCCCACAGGTACAGTAGAAGAAGGTAAGGTGTTGGCGTACGTGGTAAGCCACCCTTTTCTTGACGTGTTGATAGTCACATCTTCTACACTTCCACTCGTCACTATCTCCGACCTGCTTCGACATCTCCTTAATTTCTTTCATCGTCTCTCCTGATAACCATATCTCTCTCATTACATGTGTAGGTTTGGCTGTCGGTAGTTCATTCTCTACAACATCAATACGTCTTATGTTGATGGTCGGTGTAGCACTATGTTTTAGCAACATATCTTCTTTTCGTGGAACAACAGTTACTAGCCGCATCTGCTGATCTAATGCTGTAGTTAGAGATTCGACCGTCACATTTGGTAGGCTCTCACCTGTTGTCGACGTGATGTCAACCTTCTCCTTAGTGTGTTGTGATGTTCGAGCCATGGTAGTTGCTAGGATGTCCGGTTGATCTACTCTTCTTCTGTTGGGTAGCGAACTCGTTCTCTGTTGAATGGCAACTGAGCGTTGGCGGCTCCTGCACCTATCTATATTTTGATTGGTGGTGGCTACCACGTGTTCTCTCAGCGTCATCCCCCACGTGGTATTGTTTTGATGACGTGGGGTGGCGGGTATTTGTTCGCTGCAACTGGGAGTTATGCTACCCTGTTTCATATTTTTTTCGGCGACGAGTTTACTGGTTTGGGGAGTTGTTTCCTCTTGCTCGCTCTTTCTCCCTCGTCTCTCTTCATGATAACTCGTCTCACTTTCTTCTATCTTTCTTTTGTTTATTCTTTGTTTTGCTCCTATCCAACCGATTTCGGCCGGGTTTTCTGGTACTTTCTTCTCCAGGAGAGTTGTTGATGGTGGTGGTGATGTGACCTCCTGGCTGCCTGCTCCAGTAGGTGGGGTATTGGGTACGTGCTCCCCCTTGCTGTATAGCAGTGGTAATCATTTAATCTGGTTGGCTTCTGCCTCTCCCTTTGTGGTCGGCCTACGGGTGAGGCGGGCAGCCGGCTGGGCTGCAGGGGTGGCCAGTCTTCGTCGCTGAGGGCTGGGCGCCTCGGTGGGCTGGGTGCCCTTTGGATGACCTCTGGTGGGGGCGTGTCTTCTTCGTTTACACTTCTTCTCTCTACTTTTACTTTGCTGTGTCCGAGTACCTCAGCCCTTTTGGTTGGACTGGGGCGCACCGCAGGTGAACGCGGGGGTGACAACTCCCGAGTGGGGTGTGTCCCCTCTCCCAGGGGGAGGTTTCCAGGTTCCTGGGGATGCGATGTGCTAGGGAACTCCCTGGCCAGCGGTGGCCTTTCTGGTGGGGGTGACGGCAATGGTAATGTTTCTGGTACGGGCAGTGGTAAGGGTAATAACTCCAGGTTCTCAGCGGGGGCAGGGCGTGCCTTGGGGGGTCGTCCTCTTCTGGCCCCTTTCATATTTGGTTGGAGGGCGGGCTCTCGGCAAGGGGGTGCTCGGCCGACCGGCTCTTGGCATGTCCTATAATGACGCAGCCGCATCCCATTCTGAATGGACCACTGCCCATTTCTTTCCACTTTGTAGGTGTGGTTCGGGAAGGCCTCCAGCACCTGGTAGGGTCCGACGAAGCGTGGCTGCAGTTTCGGGTTACTTCCCTTCACTCTCCGTTTGTTCTCTAACACGACGAGTTCCCCCTTCTGAAATACGGCGGGCTCCTCATCGTCCTGGCTCCTAATCTCTTGCTGCTGCTGTCTTAGATATTCATGTGCCGTCCGGAGATTTTCTTGCACTTCTGCCGTGTGTTCCGAGACGTTGCGAGGGTCCAAGGAAGGGGGCGTGCCTGTTAGTTGGTCAGGAAGGCGTACCTCCCGTCCCATCACTAACATGTTGGGCGTTTCCCCGGTTGCTGAGTGGGGGGTGCTGCGACAGGCCCGCATGATTTGCGGCAGCAGACTGTCCCACTCGTCCTGGCCTTTCGTTAGTATCAACGTCCGGAGTGCATCTCCCAGCGTCCGGTTTTGACGCTCCACCATCCCATTCCCTTGCGGGTGATAGGGGGTGGTCCTTGTCTTTTTGATGCCCCACAGGCTACATAGCTCTTCTAACAGCACGGACTCAAACTGAGCCCCTTGGTCGGAGTGTAGCTGCTCGGGCAGGCCCCAGTAAGCGAACACTCGTTCGTCCAGCGCGACGGCGACCGTAGGTGCTGTGGCATCAGGCAGAGCTATCGCGTCCTGCCAACGGGTGAAGTGGTCGGTGAGGACCAACACCCAACGGTTCTTCCTTTTCGTCAAGGGCAGGGGGCCGACTAGATCGACCGCCAACTTCTGAAAAGGCCTTCCCGCGTACATCCTTTGTCGGTGAGGGTTCTCTGCCTTCTTCCCATTCTTGGCGACTTGGCATACCTCACAATCCTTGATTAGTCTCCTGACCAGGGGGGATATGCCTGGCCAGTACCAATCCATCAGGATGCGCTGTCTTGTCCGATGAATCCCTGCATGGATCATCCTGTGCGTCTCCCAGACGACCTGTGTCCTCCTACTTGGTGGGCAGACTACACATTGCTTTGCTCTGGAAGGATGATGCAGCGTGATTACGAGCACCCCGTCAGGGCGGATCTCCATCGCCTCCTTCCGATCATACAGTGTCCTCAACTCGACACTCCCTTCGGCCAATTCTCTCTCTGTGACGCTTCCCGGTCGTCTCAGCTCGGCATAAATCCGGCCTACCGCATCCTGCCCGTCCCTTTGCTCTTGAGCCAAGGTTTGGGCGGAGTGTACCGGGTTTGTCACAGTGAGGTTGACCCGCTCCTCTTTCCTTCCTCTCTCGGCAGACTCCCTCTCCAGCATGTCTCCCGGTCGTCTCAGCTCGGCATAAGTCCGGCCTACCGCATCCCGTCCCTTCGACTGCTTCTGAGCCGAGTTCTGGGGGGGATGTACCGGGTTCAATGCGTTGAGGTCGTCTCTCACCTCTCTCTGAGGTCTCTGTCCAGCCTCCTGCTGTAGCTCTTCATGGGAAGGTCCCCCATCTCTCTGCTCGATGGAGCCGCACTGCCTGCAGTCCGCACAGGGCCCTTGTCGGCTGAGTCCATCAGCATTGCCATGGTGAGTTCCAGCTCTATGCTCGAGCTTATAACGAAACTCAGCCAGGATCTCCAGCCATCGAGCGATCTGGTTCGATGGTTCCTTCCGTCTGCACAGCCAGCGGAGGGATGCGTGGTCCGTCCGGAGTTTGAATTCCCGTCCATAGAGGTAGGGGCGGAAATGTTTCACTGCCTTGATGACAGCAACTAGCTCCTTCCGGGTGACGCAGTAGTTCCTCTCCGCTGGTGCCAGCGTCTTGCTGAAGTATGCAATGACGCGTTCCTTGCCTTCTTGTACTTGGGAGAGCACAGCACCGACTCCTACCGCACTGGCGTCAGTATCCAGTATATACGGTAAGTTGGGGTCGGGGTATCCGAGTACCGGGGCTTGGGTGAGTCTGTCTTTGAGCTGGTCAAAGGCTGTCTGCTCCACCTGTCCCCATTTCCATGGTGTCTCCTTGCCCGTCATCACGGTGAGAGGTTTGGCAATCGTGGCGTAGTCGGGGAGGTACTGGCGATAGTACCCGGCTGTTCCTAAGAATGCCTGCAGCCCCTTTACGTCCGTTGGTGCCTCCCATCTCCCGACCGCTTCCACCTTTCCTGGGTCGGTAGCTACTCCTTTTGCGCTTACTACATGTCCGAGGTACTTGACCTCTTCTTGCAGCAGTTCGCATTTAGAGGGTTTTACCTTCAGGTTTGCCTGGTGGAGTCGTCCCAGCACTTCTCCGAGCCTCTGTAAGTGCGTCTGAAAATCTGGCGCGATGATAATCACATCATCTAAGTACAAGAGTAACGTCTTCCAGTGAAGACCTTTGAGGACCTTTTCCATGAGCCGTTGAAAGGTGGCGGGGGCTGACGTCAACCCGAAAGGCAACACCTTCCACTTCCACAGGCCGCTTCTTGTCGTGAAGGCCGACTTGTCACTGGCGTCCTGATCCAGGGGAACCTGCCAGTATCCACTAGTGAGATCCAACGTAGTGAAATACTTGCTTCCAGCTAGAGCGTCCAGTGATTCGTCGATTCTGGGGATGGGGTAGGCGTCTTGTTTGGTTATATCATTCAGCCTCCGGTAGTCCACACAGAACCTCCACGTATCGTCCTTTTTTCTCACCAGTACCACAGGGGAGCTCCAAGCTCCGTCGGCCGGCTCGATCAGATCCTTCTCTAAAAGGTCCTTAATCTGACGTTCTGCTTCCGCCTCCTTCTCTGGCCCCAGCCGGTGTGGTGGGCATCGAATAGGTCGGGCTCCTTCCACGGTGGGAATAGAGTGCTCTGCTAGGGCTGTTCTACCCAGGTCTCCGCTATGACTACTGAATACTGTCTGGTATTCGATCAGCAGCTCCTTCACTTGCTGCTCCTGCCATGGGTCCTGGCACCCTCTCTTTGCTTGCTGGAAGAGGTCGTGCAGATGGGGGGGTAGCTCTCTTCCTCCCGTCTTGCTCTTCCGCTGTCCTTCTGGTTTCGTCAACTCTTGGACGCCACCTTCTTCCACTCCCGTAAAAGTACCAATAACCTCTCCTGCGGGTAGTCTTAAGGTGTCCTGCGTCGGGTTCAAACATCTAACCAGTACGTGTCCCTGCGCGTCAGGCCTGTTGACGCTGGTGGCGATGGGTATCCCACCCTGGATGCTCTCAATTACTCCCTGAGGGAGCGTATCCCTGGAGCTCAAGTGACATGGAATAGTCACTTCTGTCTGTGGTGGAAGCTGGGTGTCCTGTCGGACTTGTACTTTAGACACGAGATTTCTCCCGTGGCGGTCGGTACAGGCCAGCTCCTTTCCTTGTATCACCAGCACTGGACGGTCGAATCCCATCTGGCACCCTTGGCTTGTCAGGAAGGGCATCCCCAGGATAACGTCTTCGTTGACTTGGCTGACCACAAAGGTCTCTTCAAACTTGACGTGCCGTATCCTTCCCTTTAGCGAGAGCAAGCCATAGAATGGGAGTCTCGTCCCGTCGGCCATGATTCCATGGGAATCGTAGTGCTGCAGGTTGCGCTGTACATGGTTCGGTAAACGATCAAAGACTCGCTTGGACAACAGGTTAGTGTTGCAGCCGGTGTCTATGAGGTGTGTTACCGCCTCTCCTTCTACCCTTCCAGGTAGGTAGTAACTTGAGCGGTACGGTCGCTCGATCTGATTGCTCTGGAGTGTCACAGGCTTTGGAATGAATTCTTCCTTCTTCAGTGGGGGCGTTTGTGTCTGCCTGTCCTTCCTCCTGGGCCTTGGTTCCTGCTGCTCTGGAGTCCCGTCGCCGTCCGTTTCTTCCGCCACTGAGCTGTCGAGTGCCGACAGGCTGGCAAAACGGTTGTGTAGGGCGATGGGGGGACTAGTCAGGAGGTCCAGGGGAGGAGTCGCTCGACGCACTGTTGCCGGTCCACTAGAGGGCGCCTGTGCCCTTTCCTTCTGAGGTGTCGTTGCCCGTGCGCAGCCAGCGGGTCTCCCTACTGCTGCGGGCGGTAGTCGTTTCCCTGGCGGCTAGGCCAAGGGACGGTCTTGCATGCCTTCCGGGTATGGCCCACTTGTTGGCATCCCCAACATCTCCTGGGTGGTTCGGGCTTCTTTTCCGTCTTTAGGCTGGCAATTTCTTTGCTCAGCCCTTCGATGGTTTTAAGCAGTTGTGCCAAGGGGTCCTGTACCTCTTGGTGTCGAGCCGTCTCTCTCTGTGGGGCCATCTCCTCTTCCAGGGGGTCGGTCTCTACCATCCTGATGTGGGGTCCTCCGACCGGTTGGTGAGGCACCTGCAGGAACTCATTTCCCGCTAAGATCGCTTCCTCCAGATTCTGAGGGCGTACCGCCAACAAGTGGCGTTGTAGGTACGTATGCCCTAGAGTGCTGTGGAACGTCTGCATTATCAGCTCGTCCCTGTTCTGTCGCGGCAGAGTGCTATGGGCTGCCGTAACGAGGTGCTCGACTGTGAGGGCATGGTCTCTGAGGCTTTCTCTGGGGTTTCGTCGGTAGCTTAGCAACTTTGCTTGGGCTTCCGAACGAGTCAAGCCAAAGGTCGCCCGTAGTGTCCGTGCTACTTCCTCAGTGGTCTCACCTCGACCGCACTGCTCGGCCTTGCCTGTCAAGGCTTGGCGTAGGTGGATCACTGCTTCCTCTGCCGGCCAATGGTTTGCTCTGGCTACCTCCTGAAACCTTTGCAGAAAGTAGTCCACCTCTCCTGTACCATCGTACTGTGGTACTCTGAATCTGTCTCTAGATGTGGCTACTGTCATGCGGTCTAGGATATCGGTGAGCGTCCCCATCATCTGCAGGCTGGAAGGATCCCTGTCCGTGCTTAGTGCTCTTCTCCTGGTTGCCATTCCTCCTCTGGGAGTTGCTTCTTGTGGGTGTCTGTCAATCCCACTGCTGCCACCAATGTGCAGGATTTCACTGTGGGGGTGTGAGGGGGTAGCTCGGCCTACCTGCACAACCTCTCGAACTGTAATGGCAACTGTGTCTAGCGATACAACCCTTCCACAGGTCGACTTAGTATACTGAAGAGTAGTGGTTGACCATCTCAGTAACTAGTGATCTGCCGGTTGCGTTAGCTATTCTGTGTGTATGCAATGTGTTCGAACTTTGAAGGGCGAACTAGTAAAACTAGGTTCGGCCAGCAGAGGTTCGGCTGTCTTATTGTAGTGCTGTGCAGAGGTCGAACATTGAAGGCGAAGTTAGACTAGCTAAGTTCGGCCAGCAGAGGTCCAGACTGATCTGCCTGTATATTACTACTCGAGTAATGGTGCGCAGTGAAGTTATTTGTATGTACAAAGAAACTTCTGAGAGTGTGCAAACTGACTCTGGTTTATTACTGCCTAACACGGCTATTTATGTAAAAGGTTACATAACATATCTTGGGTAAAATGGATATAACAAAAGAAGCTCCACCTAACACAATGGATTGGCTAGCATGGACAAATCAGAAAAGAAAGGGTGGTGCTAACATAAATGGTTGGTTGCATCCACATGGTGTACATATAAGTTTACATGCTTAAGTAAAGTAATGATAATTGCACATAGAATAAATGGACTTAGAACGCACGCATAGAAATAAGCATAGGGTAGACAACTGAGTGTACATAGAACTGTTCGAGAGTAGACAACTGAGTAGTTTTGGTAAGTGTACATAGAATTATTTACTAGAAGCGTCCCAAGATGGCGCCGGTCCTCTACAATATTATGCAGGGTCACTAGCTGTGAGTTATCGAGTATACTCTGTATATTTATGGTAATACTTCCCAGTTTGTGGTATGAATTTAGTGCTGGTGAAACAGATTACAACGATTTAAACACGTATTGCCTTGACATGTTGTATTTAGAAGACTGAGCGACGAACTACTTGAAGCAAGTACAATAACATCTTTGCCGTAACCATATGCTTGGTTTATCGCAGGCTGAAGTTGAATAAATAATAAATTGATAGCCGTAACGCCACATTGTACATCTTATTATGGTGCAAATCTATGAAACCGCAGAAAATGACGGAAGACAGTACTTTATCATCAATCAGTAGTGATGATGATGATGAATGCTCAGCTGTGGGAGGATTTCATGTACCTGAATTAGATCCAGATAACACCCATCATCAACTCGTTCGGCAGATTAAAAGCAGTGTTGCTTGTTTGTCTGAGATAGTCAATCCAATTACGACTAACAGCACTATCTTCGGGAAACCTGTAGCCCGTTACACCAGAGCAACCATCAATAACGCAGCATGGCATCTTGATGTGATAGATGATAATAACAGCAAGTGCGGTGAAAAAATGTTGTTGCCAGTTTGATAAGCTGTGACAAATCCGCCGAAATCAGATGACACCTATGTTAGTTTCAAATGAGGTTACAATAGTCTAACCAAACAGCGTTTAGGTTGCTGGTTACAGCATTAATTGCCGAATTATAACTAAGTTATCGCATTGCGCAATTTGGTAAGCTCCGCCATACTTTTAGCAAAGTGGCTTATGTGCATCGATGGTTTTCTTATAACTTTTGAACCCTCATATTTTTGTCAGTTTTGGTTTTTTGTAGTCTCAAAACTTATAAATCTTCTCTCTATCATACAAATATCCAGTTTGGCCAACTTTTATTCAATTTTGTCAGACCTGTTAATTCATTGTTCAGTGGCCCTGTAAGCGAGGAAATGCTCCTGGTCCAGACAAATTGAGAAAATAAGAATTTATGTTTGGACATTGAAATGACCTCAATACTAACGAAAATATTTCAGTACTATTTGGATACTGGTACCTTGCCATGAATTTGGAAAACCGCAAATGTTGTTCCAATATTTAAAAAAGGTTCTAGAGCAACATTGTATAATTACAGACTGGTATCCCTAACTTGCATTTGTTGCAAAATGTTGGAAAATAGTTGCTGGTCAGCTAACTACCTGTCTAGAAACTTTCATTGATAACAGACAGCATGGTTTCAGAAGAGGACTTTCTTTTACAACTCAGCTTATAACAGTTTTGCATGGCATCATGAGTTATATAAAAAAAATCAAACGATTCATGCAGCGGTCTTAAATTTTTTCAAAGCCTTTGACAAAGTTGACCATAACTTACTCATTAAGAAGATGCTAGCTTACCTCTTTCATCCGGCGATTGTACGTTGGACACACGGTTTCCTAAAAGATGATCATCGCATGCATTATCATTATACGATTGATCATGAGATAATAATAAATTATGGATCCCAGGTTACTAGCTGATACGGTGACGACCAGAGCAGCCTCCAGAGGTGAACTATCTTCCATCTTCTTCTATGATTATTATGATGATGTTTCAACACACATGTACCATAAACAGCCCCAAAACAACTAAATAATGCTGGACCCATGTACATCCACTTGTCTACGGACCCCTGGGGATATTCGCGAGCATCTTGTTCTGCCAATGGCCCACTATGAATTATACTACTGTAATAATATAATAGTTGATATATAATTGGTAGTGACCCGTTGGCAGAGTATGATTGGGAAAATACCCAGGTGCCCTTGCACTGGTCCCAATAAGAAAATGTTTAATATAAGAAGCACTAAATCTTTTGCCCTAGGGCAACTGCTAAAGCATCTATTATCATTCACAGAGTTGTTAGTTGTTTAGTTTCATTGGCATATAACAGATTTTCAATAACGTGAAGATCTTTACGGTATTGAAAATCTGTTATATGCCAATGAAACTAAACAACTAACAACTGTCTGTTATATCATTGAGATAAATATTGAGTTTTTTATTTGTGATTATACTTCAAGTCTGTAATTGGAGGAGCAGTTGTCATAAGGTTGGTGCGGGAGGTATGCTAAAGAGCCCTCCGACAAGTTGAGGGAGGGGTAAAGTGTGCTTTAAAATCTGTAAAAGCAAAACAAATGTAAAAAAATCACACAGCACTTTTCTGCCGCTGAAAAATAAACAATATTAACAGGAAATCAAACGTACATAATATGATCCGCTCTAACACAGGACAGTCACTATGGTAAGAGATTTTCACCGTATGGTCCAGTCTCGCAACTTGTCAGCTGATGATTAAGTATCTAATGCACAGTCGAAGGTTACTTTATTTTATTTTGAGTAATCTCCATCTTGTGCCAATTTGTCACAATGTCACAGTTATACTGATTACTGGAGAACCCAGACAATGTCATGACACGCAAGGTATCATTTTTTCCAACTATGATTCGGTCACAGACACTCATGGTATCACTAGAGCCCTGGGTATTACCACACACCACAGCACTGAGCATCGTACATCCATACCATTTACTGTATATAAATGATAATTTTATTATAGTACTCTGGTGTATACTATGCAATATGTACTTATAACATTTATGAGCATTTTTATTAGAGATTGATTCACTGAAGGCCTTCCCATATTGATGGATTTATTAAATAAAAGAACCTCATTCGGCTGGAAAATGTGAATTGTCCTCTACTGTAGAGTTTGAAGTCGGAGATTGTTGCCAAACAGACCAATGGTTGTCTAGAAATACTCTGTCGACATCGAAGTGAGCAAGTCGACCAACTGGTAACAGTTGTCGCCAACCAAACTTCCTTTGTCGCCCGTCAATTCTATTTTGTAGCCATCCAAGTTTTTGCAATCCAGGCTTTTCGACATCCCGGTTTTCGGCAATCAGTCCACTCTTTCTTTGATTGATAGTAATAATAATAAAAAATTAATAATCATTAATTTGATAATTGAAAAAATATCAATTCTTTTTATTTTTAAAAAGTAATGTAGTATTATGTGGAAATGATATGCACCATTTTTATTAAATGAATAAGTTTATTAATGATTAAATGATAATATAAAATATTAATTTTTATTAGTTATTGTTAGCATGATTGTCATTAAGTTAATTTAAATAATAAAGAGGTGCAGTAAAGGAGGTTATAGTAATAATTTATATTGTTATTTTCTCTCATCAGCAGCAAGTTTTTTTTTAATTATCATATTTTTCTAATTTTTTTCTATGATTGTATTATAAAAATAAATAATTGTCAAATTATATTATTATGTATGATGATTTTGGTTTTCAGTTGAGCTGTATTTCTTTTAAAATCACAGTTTAGTGAGTAAAAAATAGACACCCGGTATTGTCGCTTGTAAATAAATAAATAGATCAATGAATTATGTAATGTTTTAATATTCTGATGTAAATTATTGATAAATATTGATCGGTGATGTTTACGATCTGCCGATAGACTGAATGTGATGATTAATCATTATCACTAGTCAGCTAACATAATATGATTGCTATTTATATCTTAAATAAATTCAACTTCATAAAATGAGCACGATTATTCCATGGGTATTTCTTGTACCACTATGATTTATTTACCTATACACGTTAGTTATTGTAGACTATTTGGCTACACACTTATATCAGTTTGCAATTTATATGTTGAATTAATTATGGAGTACTCCTCTTTACCATGTTTTAGACTTCAAAAATTTGTAAGAACAATTTTTATACAACTTTCTTCAAAATTAATTGATCAGCTTATTTAGTGTCAATTTACATGCCTCTGTTAATCCTCTGAAAAAAAGAACTATTATGTATCTCTGTCAGAAACTATGCACTTTCTGATACCTGACCCTGTAATGATGTTGTCAAGTCGTGGCCATGCATCATACGTCTATGCAACGGCACAGTATTGTTGTTGTTTTATAAGATACCCCTAGGCAATGCGAGGAGGCAATTATTTGGTCAATCCACCTTTTAGCTGTCAGAGGCTAAATTGCTTGAGCATCGTATATTCTGTAAAGAGGATGCATAACAGTTAAAAGGCATAAATGTCTTTTTTGAGAGATTCTATTCAGCATCAGAATACTCCAGTATTGGCTGGCATAGGCTCATAAGCTAACACCCAATCATTCTTTTGGGCTTCATGAGTCGGTGATACTTTTTTCTTGTCAAGTGCAATGCATATGTTGAATCATGAGCTGCAATACACTACATGTAGGTATTTCCGTGGTATTGCGAGAGTTAAAATATTTGGTCTCCAACGGTTATTTCTGAACCTTTCTCTAATAAATAGTATTTTCACTAGGGTTTTAACTATATTAAGATTGGAATATGGCTTTGCAGAGTCGAGTTGTAGCGACTTTATAGCCATATGATGCAGATCAACTATTCTGATTGTTCGAATCTGCGTATTCCTTGATTTATTTATTTAAGCCGAGATATTACATAAAATAATATTATTATAAGATTGTAATTTTACTAACAAATAAGTTTTTACCACTATTCTTCGTACATCCCTATTATTTTTTTTCAAATTAATAAAAGTTCATATATTTGATGATTATCAGCAAACGCTAGTCGTTATACTTATTATTTTGGGCGCAAATCTGAAAAAAAATAATGTTGGAGTATTGGGTCAGATTTTCTTCCTTTTACTATTTGATTTTATTATTAATTATTAAAAAACTTTTGTAAATAACTCAAAATTTCATAACAAATGTAAATAAAAAAACCTCTGATTGCGTATAGGACTGCTACCTGGTAGAAAAGCATTAATTAATTATTTAATCGCATATCACTTACCCAACTATATGAACAGGAAGGCACCGTAATAACATTAGCTACGATTGGTCAAATCCAAATTCAGCAAACCCAAAAAAAATTGCAACCGTTTAATAGGCAACTTGCAACTGCATCCGGAAACAACAATTAGCTGCAGACACAGCTGTTGTCTTGTAAATGCTGCTCTAACCTCTCTGCCCTGTGGAGGAAAAGTTAATTTTTGATTACTACTCATGAACTGTCAGCTTTTGGATGTTTGTTAAATTGTTGCCAAGTCAATAGTCGGTAGTTATTTCTCATCATCTAAAAGGTATTGTCAAAAACTGTATGCTTACCTGTGTGGAGTGATGCGGCGCAAACTGTTGGTGTGTGTGATCATAATACTCAAAGCTTTCACAAACACTGATATGCAATGCTTAGATACTGATTTGTAAGGGTTGTCAAAACTAGAAAAGATTGGTTTAAAAATATATAAAGTGCTCAAATGTTGACTTCTTACATCACATCCTAATAGTGGGCATCACATGCTAATGACAATGATCGAAGTCGGATTATTCTTAAAATGTCTTTTTCTACATGAATATTAGCTCTTGTCATTGCACTACCTGAACTATCCTAAAACGAGATAACATGGCAGGATGCACTGGCAGGTGAATATCCTGCGGTAACAGACCATCTAATGCACCCATTTCTTGAGTTGTACTTTGCAGGGTAGTATATACGGCTCTGGTATTTTGTTTTGTAAAAGAGTTAGCAGAAAAGTTGAGTCCAACATTTAGTTGCGAAAGATCAAGGCATGAAAGATCGCAACAAATCCACACAAAAAATAACTACCAACTTGTAATCGTTGCTTCATTAACCACTGCTGCGCACAATACTTGGTAATGTCAATTACAGTGTATGTAATACAATCGTTGAAAAGCGAGTTTTTAATCCATATTTAACAAGTTTCAAATATCTAATTGCATCACTTTTGATTGCTACCATTATTTGAATGAATCAAAATCATCTTATATTACCAATGCAGGACTTTCAATAGGCCAGGGAAAATACTGCTTCACTTGTACACTGATGTGTAAACTTCCTCATTGGGAACTCTATTGAAATATTAAGAGCTAGCTAGTCTGATGTAATTGCTCGCTTATTCAAGTATCTGTGCAACCCTAATTGAACTCTGATTATGTAGAAGGAAATAACTTTATAATGATAAACGAACAGGTAATTTTTGTAAATCTCCCACTGCAAATGAAGCAGTGGAATTTCCCTTAACTGTTTTGTTTCCTTATTCTATTGCAAACATGTTGTAATCTGATCTTCAATGCTAATATGTCATATTTTGTGTAATTCATGTGAATTTCTGGCTGAAAGTGTTTGAGAATAGTGTTGTGAATAACATCATGCATTTAGTTGGCTTTTTTATGCTCCATAAACTCATAATAATTAGGGTGCTATGGAATAGCTTGTAAACATTTCTGCTCAAAGGTTTGTCCTTCACTATCTAGAGGGTGTGATCATGATAGATAGAATGAGTTCCTAATAATATAGAGTGAGCCTCCGATAAATAGAATACGTGTTACTTGCCATGTTTCAGATTGTGTTTGTTGGTAAAACGTTGAACAGCTGATGTGGCGAGGAGATGCACTCAACTGTGTGGATGTATAGCTAGTAGTTAGTAGTGAGCACTGACTATCGCAGGAGATATGATAGACACACAGTCGGTAAATGGAGTAACATTTCTATTACAAATTTTTCATTCAAAGATTTATTATTTATTAGGTGCAGATAATTCCCTTTAAAATAATATGTAGAGAGAGTGTTAAGACCAAATTCTTGTCGGTGAAAACTCGCAACGGCTTTATTTGGAAATTTCATGTGAATCAATAAGTTTTCATTGTTTTAAATCAAAATCTAGCCCATGATGAAAATGATCCATTTCGTAGAAAAAGTTGCTAAATGCAAATATGTAATTTTTTTAAATATTTTTAGCTCGGTTGTGTAAGGTTTGCTAGCATTGATATTAGTCCTTTTGTTCCTTTGTAGCTAAGCTGAAACATCAAGTTGTCAGCTACTAGAGACCTAAGCATGTCCGAATATACAACTCTAGCAAATAAAGAGGATGACCAGTTTGCTAAGGATGTTGAGCTGGCTCTACAGCTCAGTCGTATCTCCGCTGCCGAAGATGATCAACGTCGGCAGCGGTATCCCTGCTACTAATATATCTTTGATTACTTTATATCTGTAGCTAAGCTGTAGTTGTACATGTAAATGTGTATGTATTGTCTGAGTGTGTCTTGTTTCTATTTCAGGCTTGGTCTTGTGCCTATGACTGCAGCCGATGGCCATACTCTGCCTAAATCACATTCCATACCTGAGTTGAAGTCCCATCAGATATTTACTGATAATTCAGCCAACGCGACTGAGCGAAGCACAACCCCAGTGTTCAATCAGAATGACAATACGATATATAGAAAGTCTCCAACAGAGGGTGTTACTCTGCGGGCCCGGCCACGCCCCTCTAGTACCGGACGTAGTGTGTCACCAGCTACAATCTCTATGAGACGCAGCGCTATGATAGAGAGTCCTGATACTGATAAATGGGCCTTGACCTCTTCAAACGCAAGTACTCCTTGGGAAGTTCTTCCCACTGGCCCATCCCCTGCTTCATCGGTCGCTAGCAATCGCACTAACAGAAGTCACGACACTCTGTGGGAAAATTTTGACGAAGGTTTGACATCAACTACCAAGATAGATGCTCCAACACTCATTCCATTGGATGGCTCATCTGCGACTATCTCTGACCCTTTTACTTCTTCAACTGCACCATCGACTAATCCCTTTGACCTGTCCATTCTGGATGTCTCCAGATCCACTGTACCATACGCCCCGGAGTCAGTACTGTTAGAGGTGAGGGAAAGTTTGTACTTGTCTACTATTTCACTGGTTTCACTTTTCACTGATGTGATTAATACCTGTTGCGTCTTTTGCAGGCCGAGGATAAACGGGATCGTGCTGATTCAGCTACAAATCTCATAGCCCTCTCTCCAATGAACAAAGATAGAATTAACAAACATTATAACCTTGACCTAGATAGTTTATTTGCCGGAAACCGCAATTCTCGTAACAGTGCTGGGTCGCCACAGAATGTACCCACTCTCAACCATGCTGGAGCCTCATGGCTACAGCCCAGCATGAACAGAAGTAATTCCCCTGCCTTTCCATCACAGGCTATTATTAGGTCTAGTTCTCCAGCTAACGGCCTGTCTGTTGACTTCAATGCCGCTGCCTTGCCTCCTCGCACTCACAATAATGCCAGCAGTCATGCAGCATTTGCTGACTTGAATGGAAAGTTTCCCATCACTGGTGCTGCATCCAAGGAACCAATGCTGGCTATACCTACTGGTCAGACGCCAGGATTTCATTTACCTCTACCCTCGCTGCCGATGCCATCTGGTCCAGCACCGTCACTGCCAATGCCCACCACTCAAGCCCCGGGTCTTCCTGTGCCACCAACGGTTCCAGCCAGGACTGCAACCAATCCTAGTAGTAAGACTACTGTGCAACTGAAGAGAGTGGCTAAACCCAACTCAGACCTACTAGACTTGGGTCATGGAACTAAACCACCTGAGGTCTGCTCCACCTACTCAACCCATTATATTATCTACCATGTTACAGGTGTCTTCGCTTCCCCTACTCAACCCATTATGTTCTCTACCATGTTACAGGTGTCTTCACTCTACCTATTCGACCCATTATATTCCCCACCAGATGAAGTAAAGAAAGGATTTGATGAAAAGTTCACCGATTATGTTGACAGACTATCTGAACGAGCCACGTACACTGTTGCTACGGTTACAGGTACCTCTCATTCTGTTTTAGATAGTAATTAGTGCTTCGCTTGTGGTCTAGTGGCTCATGGGTACTGTAGGTTTTTGTATGCTGCTTCTATATATTTATACTTAAGTGATCTGACACGCGTGGGCTGTATCAGATATTCACAATTTATCTATGACACATTATATGCAATTTATATATGACACATTATATGCAATTTATATATGACACATTATATGCAATTTATATATGACACATTATATGCAATTTATATATGACACATTATATGCAATTTATAAACAATGTTATGTATTACAGAGGATACGGAAGTGTATGAAGATGCTGAGTTACAACTACAGGATCCTTTCTCTTATGAGGAGTTGAGCATGGCTCTGATGACTACTAAAGTCTTCGGTAAGTTATATAAGAGACTTGGATAAGTTATACAAGAGACTTGGATAGGTTATACAACAAAGTTAGGTAAGTTATACAAGAGACTTAGATAAGTTATACAAGAGACTTAGATAAGTTATACAAGAGACTTGGATAAGTTATACTAGAGACTTTGGTAAGTTATACAAGAGACTTAGATAAGTTATACAAGAGACTTGGATAAGTTATACTAGAGACTTTGGTAAGTTATACAAGAGACTTAGATAAGTTATACAAGAGACTTTGGTAAGTTATACAAGAGACTTGGATAAGTTATACTAGAGACTTTGGTAAGTTATATAAGAGACTTTGGTAAGTTATACTAGAGACTTGGATAGGTTATACAAGAAAGTTAGGTAAGTTATACAAGAGACTTTGGTAAGTTATACAAGAGACTTAGGTAAGTTATACAAGAGACTTAGATAAGTTATACTAGAGACTTAGATAAGTTATACTAGAGACTTTGGTAAGTTATATAAGAGACTTGGATAAGTTATACAAGAGACTTTGGTAAGTTATACAAGAGACTTTGGTAAGTTATACAAGAGACTTAGATAAGTTATACTAGAGACTTAGATAAGTTATACTAGAGACTTAGGTAAGTTATACTAGAGACTTTGGTAAGTTATATAAGAGACTTGGATAAGTTATACAAGAGACTTTGGTAAGTTATACAAGAGACTTTGGTAAGTTATACAAGAGACTTAGATAAGTTATACTAGAGACTTAGATAAGTTATACTAGAGACTTAGGTAAGTTATACTAGAGACTTTGGTAAGTTATACAAGAGACTTTGGTAAGTTATACAAGAGACTTTGGTAAGTTATACAAGAGACTTTGGTAAGTTATACAAGAGACTTGGATAAGTTATACAAGAGACTTTGGTAAGTTATACTTTCGTACGTTATACAAGAGTTTTTAGTATACATAATTATATAGGATTTGTGAATTGGATATGTGAAAGTTTTAATGTTCTACCAGTTTCTGAGCTGTTTATTTATTTAAACTTGGCTTGCCTGTGCAAATGAAACCTGAAGGCAAACACTTCTCATCAAATCAATGTTGTTTCGGTTAGCAGTTTTTTAAACTGCCGCCTTGCAGTGTTGAATATGAGACTATGACACATAATGCATCAACTTACAAGCTGTTTACAAGCGAGCTTTCTATCGTTAACTCTCCAGGTCCTGAAATAAATAATATTGTGTTTTTATAGTTATATATTATGTGCGCATGTATAATAGTAGTAGCAATGCTGTACAGCCAAAACAATGACTAACGTAGCTCATTGCAAACAACAAAATTATATATTTTTTCTTTCAATAGTTTTGCAAAGCAATAAAACTTATATCTTGCCATTGCTTATCACAGGTGAGTACGAGTCGATAGAAGACGCAGAAGTGATCCACTCAGAACAATCTAACATTTATGAGACTGTAGAGTTCAAATCTCCACCTTTACCTGAGAAACCTGTACCACAACGACCTCCTAAACCCAGGAGTCTGTCCTTTGGCTCTCATAAGGTAGTGCCCGCTAGATATCAATGTCTATTTCTTTAATAGCTGTATAAATGTTAGGCTCAGACAAGTTTTATAATAAGTAGTTTCATGTGGTAAAAATTTATAAGATGTATACAAAACAAATGCCACAATCTTCAGATAATGACTTGCTACTGGCTGAAATTAGAATTGGCAGCAAAAAGGTTTGATGAAATAACTGTCGCTGTTGCCGCGAACCGCAATCAAGATACGTCTATTGGCCTCACACAAAATACTTTTGTCACACAATACAGCAATCATGCGTTCAGTTTTAACTACTAAAATTATAAATGCTCAAGCACCAAACTCAGTAACCATGTATGAAATCTTAGGAATAAGAATGAAATATCCAACGGTTGGATGGAGAATCATAAAGCAAACAAGCGCTTATAATAACAACACAAATATATACTGTTTGTGCTCATGAAAGCTTTCATATCATCATCCAGCCGGAATTTTCACGTCTTAAAGGTGATATGTCAGCGATTGACACGCAATCCATTAGTCGGAGTTGTCTTTTCTTTAGTATCAAGGAGTGCTAAATAGTCTCAACCAAAATAATGAAAATAATCATAGATCATTTCCTGATCACTTTTTTTATTTATCTGATAATCATCATTTATTTATTAATTTTTTCATTCAAAGAATGTGTAATTCAGATTTGAAAATTATTGTTGTTGTTGACAACAATAATTGCGCCAACAATGAAAATCTGGTGTTTTTTTCATCACAGATGAATTCTAAATAATGATAATTTGAATCTTTCGATATTATTTAAAAATAATTTTTTCAACTGTACTATTTCATTAGTTTTTGAGATATTGGCCATGTAATTTATCAAGTGAATGTCAGTGTGTACATAATAGCAAACCTATCAACAATAAATTAAATTGCTGACTCAACTTTAACTCTTCCAAAAAATCTGAAAATAATTGCAAACCTAATTTTTTATTCTCTTAAAAGTCTATGCACAATGACTATTACTGGGATGCCATCCTTCTATGCAAAAAAGCCAAATTTTTGCAACTCCGCTTTATGGCCTTCTATAAATTGTTTCGTATCGAGAAAAAGTTGTGTGCAAGTCAGCATCTACTGCCCTAACTCTAGACAGAATTAATGAGAGCACAACTCCGGAAAAAAATTTTCTGCCAAAACTCATTAGAAATAGATAAATTGGGTTTAATTCAGACCAAAATCGGAGACATAGCGCCTTTAATAAGTGTAAGAAATGAACTATGGAAGACAGTTTTTACTTGATGTATTTATGAGTTAAAAAGTAATAATGCTTCTAATACATTTGCTTGCTTTTTGCGGTGTGTACATTCTAATTATAAGCAGTAGCAATTTTTTATCGGACAATTTTGGCATTTGTTGTATATACATCTTATAATTTTTTTGCCATATAAAAATATTTGTAATAAAACTTGTCTGAACCCGTTGCATTAAAATTACTTTATTATAGTACAGTTCTTCTAGTTAATTCATCACTGTGGAACCAGTTGTTGTATATGCCCGTACTATGTGTCTATGTATATGTATGCACATTCCATGTCTATGTATGCACATTCCATGCATTCTCCACATACAACCATTTATTGTTGTTTGATGTTAGTTGAAGTACTAGATAGACCCAAACACATCCCATGACTATCTTGTACACTTGATGTAATGTACACATTATATGTATGCAATAGTTATATAATATGTATGCTGTAGAGTCTGCATATACATGACAATGAAGCCATGGATGAGTTTACAGCTTTCTCTGTTATGGTTGCCAGGTAATAGCTGCATCTCTACCTACCTTGTCTTGTCTCACACGGCGTGAAGTATTGTATATGTATAGATGTATGTGTATGTAAACATACACAGTAATAATGGTAGAACAACTAAACACACATATAGTCATAGGCTTTGCTTATTATTATTATTATTGTTATTGTTATTGTTATTGTTATTGCTATTGCTATTGCTATTGCTATTGCTATTGCTATTGCTATTGCTATTGCTATTGCTATTGCTATTGCTATTGCTATTGCTATGGCTATGGCTATGGCTATGGCTATGGCTATGGCTATGGCTATGGCTATGGCTATGGCTATGGCTATGGCTATGGCTATGGCTATGGCTATGGCTATGGCTATTGCTATTGCTATTGCTATTGCTATTGCTATTGTTATTGATATTGTTATTGTTATTATTATTATTATAAATACAATAAATAAATGACCATAAATAACAATATTATTACATTATAAATACAAGTTATTCAGCCATGTGGGTAAGAGACTGCTCAATGCACTGTGTGATAGACTTGGCTGAGCAACTATCATTTGCACAATACTCACAAATCTCAACACAAGTTTGTGGCGAAAACTAACATTAATAGCTAACAAGTTACTCCACTGAACCAAGCCTATATATACGTATATATGTAATTATGTACATTAAACACACACATATATATTTATATATTGTCTGGTATATATGACATGATACTCTGTGTTGTGTGCTTCAGGCTGAAGTCAGACTACAAGTACGATGACAAATACACAAATCTTGGCATACTGTTTAGTCCGACAGTAAACATATCAACTGCTGAAGGCCTGTCCATAGACATCACTGTTTACACTGAAATGTCTGCTGAACCCATTCGGTTTAAGACTGCAGGTCTCTACCATTATCTGCTCTTATCTCCACCACTATCAACTGTAGCCATTGCAGTTGCTGCTGTAACCATGGTTACTGTAGCATAATTATTTTATTTCTAATTCCAAAGATTTTTAGCATTGCCATAATAGAGGAGCTAGAAAAGGGTACAAGATCCATCCTAAGATCATCTCATTGTAGTTGATATGAAATCGCGCATGAATTTCATAACAATGTTAATTGAGTTGCTGTTTCATTTTTAAAAGACCTAAATAAATATTTATTTTAAAAATTAATAAATTAGTATTAAAAAATTGAAAAAATCTTTGGATAAAGTCAAGGCTCTTATGTCTATAAACTGCTTTAAACTATCTGATGACTAGGAATAACAATGTTGTTTCATAAAAAGGTATTGAAAATGGAGAGAAAACACCGTTTTTTGACAAAGGATCTCAGGACGAATCTTGCTACCGTTACTTACTGAATAGAGAACTGTGAATTTTGTAAATCTATCGTGTACACTTTTGTACAATTACAACCGTCTGGCTCAGGTTTGCTGAGAACTGCTTGCATACATACAACAGTTAAATACGAAGTAACTTTGTGTATGCCTACTTGGAGTTGTCTACTTGTGTCTCTGGGAGTTGTCTCCCCATGTCTATACCTATTATGTATTGCAGTGAACTCTTCAGTGGAGATTATAATATGGAATGTGATGGGCCACATCAGTGGAGACTTCTTGGAGGTTTCTGTAGACGACTACATACTAAAAGTGTTCAACTACTCCGAGTATCTTATCAAGTGAGCTCTATGCTATTTGGTTCCATTTTATACATTTCTTATCCATTCTCTATAATACACACCGCTCTATGTATGTACAACTCTATGTGCTACTTACCAGTGACTCAAACCTCAGCGACTATGCATACATACACAGTCTCTATAGTGCACACCGCTCCATGTATGTACAACTCTATGTGCTACTTACCAGTGACTCAAACCTCAGCGACTATGCATACATACACAGTCTCTATAGTACACACCGCTCCATGTACGTACAACTCTATGTGCTACTTACCAGTGACTCAAACCTCAGCGACTATGCATACATACACAAGTGTCTCAAGCTCAACGAGCAGGTCAAGTTCTCCCTGCATGAGGTGGCCTCCCTGCACAAGCCATTCCTCCGTAAACCTGGTGACGACGAGGAACCCATCTACATGATTAAGGTTGGTTGGCTCTATGCCAGCAGCACCAACTCACACTTGTCATTCACTGCCATGTTGTTATGTATTAGTACACCGCACTGTATTGTGGGTAGGATGAACTACACGGTGATAAATCATACAAAGTACAACCTTCAGACCTCAAGCTACTATATGATGTCTTCACTAAACATACAGAGTCAGTCAATGCTCTAGCTATAGAGGTCAGTGTATACACAATCTCTTACCATTGTGTTGAACCAGGTCCCTCATGTCATCTGACGGCTGATTGGTCAAAGCTGTGTCTTGCGTCCAATCATTTATGTGTGTTTATCATCCATTATATTATGGCGTTATACTGTACTAGGAAATGAAAGTCAATGACAAAAAGCTTAGAGATTTTGCAGAGAAGATCACGCCCACTTCTGGCATGTCATTGGCTATTATGATTTTTGACTGGGCATAGCAATTTATCTGTTTTTACTTGACCGTTGACCTTGTTATATAATGAATAGTATCATACTCAAACCTAAAGCTATATGACCGATTTGGAATGAACATGCTTCCCAGCAGAAAACAAAATGACTTGCTGGAAGTGGGTGTATTTTCTCATTTTCTAGTGAGCAATGTGTATGTAGTGATTGACTGTAATGTTGACCAGCCATGTTGATAATTGTACTCATTACTGATATACCTCTACCTGTAGTGCATGAGTGGTAGCTGTACGGTAGGTGGGGCGCACAACTACTAACAATTATGTCTGTCATATACTTCTGTGTTTTACCCTTCTTGACCGCAGTAATTGGTGTAGGACCTATGTACTTGTATCCAATAATCAGTTTATGGCTGTTGGGACACAACACAGCTGTGTGTTATACACTAGAAATGTGTCCGTACACTATCAAGATATGATTTAGGGAGGTTTACTAGTTGTGTACTAGCTACTGCACATTGCTGTACCCCTCACTCAGCTACTGACTATGTGTGACATCTCATAACAGTAACTAGCTATTCCTGCCGCTGACTGTATAAGAGACACATCCTTGTCACACGCTAACTTGGTGTCAGCTGTCACTATCTCATGTTATAAATGTTATTTGCTGCTACAATTCCAATTTTTTGTTTTTTCTATTCAGCGAACTCTCACCCTGTCTCCACTTTTTGTTAACTTGTCAATTTCATTCTGGTACTTACGGTAACCTGATTGGTACTACCTCCCTCCATATTAGCCACTTTCGGTTCAATGAACTCGAACGCACGATCGTGGCAAAAGGTTAATTTCTCTTGTTTCGACGAGTACAAAATGAGATTTCTTCGCGCTGTGGCTCCGCTAGAAATTCAAGGCTAAGTAATGGCAAGAAACAACCCTAGTTTGAAAAGCAGGAGTTGTCTTATCTGTATTTAAGCTTAGTGATTGAAAACAGGGCCATTTTATGGCAACCAATATCCCCGTTTTGGATACAGCAACAAAAACAACCAGTTGTGGTCATGTAACCTACAACCGTTGATGCAAGACCATAATAATTATAATAATTTGTGTGTCCCAGTATCAATACATTAGTGATGCCAAAAGTGATTATTTGTTTGCATTGTTTTAGTAGAAATAATTATTTACTATTTTATTAATAAATATTATTTTATTATTGTTAATTTTTCATCTTTTAGTCGTACGACCTATAACTATTTTTGGAGAAGACAACTCGATAAATTTGTTCTTCTGCACAGCTACACGACTTGCCAGATTCGAGTGCATCCAGTTGTGAGAACAGTTGCAAAATTAGCATAGTTCTTTGCGCAAACCTAACTGAAAGCCCCTATTGTGTCCTTGACCTGTAATATGTGTCATTTCATTCAATGAACCATGTGACACCTCAGTTATCCATGTTGTACACACTTTGTGTAGAATGGCCTGGGCAAGTTGAACATCACCTCCCTGCTGCAGGCAGTCAAAGCCATCACCTCCGTCTTGTTGGGTGCCGAAACTCTTGATATTAAACTCGCCATCAAACGTCTGAAGAAAACCCTGGATGAGGTGGGCAATAACATATGGTAAGTGCATGTGTGACTTGATTCTTTTACTTACTTCTGTAATGTACTTCTGTGACTTACTTCTGTAACTTAGAAAAACTTACCTACTTGTACATATATTACTTACCACACTTACCTGTACATATATTACTTACCTCACTTACCTGTACATGTATTACTCACCTGTACATATACTACTTACCTGTACATATATTACTTACCTGTACATATACTACTTACTTGTACATATATTACTTACCTGTACATATACTACTTACCTGTACATATATTACTTACCTGTACATATATTACTTACCTGTACATATATTACTTACCTGTACATATATTACTCACCTGTACATATATTACTTACCTGTACATATATTACTCACCTGTACATATATTACTCACCTGTACATATATTACTCACCTGTACATATATTACTTACCTGTACATATATTACTCACCTGTACATATAATACTCACCTGTACATATATTACTTACCTGTACATATAATACTCACCTGTACATATATTGCTTACCTGTACATATATTACTCACCTGTACATATATTACTCACCTGTACATATATTACTCACCTGTACATATATTACTCACCTGTACATATATTACTCACCTGTACATATATTACTCATCTGTACATATATTACTTACCTGTACATATATTACTTACCTGTACATATATTACTCACCTGTACATATATTACTCACCTGTACATATATTACTCACCTGTACATATATTACTCACCTGTACATATATTACTCACCTGTACATATATTACTTACCTGTACATATATTACTCACCTGTACATATATTACTTACCTGTACATATATTACTCACCTGTACATATATTACTCACCTGTACATATATTACTCACCTGTACATATATTACTTACCTGTACATATATTACTTACCTGTACATATATTACTTACCTGTACATATATTACTTACCTTATATGTTGCAGCGACAATAATAAGTTTATGGAGCTGATGGATGACTTCCAGAAAGCGATGGAAGACCTGATAGCGGGTGTAAAGAACCTGCTCACTATGTACTGCGCTACATTCCGTGTTAGATATAATCATGGTGGCTCTCCCGTCAAGGCCAGAGGTATGTCGTGTTGTTGTTGTACCCGCTAGGCATGTGCTATCCCTATAATGCTTTTTATCAATCTTACTACATCAGGATACTATACTCAGAGAACATACACTTGGAAAAGGAGAGGGAGTTGTGTAACCAGTACTCACATCTTCAACTTCTTAATATGTGTACCATAAATATCCCAAGGCTTTGAGAAATGATAATATTATTAATGGGTGAAATATTCTGGAACAATAACAATTAGTAAATACTGAAAATAAATATTAATGGAAATTTTAAAATATAATAATCACATTATGACATATAATATATTATATATAACATATAATATATTATATATAACAGCGGTGTATACCAGCTGACCCAAACCTGTAAATAATACATTTGTATATTCAGTCCAATAGTTGTGCCTGCTGACTTGTTACAGAGCTAAAGGAGGTGAAGGATTCACCTGAGAATGTTCTGGTACAAGTGGGCTCTGTGCACAGAATACCACCCAACATCTGTGCAAAGTTTGACAACTACAAGGTTATAGTGAGCCTCTACTACGCTGGCCACAAGATCTGTGAACACATCAGCACTAAAATATACTCCACACTGGATGATGAACGCTCCACTGGAACTATCTATTTTGACCAATGGTAGGCGTCATTTCACTTAATCAACCAATGGTAGGTGTCATTTCACTCGAACAATCAATGGTGTGCCTGATTTTACTGAAACAACCAATGGTATGCCTGATTGTACTCAGACCACCAGTAGTCGGCCTGATTTTACTAAATCAACCAATGGTATGCCTGATTGTACTCAGATAATCAATGATAGGCCTGATTTTACTAAAACAACCAATGGTATGCCTGATTGTACTCAGACAACCAATGGTAGGCCTGATTTTACTCAGACAACCAATGGTGTGCCTGATTGTACTCAGACAACCAATGGTAGGCCTGATTTTACTCAGACAACCAATGGTGTACCTGATTTTACTCAAACAACCAATGGTAGGCCTGATTTTACTAAAACAACCAATGATAGGCTGTTACACCTGTTACCAAATGACATGCACTGTGCTGCAGGCTAGAGCTGACAGATTTCCCGATGTGTCAGGTACCTGCAGAGACCAGAGTACTTTTCACTCTTTGTGCAATGAATGCTTCCAAGCCAGTCTCTAGCAGTGGACACAACGCTATCAACAAGTGGAATACTATTGGTTGGGTTTCCTTCATGTTCTTTGACTTTAAGAGGTAGGAATATGATTAACATACTGAGAGCAGTTTTTATACTACATATTATATCTCATTATTATACACGCTTTAAGTGTCCCACGTAGAATACTGGGTTGTCTTCTCTTGGCTTCTGGTCTCGTAGCAACATCAAACCAGTACCATAGCTTTAGGAGTTGTCTGCACGATTTATATATTTACAAATGTAATATTCACTCCAAACTTTTTGTCAGTTGCTGTATTATAGTGGTTGAGTTGCATTGTGCACTATATCCGTTGCATCATCTGACTAAAGAAAAATGTGCTACAGTTTGATACTGTCAGTATTTTCTTTTTACTAGTGCCATCTTTTTTTCTCTCCAGTAGATGCTTTATCAAAATAGTCATGAATATTGTGTTACAGAAATGTGACGCAGGGAAGCAAACTCCTTTCACTGTGGCATGGACCACCCATAGTGACAGGTGCTACTGGCTCTAATATATGGCAGCCCAACACGACCTTGCTGCAGGTCAACTTAACTGATTTTGGCTTTGACCTTCGCTTTCCACCCTTCCTGCTTCGAAATCCCACGTAAGTCTCACCTAATAACTAACTATAGAGAATTGTTTTTGTGTATAACAATTAATGCTATGCAGGATAATAATTTCAAAGTCGGTAAGGATATCCTTGCGCTTAGGTCGGTATTTCGGTAACCTCGGTTTGTATGAGTTTTGGTACACTTTAGGGACTGGTAATCCTTTTTGGTATTTTCGGTATAATACACATTATTGCTAATAAATAATAATCTGACTTTTACAAACATTATTATTAATCTTTTAGTTACTAATAATAATAAATAGAACATTATGCAACAACACAACACACATGCATTTTTATATACAGTTATTGCGATGAAATACGGTTATAATATTCTCCATGTTATTACCACAAATCAAATCAACATGTCACAATTTATTTTTAATAATAATAAACAAAGAAAAATAATCTTATTATTATTAATTGATTGTTCTTTGTTACTGAAAACTGAGAATAATAATCACAATGAATATTTGTTCTATCTATTGATAAAAATCGTAACGTCATCATGAGAAAACTTTAAACATTATTTATCTAACGATAATCAAATAACCTGTAATTTTCATTATTATCATCATTAATAATAATAATTGTTGTTATTAATTAAATGAATAATAATAAATAATTATTGTTATTTATGTATTTATTATTATTAGATTTATTATTATTATTATCCAGTTAATAATAATAATTCATTAATATACAGTGTAATAAAGTTCATGTTTCACTTTAACAAATGTAATAACTTCTTTGGTTTCATTACCCATTTATTTGTTTGAGAGTTTTTGCGAGGCAATGTAAACAATAAAAGCATAGCAAGCAAAACCAGATTATTATTGTTTT
This sequence comes from Cryptosula pallasiana, assembly GCA_945261195.1. Classification (NCBI taxonomy): domain Eukaryota; kingdom Metazoa; phylum Bryozoa; class Gymnolaemata; order Cheilostomatida; family Cryptosulidae; genus Cryptosula; species Cryptosula pallasiana. The sequence continues at coordinate 40,238,400 of OX183135.1, forward strand.
GCCAAGAGGTATGATTGAAGCTCACGGACACCTAACAATGAAAGTGCAGTCGCTACATTTTGTTTTGTCAGATCATAGACCTCTACACTCAGACATGCCTATAATATAACAACTACAATAGCGACCGTACCAACAACCATTTTTACAAGAAGGAATTTCAGTTGTTCTCATCACTGTATGCGCAGTGCCATCTCAGGAATAATAAGAAAAATTGAAAAATCATGCACTAGTTTTTCTACACTTGTTACAATGATGTCACTTCTAATAATATTTTGTTCAGCAATGCTTTGATGGTAAGATAAGAAATCAAAGGTACATGATTATTTCACTTGAGTAATAATTTTTTTTTCTCTTACTTACAGTATCAGTCACACAACAATCACTTACTTACAGTATCAGTCACACAACAATTACTTGTTTACAGTATCACTCACTAATGATGTAGTTATACATCTTTCAATAGTTCAGTAAATAAAATGATCTTGCAGTGCTAATAAAAGATTGTTTCTAATTATTTATTGATACTATTGTTTTACTTTGCTAGTTTAAAATTTATTATCCTTTATTATCTTGTAAACAATTTACCGAACATACTGAAATCTGTTTTACCGAGTCATATCAAGTATGTTATTCTTTTTACTGAAATTGACAAAACCCGAGTTTACCGACATCATTTTCGGTCAATAATTCCAGTATTTTCCAATTCTGCCCAGCGCTAATTGTGCTGTTTATTAGTTGAAGAACAACACAACTAACATTATATTCAGTTGGTTGAACTGCATCATGTGCTGTCCACAATCCACAACTGCAAAATGTATTACGTCCTTCATAAAAACTACATTTTGTTAACCCATGCTAACAGCAGTTTCAGAAAGAACAACGGCTAATGTGTAGAATTATGGCTAATAAAAAAGTAATTTGACGTGACAGATGAGATGGACATGCTTCCAGGGGTAATGAATTGACTCTGCTCCACTCTCCATCTTATTGGTTGTTACTCATTGGCAGCGCTGCCATGGATTACTGGATGGCTTGGCCATCTATTGCTGATTTCTTCTATCAATTCTTATTAAAACCTTCTTTACTTTGCCTTCGCCAAGAACTTAGTCTTTTGTTAAACAATTCCCAGGTTAGATTGTTTTTATTTCTTGACTCGCCTCTCCAGCTGATGAATGCGTGACTGTAGCGTGTGCTGTCAAAAGTTTTTTTGCTGTCAAAAGCTTGTTTGCTGTCAAAATCTTGCTTGCTGTTATATCTTATAGTTGTCACTTCTAAAACTCTCTTGGCTCTAGTATCACACACACATTGGAAGTTGTGTTCTCTCTTAAACCATGACCAAAGGGACCTAATTGAGTCAAATCCCCAACTGTTGTCCTTGATTGTCCGCCCAGTTTACCATTAGACAACCCAACCTTCCAAAGTTTGATCATGTTTTTATGAAGTTTAAAATACTAATCTATCCAACATAATATTCTTGACATAGATAAATGAATCAAAACCGCCTTGCGTGTTTTTTTCATGAAAGTTAGTAATGCCTACGGCTAGAAAAATCATATTACTATATTTATAAATATTTCAAAGTGAAGCTGTAGGTTTGCATCTTGTACATTGTCAGCATTGACAACATGTGATACTGATGGTTTGCCCTGCATCAAAATTATGTGTACAACCGTTGATGAAGGGTAAACAAAAGAATTCGTACTGGCTCATATTCACCATTATATATCTGGGCAAACTCCCTGCATCATTTTTAAAGTTCTAAGTGGTTGATTATTATCATTATTTGTGTGTAAAATATTGTTTTATCTGACATGGCTGTGTTTATCATTGTTATTGATGATCAAATCAATCTTTATTTTATACAAAGTTTAAAAAATTAATGAGATAAATAGAAATATTAATTAACAAAATTTAGTAATGATAATAATGAATGACAAACAACAGCAATTATAGAATGATAAATTAGGCAGTTTCTCTACTGGTCAACCTGATTTTTATGTAGTTATAGTAAAAGCTACTTGCTTGAGAATTTTTAAATCAATTTTAGTATAAAACGACTGCAGTGGCAGGCTATTGTTTGAAAAAAAAAAAATTTCCTGTAATAATGGCCTTGAAGTTTCATCATTTTATATGCAAAATGTTTCAGGCAATCCGTAATTATGGAATTTCCAGTTTGAAAAATTGGGAAGCTCACAAAATTTTCCTGCATACAGTATACACATTGCTGTATCCAGTGACATTAAAAGCTGGGAGATAACTCCAATTAGGTCCCCATTGCAATCCAGTCACGGTTGAGTGAATACTAAAAGGCTGATGCAATGCGGTGGATCGTGGATTATGAAGTTATCTGCTTAGAAACGAAACTTGCAGTTTGATATTTTTTATTTGTGTATTGAAAAACTGGTTGCGAAATACATGATAGTAACAATAGATGCAGTTGTTGCGGGGTGTGACTGCACCACCCCAACCCATACAGAAATTACTATACTCTCACTCTATCTTACAGCCAAACTGTCGAGGAAGAAGATGATATAAACCTACTCGATGGTGACTCGGCCGAAGTGAATTCTATCCTCTCTAAGCAGGAGACTGACATGACCATTGATGATAAGGAGTTTATGTGGTCCAAACGTTCCACCTTAAAGAGCCTCCCGGAGGCCTTAGCTAAAGTACTCCTCTCTGCCCCTCAACACAACTGCACTGGTATGCTGTTACCGCCATCTTAATGCGCTTGCCACACCGCACCGGTTGCCAGAGCTTGGCGACGGATAGCATGACTGGCAACTGAAGCAACAGACATAGCGGTTGATCGAGCAAATAAGATCAGTATCAACATTTAGTGCGGCACTTGGTTTCCTGTTTTTTTTTTTTTATTATTTATATTAAAACCTGTTCTTTATTGCTAAGTTTACCATTATTGGTCAAATGATTAATAAATTATTAATATTAGGCTTATAGTTAATTATTATTTATAACTGCTATGCTTTCTAATTATTTATTTGTATATTGTTTTCATCCCAAACAATAATTATTTGAAAATTTTCTGCGCGTTAGTTTCTGATAAACACCAAAGATCATATAGTTATTATGGTATATACTGCTATATAGCTAATTGCTACGATCTTTGTAATCGAAACCGAGACTCAACATAACCTTGACCCAGAAAATTTTATCACGTGGAATCGCTTTGGGTTAAAAAATTAACCAATCACAATACAACGGAGAGGACAAATAATTGATCATGTCTGTTCTACTTGATCCTGTGCTGGATGTACCATACTGCGTGCCAGAAGGATGGATATGAGTGATATTCTGGCTCGTATGGCTCGCTCATAATGCTGCCTTGATTCTTAGACTACGGCAATTATTGCTAATTGTGTACCGTGCATTTTCAGGTATCCAGTCGATCCAGGACACCCTGGATTCGTGGGCTCCACTCAGCACCTTAGAGGCCCTTCGTCTGTTGCTACCAGATTTCCCCTGTGAACAGATTCGTAACCACGCTGTCAAGTGTCTCAAAGCTGTCTCCAGTGATGAGATGTGCGACTACCTACCACAGCTAGTGCAGGTTGGTTTGTTGTACAACTCTATGAATGTAGCCACTCTCTATGGATGTGATGTAATAGTTGTACTGTTAGTTTGTTGTACAACTCTATGAGTGTAGCCACACTCTATGGATGTGATTTAATAGTTGTACTGTTAGTTTGTTGTACAACTCTATGAATGTAGCCACACTCTATGGATGCTGAATTGTAGGCACTGAAGTTTGAAAGTCACCATGACTCAGCGCTGGCGAGGCTGTTGTTAGAGAGATGTATCACTAGCGTCAAATTAGCTCAGCAGCTATATTGGTTAGTGCCTTTTTATTTTGTGCCCATTTTAGTGGATATGTCAGGAGTGGCTTTATTGAGCTGTATTATGGTTATGTAATGGACATCTGGAGGAAATATAAAAGTGCCTGTTTCAATCGGAGCCACGGTCTCACCTCAAGCACTATTTTTATATTCTATCTCACCAGTGTGATTTGTGGTTGCACAGAAACCTTGGATATGTTTACATTTGCCCTTGACCTGTGGATATGATTCAGGGCACTGAAGGAAGGGGCTGCCCAGCCAGCCCACCGAGAGAGATACAAGCTGCTGTTTGGAGGCTTGGTCTCTGTGATGGGAAAGTCTCTGAGGGAGGAGATGGAGCGGGAGGAGCTCCTGGTCAAACACTGCCACAACCTAGCTGAAAGGATAAAACTAGCGAAAGGAGACAGTCGGGTACGCATTGATGTCTACTGAAAGAGTAAATTGATGTCTACTACATCGATACTAAATGTATGGTCCAATTATGTTAACAACAGGACAAGATTATGGGCAGGGAGGTTCTTACGATTAGTGATCTGCTGAAGACGGACACCCTACGCCTGCCCACAAACCCTGGATATGAAGTGAAAGGTTTGGATGCGAAGCTATGCACTTACTTCAACTCCTTCACTACTCCCTTGAAGCTCGTCTTTCAGAGCGTGGAACACAGCGCTCCCAATCACTATCTCATGTACAAGGTAAGTACCTCATGTACAAGGTAAGTACCTCATGTACAAGGTAAGTACCTCATGTACAAGGTAAGTACCTCATGTACAAGGTAAGTACCTCATGTACAAGGTAAGTACCTCATGTACAAGGTAAGTACCTCATGTACAAGGTAAGTACCTCATGTACAAGGTAAGTACCTCATGTACAAGGTAAGTACCTCATGTACAAGGTAAGTACCGCATGTCCAAGGTAAGTACCTCATGTACAAGGTAAGTACCTCATGTACAAGGTAAGTACCTCATGTACAAGGTAAGTACCTCATGTACAAGGTAAGTACTTCATGTACAAGGTAAGTACCTCATGTACAAGGTAAGTACCTAATGTACAAGGTAAGTACCACATCACTACCTCATGTACAAGGTAAGTGTATCATCTTTATCAGTATATCAGGTTAATATACTTTTTATGAATTATGTAGCAGTCTTGTAGCCTGTGATCTCTGTATGCAGGTGGGGGATGATCTCAGGCAGGACATGATAGTGATGCAACTCATCAGTATCATGGATAAACTCTGGTTACAAAGTGACCTTGACCTGAAGATGGTCACATTCACTTGCCTGCCAACTGGTGATAAAAGAGGTGAGAGTTTAATTATATCTACTGTGTTATATCTATTGTGTTATATCTATTGTGTTATATCTATTGTGTTATATCTACTGTGTTATATCTATTGTGTTATATCTATTGTGTTGTATCTATTGTGTTATATCTACTGTGTTATATCTACTGTGTTATATCTATTGTGTTATATCTACTGTGTTATATCTATTGTGTTATATCTACTGTGTTATATCTATTGTGTTATATCTACTGTGTTATATCTATTGTGTTATATCTACTGTGTTATATCTATTGTGTTATATCTATTGTGTTATATCTATTGTGTTATATCTATTGTGTTATATCTATTGTTTTATATCTACTGTGTTATATCTACTGTGTTATATCTATTGTGTTATATCTACTGTGTTATATCTATTGTGTTATATCTACTGTGTTATATCTATTGTGTTATATCTACTGTGTTATATCTATTGTGTTATATCTACTGTGTTATATCTATTGTGTTATATCTACTGTGTTATATCTATTGTGTTATATCTATTGTGTTATATCTACTGTGTTATATCTACTGTGTTATATCTACTGTGTATTATATCTATTGTGTTATATCTACTGTGTTATATCTATTGTGTTATATCTATTGTGTTATATATATTGTGTTATATCTACTGTGTTATATCTACTGTGTTATATCTACTGTGTATTATATCTACTGTGTTATATCTACTGTGTTATATCTACTGTGTTATATCTATTGTGTTATATCTATTGTGTTATATCTACTGTGTTATATCTACTGTGTTATATCTACTGTGTTATATCTATTGTGTGTTATATCTACTGTGTTGTATTTATTGTGTTATATCTACTGTGTTATATCTATTGTGTTATATCTACTGTGTTATATCTATTGTATTATATCTATTGTGTTATATCTACTGTGTTATATCTATTGTGTTATATCTACTGTGTTATATCTACTGTGTTATATCTACTGTGTTATATCTATTGTATTATATCTATTGTGTTATATCTATTGTGTTATATCTATTGTGTACTATATCTACTGTGTTATATCTATTGTATTATATCTATTGTGTTATATCTATTGTGTTATATCTACTGTGTTATATCTACTGTGTTATATCTACTGTGTTATATCTATTGTGTTATATCTACTGTGTTATATCTATTGTGTTATATCTATTGTGTTATATCTATTGTGTTATATCTATTGTGCACTATATCTATTGTGTTATATCTACTGTGTTATATCTATTGTGTTATATCTATTGTGTTATATCTATTGTGTTATATCTACTGTGTTATATCTATTGTGTTATATCTATGTACACTAGATATGTCAAAGTTGATGCAGTATACATAGCTAGCAGGTGTGTCTGTCACGGACTCGTTAATCTTTTCTGCTGGATACGTACTGTTGTTGCTCTTTACTACATGCATATATCAGTTTAGTAAGCTTTGTAGGCTGGATGCACCTTATATTTATTTGTATTACCGTATATTTATTTATATTACCGTATATTTATTTGTATTACTGTATATTTATTTATATTACTGTATATTTATTTATATTACTGTATATTTATTTGTATTACTGTATATTTATTTGTATTACTGTATATTTATTTATATTACTGTATATTTATTTATATTACTGTGTATTTATTTATATTACTGTATATTTATTTGTATTACTGTATATTTATTTATATCACTGTGTATTTATTTATATTACTGTATATTTATTTGTATTACTGTATATTTATTTATATTACTGTATATTTATTTATATTACTGTATATTTATTTATATTACTGTGTATTTATTTGTATTACTGTATATTTATTTATATCACTGTGTATTTATTTATATTACTGTATATTTATTTGTATTACTGTATATTTATTTATATTACTGTATATTTATTTATATTACTGTGTATTTATTTATATTACTGTGTATTTATTTGTATTACTGTGTATTTATTTGTATTACTGTGTATTTATTTATATTACTGTATATTTATTTGTATCACTGTATATTTATTTATATTACTGTATATTTATTTGTATTACTGTGTATTTATTTATATTACTGTATATTTATTTGTATCACTGTATATTTATTTATATTACTGTGTATTTATTTATATTACTGTGTATTTATTTGTATTACTGTATATTTATTTATATTACTGTATATTTATTTATATCACTGTGTATTTATTTATATTACTGTATATTTATTTGTATCACTGTATATTTATTTATATTACTGTATATTTATTTGTATTACTGTGTATTTATTTATATTACTGTATATTTATTTATATTACTGTGTATTTATTTGTATTACTGTATATTTATTTATATTACTGTATATTTATTTATATCACTGTATATTTATTTATATTACTGTGTATTTATTTATATTACTGTATATTTATTTGTATTACTGTATATTTATTTATATCACTGTATATTTATTTATATCACTGTATATTTATTTATATCACTGTATATTTATTTATATTACTGTATATTTATTTGTATTACTGTATATTTATTTATATTACTGTATATTTATTTATATTACTGTATATTTATTTGTATCACTGTATATTTATTTATATTACTGTGTATTTATTTATATTACTGTATATTTATTTATATTACTGTATATTTATTTATATCACTGTATATTTATTTATATTACTGTATATTTATTTATATTACTGTATATTTATTTGTATTACTGTATATTTATTTATATCACTGTATATTTATTTATATCACTGTATATTTATTTATATTACTGTGTATTTATTTGTATTACTGTATATTTATTTATATTACTGTGTATTTATTTGTATTACTGTATATTTATTTATATTACTGTGTATTTATTTGTATTACTGTATATTTATTTATATTACTGTATATTTATTTGTATTACTGTATATTTATTTATATTACTGTGTATTTATTTGTATTACTGTATATTTATTTATATTACTGTATATTTATTTATATTACTGTATATTTATTTGTATTACTGTATATTTATTTATATTACTGTGTATTTATTTATATTACTGTATATTTATTTATATTACTGTATATTTATTTATATTACTGTATATTTATTTGTATTACTGTATATTTATTTGTATTACTGTATATTTATTTATATTACTGTGTATTTATTTATATTACTGTATATTTATTTATATTACTGTATATTTATTTATATTACTGTATATTTATTTGTATTACTGTATATTTATTTGTATTACTGTATATTTATTTGTATTACTGTATATTTATTTATATTACTGTATATTTATTTGTATTACTGTATATTTATTTGTATTACTGTATATTTATTTATATTACTGTATATTTATTTGTATTACTGTATATTTATTTATATTACTGTATATTTATTTATATTACTGTATATTTATTTATATTGCTGTATATTTATTTATATTACTGTATATTTATTTATATTGCTGTATATTTATTTATATTACTGTATATTTATTTGTATCACTGTATATTTATTTATATTACTGTGTATTATTTTGTATTACTGTGTATTACTGTATATAGTAAATTGTGTATAATGTGTTGCTCTATATGCGGGGTTATTCATGTGAAGGAGTCTGTTGAATGCTGCAGGTATGGTGGAATTGATCACAGAATGTGAGACTCTTGGTAAAATCCAGGGCTTCAGCGGCATCACTGGATCTTTTAAGGATCAACCTCTGGCTAACTGGCTACAGAAGCACAATCCGAGCCATTCTGATTACCAAAAGGTGTGTTCTATCTATATGCTTATGTAAAATAGGGTTTTGTTTGTTGGTTTGCCTGCTTGTTTGTTTGTTGTTTTCTTCTTTGCTTGTTTTTTAGTTTGTTTGCTTGTTTGTTTGTTTGTTTTTTTGCTTGTTTGTTTGTTTGTTTTTTTGCTTGTTTGCTTGCTTGTTTGTTTGTCGTTTTCTTCTTTGCTTGTTTTTTAGTTTGTTTGCTTGCTTGTTTGTTTTTTTTTTTTGCTCGTTTGTGTGTTTGCTTGTTTGTTAAACCCCTCTATAGGGACGTGTTAGTATAAAACATATATAATATTACATATACTGTGGTATATTACAGGCTGTAGAGAACTTCACCCTGTCATGCGCTGGTTACTGTGTAGCCACGTACATACTAGGAATTGGCGACAGGCACAACGATAATATTATGGTTAAACGCTCTGGTCACATTTTCCACATCGACTTCTCAAAATTCCTCGGCGATGCTCAAATGTTTGGTAACTTCAAAAGGTATGAGCGATGTGTGGTGTCCCCGCAAATTAACGTATGTGATGTATGTTGTTGTATGGACTGACAACGCCACTGGTATGTTGTTGTATGGACTGACAACTCCGCTAGTGTGTTGTATGGACTGACAACTCCACAAATATGTCTCCTATTTCACAGGGATCGTACTCCTTTCATACTCACCAAGGACATGGCTTATGTAATCAATGGCAGTGACAAACAGAGCCTGGGCTTCCAGAACTTTGTGGTCTTATGTTGTGAGGCGTTCAATAGCCTCAGAGAACAAGCTGATGGCCTGCTAACTCTACTCAGTATGGTATGTGACATTTCCTGTTGTCTCTGTGACACTCCCTGTTGTCTCTGTGACATTTCCTGTTGTCTCTGTGACATTTCCTGTTGTCTCTGTGACATTTCCGCGTTTTTTTGTGTCATTTCCTTTAGTGTCTGGTACTGTATGTTATGTGTAGGTCATACATTTAGGTCTTGCTTGTAGATAAGAAATGCAGTTCACAAATGTAGGTCGCATATTTAGGTCATGTATGTAGGTCACTTGCAGATCGTGTCCGTAAGTCACGTGTAGGTCATGTTCGTAGGTCACATGCAGGTCATGTATGTAGGTCACATGAAGGTCATGTATGTAGGTCACATGTAGGTCATGTAGTGCCCATTAATATTCTTTTCTGTTTGTCTCTTGTAGATGACCAGTAGCGGGATAAAAGGTCTTACTCCTCAGGCTATACAATATGTGAGGAACGCCCTTCTTCCTGAACAAACTAATGCTGAGGCTACTGCCTCCTTTACTAGGTGAGTCTTCTATTCCTAGAATAGATACTGTATTGGTACAGTATATATTGTATTGGTAGAGTAGATACTGTATTGGTACAGTAAATATTGTATTGGTACAGTATATATTGTATTGGTAGAGTAGATACTGTGTTGGTACAGCAGATATTGCATTGGTAGAGTAGATATTGTGTTGGTACAGTAGGTATTCTATTAGTATATTAAATATTGTGTCGGTAAGGTAAATAGCCTGGGTACCAGTAAATCCCTCACCATCAAACCATCATGCTATTTGTTTAGAATGATAGAGGAGAGTCTACAATCCAAGTTTGTTCAGTGGAACTTTTTTATCCACAATCTGGCACAGCTCAAGTTTTCTAGTCACAGCGATGGGGAGTTGCTCTCTTTCATTCCTACCAGCTACAGTATGGCCACCGACGGCAGGATAATCAATGTGGAGATATTTGACTATCAGAAAAGATATCATCCGGAAAAACACTATGTTAGTGGATATTATATTTGTATATAATTGGATATGTTATACTTGTGTACGAGTGTAAATGGTACATGTGTATAAGTATATATTATACATGTGTACAAGTATATATTGTAGCTGTGTGATTGTGTATATGAACCACAGCTGATGTGCTGCTTTTGTAGATTTACATAATTAAGGTTCATCGCGAGAGGCAGAAAGATTCAGCTCTTGTCTATAGGAGGTACTCAGAGTTTCAAGAGTTTCACAGCAAACTTGTCAGCCTCTTTCCATTGGCTAGTATTCCTAAACTTCCTGGCAGGTTCGTCTCCTCTTCCTTTTTCTAACTTAATAATAAAGTGGCATTATAAAGTGAAAGTACAGCTATGGTATTATAAAGTGAAAGTACAGCTACGGTATTATAAAGTGAAAGTACAGCTATGGTATTATAAAGTGAAAGTACAGCTGTGGTATTATAAAGTGAAAGTACAGCTGTGGTATTATAAAGTGAAAGTACAGCTGTGGTATTATAAAGTGAAAGTACAGCTACGGTATTATAAAGTGAAAGTACAGCTATGGTATTATAAAGTGAAAGTACAGCTGTGGTATATAAAGTGAAAATACAGCTATGGTATTATAAAGTGAAAGTACAGCTCTGGTATTATAAAGTGAAAGTACAGCTATGGTATTATAAAGTGCAAGTACAGCTCTGGTATTATAAAGTGAAAGTACAGCTCTGGTATTATAAAGTGAAAGTACAGCTGTGGTAATATAAAGTAAAAGTACAGCTGCGGTATTATAAAGTGAAAGTACAGCTCTGGTATTATAAAGTGAAAGTACAGCTATGGTATTATAAAGTGAAAGTACAGCTCTGGTATTATAAAGTGAAAGTACAGCTGTGGTATTATAAAGTGAAAGTACAGCTATGGTATTATAAAGTGAAAGTACAGCTCTGGTATTATAAAGTGAAAGTACAGCTCTGGTATTATAAAGTGAAAGTACAGCTCTGGTATTATAAAGTGAAAGTACAGCTCTGGTATTATAAAGTGAAAGTACAGCTGTGGTATTATAAAGTGAAAGTACAGCTATGGTATTATAAAGTGAAAGTACAGCTCTGGTATTATAAAGTGAAAGTACAGCTACGGTATTATAAAGTGAAAGTACAGCTGTGGTATTATAAAGTGAAAGTACAGCTGTGGTATTATAAAGTGAAAGTACAGCTCTGGTATTATAAAGTGAAAGTACAGCTGTGGTATTATAAAGTGAAAGTACAGCTGTGGTATTATAAAGTGAAAGTACAGCTGTGGTATTATAAAGTGAAAGTACAGCTACGGTATTATAAAGTGAAAGTACAGCTATGGTATTATAAAGTGAAAGTACAGTTGTGGTATTATAAAGTGAAAATACAGCTATGGTATTATAAAGTGAAAGTACAGCTCTGGTATTATAAAGTGAAAGTACAGCTATGGTATTATAAAGTGCAAGTACAGCTATATTATTTTAAATTGAAAATGCATTTCTGGTATTGTGAAGTGAAAGTACGATTGTGGTAATATAAAATGAATATATGCTGCGATATTTTAAAGTGAAACCACTGATTTCAATTACTAGTGCTAAGACTGGCAAGGTGACATCGTAAGTTCTACAACGTGTGCAGTTTGTAAATCCGCTGTTATTTGTTTAATCTGGCTAGTTCTAGTCTAGTTTCTGCACAGTTTGTTTAAACTTAAAGTTTATTTGTTGTGCATTTAATTTTCCAATAAACATGGTTAAGTTAAGAAATATCTCCCCTGAGTGTAGCCTCCTCATTATCAATAGATGTTGGCTTCTTGTTGTTCAGTGTGTACTGTGGGTGCTTGCAACTGCAAGTTTCACAATTTTTTATTAGCTTGTTGTTAACCGCTCCAATGTTTCGCTGTACTTCTAGCACACCAGTTGTAACCTTGATGATGGTTCCAACTTTGATAATATTTCTTTGCTGACGTTTCTGATCACAGCTATCATCCTTGGCAGTTGCTGTAATATCTGTAGTAGGGCTGGAATTTGTCTATTCATGCACGTGTAGACAACTACAAATATTCTGTAATATCTAGGTAGATTGAAAGTTGTGCGCTATTGCATGTAAGCTAGAAATATTCCCTCAGTGAACTATAGCTAAAAGACTTTTACAGATTAAGGGTGGCGATTTCAGACTGTTGCGTTTGACTTATTGAAATGAAATATTGTGACAATGAGTTCTTCTGCAGTGTGGTTCTTGGACGCACTCATGTGCAGAAGGTGGCTGAGAAGAGAAAGGCTGAGCTGGAAACATTTCTTAGACAGCTACTCACCCTGGCTAAGGAAATCTCTGAGGTGAGATTAACTAAGGTTTTGGGTTTGTCTTCTTGTCAGCAAAATGTATTACACAAATTTTACCTGTTTATATATTTCTGTTACTCGTTGAAGTTTGTAAGACTTTTATGCGACCTCGAGATGACCTCTATAAATCTTCTATATTATCTCCACATGGTACATTTTACAGCACGATCTGCTCTATACTTTTTTCCATCCGATGTTGAGAGATGAAACGGAGGAAGTGTCTTCAGACATTGCTAAGTTTACTGGTAGGTGACTGGATATGTGCTGTGTAACTCTATGGATAAGCGCTGTGCGACTCTATGGATAAGCTCCGTGTGACTCTATGGATGTGTATGTGACTCCGTGGATATATGCTGTGTAACTCTATGGATAAGCGCTGTGTGGCTCTGTGGCTCTGTGGATAAGCGCTGTGTGGCTCTATGGATAAGCACTGTGTGACTCTATGGATGTGTAACTCTCTGGGTATATGATGTGTAACTCTATGGATATGTGATGTGTAACTCTATGGATATGTGCTGTGTGACTCTATGGATATGTGCTGTGTGACTCTATGGATATGTGCTGTGTAACCGTATGGGTTTATGCTATTATTGCAGACAATGCACTAAGGCCTAATATTAGAACAATTCAGGGAGAAGTGAGGCTCACTATACAATACAAACAGAATATACTCAATATTATGGTGATGCACGTCAAAGGGCTGGTATGTTACACCTATGTATTGTATGTTACATCTATGTATTGTATGTTACATTTATGTATTGTATGTTACACCCATGTATTGTATGTTACACCCATGTATTGTATGTTACACCCATGTATTGTATGTTACACCCATGTATTGTATGTTACACCCATGTATTGTATGTTACACCCATGTATTGTATGTTACATCTATGTATTGTATGTTACATCTATGTATTGTATGTTACATCTATGTATTGTATGTTACATTTATGTATTGTATGTTACACCCATGTATTGTATGTTACACCCATGTATTGTATGTTACACCTATGTATTGTATGTTACATCTATGTATTGTATGTTACATCTATGTATTGTATGTTACATCCATGTATTGTATGTTACACCTATGTATTGTATGTTACATCTATGTATTGTATGTTACATCTATGTATTGTATGTTACATCTATGTATTGTATGTTACACCCATGTATTGTATGTTACACCCATGTATTGTATGTTACACCCATGTATTGTATGTTACACCTATGTATTGTATGTTACATCTATGTATTGTATGTTACACCCATGTATTGTATGTTACACCCATGTATTGTATGTTACACCCATGTATTGTATGTTACACCCATGTATTGTATGTTACACCTATGTATTGTATGTTACATCTATGTATTGTATGTTACATTTATGTATTGTATGTTACACCCATGTATTGTATGTTACACCCATGTATTGTATGTTACACCCATGTATTGTATGTTACACCCATGTATTGTATGTTACACCCATGTATTGTATGTTACACCCATGTATTGTATGTTACATCTATGTATTGTATGTTACATTTATGTATTGTATGTTACACCCATGTATTGTATGTTACACCCATGTATTGTATGTTACACCCATGTATTGTATGTTACATCTATGTATTGTATGTTACATCTATGTATTGTATGTTACATCTATGTATTGTATGTTACATTTATGTATTGTATGTTACACCCATGTATTGTATGTTACACCCATGTATTGTATGTTACACCTATGTATTGTATGTTACATCTATGTATTGTATGTTACACCCATGTATTGTATGTTACATCTATGTATTGTATGTTACACCTATGTATTGTATGTTACACCCATGTATTGTATGTTACATTTATGTATTGTATGTTACACCCATGTATTGTATGTTACACCCATGTATTGTATGTTACATCTATGTATTGTATGTTACATCTATGTATTGTATGTTACATCTATGTATTGTATGTTACATCTATGTATTGTATGTTACATCCATATATTGTATGTTACACCCATGTATTGTATGTTACACCCATGTATTGTATGTTACACCTATGTATTGTATGTTACACCCATGTATTGTATGTTACATTTATGTATTGTATGTTACACCCATGTATTGTATGTTACACCTATGTATTGTATGTTACATCCATGTATTGTATGTTACACCCATGTATTGTATGTTACACCCGTGTATTGTATGTTACATCTATGTATTGTATGTTACATCCATGTATTGTATGTTACACCCATGTATTGTATGTTACACCCATGTATTGTATGTTACATCTATGTATTGTATGTTACACCCATGTATTGTATGTTACATCTATGTATTGTATGTTACATCCATGTATTGTATGTTACACCCATGTATTGTATGTTACATCTATGTATTGTATGTTACACCCATGTATTGTATGTTACACCCATGTATTGTATGTTACACCCATGTATTGTATGTTACACCCATGTATTGTATGTTACATCTATGTATTGTATGTTACATCCATGTATTGTATGTTACACCCATGTATTGTATGTTACACCCATGTATTGTATGTTACATCTATGTATTGTATGTTACATCCATGTATTGTATGTTACACCCATGTATTGTATGTTACATCCATGTATTGTATGTTACACCTATGTATTGTATGTTACATCTATGTATTGTATGTTACACCCATGTATTGTATGTTACATCTATGTATTGTATGTTACATCCATGTATTGTATGTTACATCTATGTATTGTATGTTACACCCATGTATTGTATGTTACACCCATGTATTGTATGTTACACCCATGTATTGTATGTTACATCTATGTATTGTATGTTACATCCATGTATTGTATGTTACACCCATGTATTGTATGTTACATCTATGTATTGTATGTTACATCCATGTATTGTATGTTACACCCATGTATTGTATGTTACATCCATGTATTGTATGTTACACCTATGTATTGTATGTTACATCTATGTATTGTATGTTACACCCATGTATTGTATGTTACATCTATGTATTGTATGTTACATCCATGTATTGTATGTTACATCTATGTATTGTATGTTACATCTATGTATTGTATGTTACATCCATGTATTGTATGTTACACCTATGTATTGTATGTTACACCCATGTATTGTATGTTACATCCATGTATTGTATGTTACACCTATGTATTGTATGTTACACCCATGTATTGTATGTTACATCCATGTATTGTATGTTACACCTATGTATTGTATGTTACATCCATGTATTGTATGTTACATCTATGTATTGTATGTTACACCCATGTATTGTATGTTACATCCATGTATTGTATGTTACACCCATGTATTGTATGTTACACCCATGTATTGTATGTTACACCTATATATTGTATGTTACATCTATGTATTGTATGTTACACCCATGTATTGTATGTTACATCTATGTATTGTATGTTACACCCATGTATTGTATGTTACACCCATGTATTGTATGTTACACCTATATATTGTATGTTACATCTATGTATTGTATGTTACATCCATGTATTGTATGTTACACCCATGTATTGTATGTTACATCCATGTATTGTATGTTACACCCATGTATTGTATGTTACATCCATGTATTGTATGTTACACCTATATATTGTATGTTACATCTATGTATTGTATGTTACATCCATGTATTGTATGTTACACCCATGTATTGTATGTTACATCTATGTATTGTATGTTACACCCATGTATTGTATGTTACACCCATGTATTGTATGTTACATCCATGTATTGTATGTTACACCTATGTATTGTATGTTACATCCATGTATTGTATGTTACACCCATGTATTGTATGTTACATCCATGTATTGTATGTTACACCCATGTATTGTATGTTACACCCATGTATTGTATGTTACATCCATGTATTGTATGTTACACCTATGTATTGTATGTTACATCTATGTATTGTATGTTACATCCATATATTGTATGTTACACCTATGTATTGTATGTTACACCTATGTATTGTATGTTACACCCATGTATTGTATGTTACATCTATGTATTGTATGTTACATCTATGTATTGTATGTTACACCCATGTATTGTATGTTACACCCATGTATTGTATGTTACACCTATATATTGTATGTTACACCTATGTATTGTATGTTACATCCATATATTGTATGTTACACCCATGTATTGTATGTTACATCTATGTATTGTATGTTACATCTATGTATTGTATGTTACACCCATGTATTGTATGTTACACCCATGTATTGTATGTTACATCTATGTATTGTATGTTACATCTATGTATTGTATGTTACACCCATGTATTGTATGTTACACCTATGTATTGTATGTTACATCTATGTATTGTATGTTACATCTATGTATTGTATGTTACACCCATGTATTGTATGTTACACCCATGTATTGTATGTTACACCCATGTATTGTATGTTACATCTATGTATTGTATGTTACATCTATGTATTGTATGTTACATTTATGTATTGTATGTTACACCCATGTATTGTATGTTACATCTATGTATTGTATGTTACATCTATGTATTGTATGTTACATCCATGTATTGTGTGTGATGTCACAGGGAAATGAGGGTGCCGACCGTCCCAACCCGTATGTCAAGCTCTACCTGCTTCCTGATCCCATCAAAACTACGAAGCGTAAAACTAAAGTCATGAGGTCTACTTTTCACCCGACATACAATGAAATGGTTGGTTTGTACCTGCACCTAGGTTTCTCATGCAGTGCGGTTGTATGTCAGCAGTCAATTTACACTCTCCAATAATTTTCCTTTATTCTCAGATGCTTGCATTTAGAAAATCATTTTTAGACAATTTCTACCACGATATCTAAATAGACATGCAACGGTAGACGACTCCAACTTGCTATTCTTTATCCATCATGTTGCTTGTCTTGCAGTTTGAATACAGGCTGCCAATGCGGGAAGTACGACAGCGTACACTGCAAGTGACCGTATGGAGCGCCGAGCTGACTGGTAACAACTTCCTGGGAGCCATTCACATCAGCCTGTTTGATAAAGACTTTACAAAGCCTTTGGTTGACTGGCACAAGCTGTCTGCATTGCACTGTATTAAATCATAGCTCACCACTGCGCAGCAATGAGGGCTTAGTGACCTGAGGTACATAAACACGGTAGTGCGTTATTTACTTAATTCTATAAGAAGATTGCTATATAAACATTGATGTCTGTGATATTGCCAGGTGTTCACCTACATTAACAGCTATGCAATGCCTCCCAATCATTATTTAGTGCTTGTCTCCCTTAAACTATTTATTATATATCTTTGTGCATTACAAATATCGGCTGCTGTTGTATTTTATTTACTCTGGCGTTGTCTATTGGACACCGTCTTATAGATTTGCAATATAAATATTTTTCAACATCTGTTTTGGTGGATGGTTTTGCTGTGCTATAATTATAACATCCATTTGATGGAAAAGCTAGATGTACAGAATTGATCAATTAGCTGGGTACAATTTTCGTTTTTATATAATTTAATTTTTTTTGGTGCTTATTTAAAGAAACTAGTTTTTCTCTAACTAATATTGACACGAATACATCACGTTGTTGTACTATAATGTGTGACTCCATATGATACAATGAATATATATGAAATATTATTGCTGTATAACTGATTCATTGGGTCTGCTCACCTAACGTATCATCAATCACTCATTATTGTATAGACATCGTGTATTACCAACCAATTACACAAACAATACTTCATTTGTACCAGGGGAAGACAATCTCCAATCAATGCAGAAAGAATGCAAATAATCTTACGTTATTATGGCGGAATATCATATGATACCCCAGATAAAAGTTAGGAAAGCAGGCTATTCATACTGGAACATTACTTCAATAGTCCTGCCTGATATTTATGCTTGGTGAATGTTACGCTTTGTGCAAAAATATAAATATAGAAAATATCTACCATAGAATTGGGAGAAAATGAATATGAATAGAGGCGTTATCCAGCAAGATTAAAAAATGTAAAACAACATAAGTGGTAATAGATTAAAGTTCTGAAAGCAAAGTTACAGAAAGAAACCTCCAAGTAATAATAAATTTCTCGTCAGAAATGGCCTGAAAAAGTTTAAATTAAGTACATACAAATGTGCTACTATGCGAAAGTTCAATCTCTGTAGCCGCCATCAATACGTTTTCTCTGATCTCAAATGATTCATGACGACTTCTCCATATCCAGAAGAAATTTGTGATCAACCCTTTAAAATAAAAATTTGCAAATTTAATAAGTTTCATTGATATCAGACACAATCCTCATACATTCTGATGTTGAGAGAGAAGTATCAGAAAGGAGCAACGAACAATAGAATAATGCCTCGTGTATAGCGATCAACTGGCGATTGTGCTTGGTGACTAAGGACTTCTGTTCCGTTTCTGAAAAAATCGCTGTGGTAATTGCTAGCATTTCACTCGAGATTATCACCAAGTTTTGATTGAGATTAAGATATAACCAGCCACTTTAATGACCAACCAATCATGACATAGCGATGTTATATCGCTGTATGCAATAATATCATTTTACTGATTATATAAAAAACAATAGCGAGCTTGATCAGAATCATTGAAAATAGGGCATGGTTAAAAAATAGTGCAATTTTTGTGGGTTTTCTCAATCGCTAGATGTATGTAGTTCAAGTCAATGTGCAATATGACAGAGCAAACACTTACCTGAGTCTCCACAGGAGCTGTCAGCGCCACTTGGCCGTTATTGTTGTTTGCCTAAAACAATTTTATCCCATTAAAAGTAATCAGAATACTGCAGCATGCTGTTTGTACAGTAATAAGGTTATCAATATGCATTTTATTATTTTAATTTATTTTATTATTACCAACTCAGCTGTTACACAACATTACGTTAATCTTTTGTAAACATTCAACCAGATGACTTACATCTTTATCTGCAGGAGCTATAGCGCTGTTTGGTCTGGAGGATTTATTTTCTCCGTCAATGGGAGCTCCAGCATCAGGTTCTGCTGTGCTGTCTTTAGTTGTGTCATCTTCTGGTTTTCCTGATGGTTCTTTTTCCAGTTCTGCAGCAGAGTCTTTGGCCGAGGGAGTTGTTCTTCCTTCCTCTTCTTTGCTTTCTGTAACAGTATCGCCACCGTTACTGGCTTTAGTGTTATCTGCATCTACCTCTTGCTCAGCGTTGGTTTTATCTGTAAGAGGTTTCTCTGCCGCATCAGGGTTATCTGCAGAAGCATCATCTGCTGATTTGGTGTTATCTGCAGCAGGCTGATTTGCTGTAGTGGTGTTATCTGCAGCAGTGTCTTCTGCTGGACTGGATTTATTAGCAAGAGGCTCCACTGCTGAAGAAGTGTTATCTGCAGACAGCTCCTTAGCTGTATTGTTGTCATCTGCTGACGTTTCTTTGGGCCCATCTGCAATATCAGGTTCCCCTGCTGTCTCGCGAGCATCACCTGTAGTTTCCTCTTTGTCACCTGCGGTTTCCTCCTCTTCTAAAGTTTCCTTCACCACTTTCACAGATTTTTCGGCTTCTCCTTCTACTGTACTATCGGCGCTTCTAAAATCCTCACTGGGTTTGTCGTCTGCAGAATCCTCTGCTGCAGGAATGTCACTCACATTACCAGTTTTTTCATCTGCTCCATTTTCACTTTTAAGCTTGTTAGACTCATTTATAGAACCATCTAGTTGGCTGTTTGGTCTAGAATCTGGATTAGCAACCTCGGTTGGCTCTCTGGCAGTTGCTGGTGTAGGAGAGTTATTTACAGAACTGTGAGGGCGGGAGGAGGCGGGCACTTCTGCTGCAGGAGTGGGTGGCGTCTGCTCATTACCTTCTTTGTTACCAGATTCTAACAATTCCTCATCCTTTCTGGGTGTGTTTAGGGATGGTGAAGCATTCCTGGAGTTATTCACAGACACTTTGGGCTCTGAATTTACTTCTGCAACGTATAAATAATATACTCTAAATACTGCGTTTGGCTAAATCATACAACAATATGCAAGAGGTAGCTAAAATTGACTTATTGACTGAACTCTGTACAATTTTTAGGTAATGAAATGTTAACTGAAATAGAATTTTAAAAAATTGTTTGCTTTTCGAAAAGTAAAAGTGTAATATTGAGGTTAATTCTGCGGCTAAGTTTGAAATGAGAAATCTCGGGTCAGACGCAATCTCCCTATCAATACCCTACGGTCAAAAATCCCTACCTCCAGTCCAACTCCTTTCTCTAGAGGAGTTGTCTTTTCTTACAGTCAAAGGGTGCTGAATAGTCATAACCAAAAGAGTACAAATAATCTTAAACTAGCACATAATTATTTGTTTATTTTGTTTGAAATTATCATTTATTAACATTCTACTACGTGCAATATTTTTTTTTTTAAAAAATTTGTAATTAAGATTTGAAAATTATTGTTGTTGTTGATTACAATACGACGTCAGAAATGGAAGACTGATATTTTTTTTGTCACAAATAAGTTGTAAATCATAATAATTTAAATCTGTTGATATTATCTGATTTAAAAATAATCTTTCAACACCAACATTGCTGGAGTTTATGAGATTTTCAAAACTTTAAAATGCGCTTTTAGTAGCGGTTTCCGTTTAGAGGTAGGGGGTTTCAACAAGATGTAGGCTAAGGTATGGGTAGGGGGTTTAGCTTGGCCCGAAATACCACCAGATATTATACAGAACATAATTCTGGGTATTAGTTGAGTATGTTGTCCTCTCTCGCCACTATGGCAAGATTATTAATAATTGGGTGGGGGGGGGGGGGACAACTCTTAAAATTACTAATAAGGATTGTTCCACCACTATTCAGTGATATCTATTATTAATTTTGTGAGTTGTACCCCAATTATTACATACCACAGTTATGCCTCAGGTACACAGCGATTTCGCTAACATTTTTCCTTAGTGATGGGGCTAAGCCCTTCAAAAAGTTTCGCAATTTTTGTTACTTTCCATTTTTCAGCGATTCCAGTCAAACTTTCACTTACGTACTAAACCTCCAAGTTATTATAAAATCGTCGCTAGATCAGTAGATGTAGGTGACATGATACTATTGGAAACCACAATGTGATATTTGTGTATTTGGATTGGTTGATCAAAAATTGGTTACCGCTTGTTTGATCAGCCAGAAATGTAGCAATAACCTCAAATTAAATGCTAGCAATTACCTGGCAGTTTTCCTGGAAAAAGAAGAGGAAAAACCAAGCAATTGCTACGCTAATCATCAAGCTAATTGTCAAGCGATCACTGTGTACATGCGGGTTAACTGTTAATGCTAACAGTACAGTTACTGATGAGATTATTGGGCAAAAAACTTCCATCTACAATTGCGCCTAAAACATTTCCTGGAAATTGAATAAATTGTCTAGTGAGAGGATTTCAATATATTCTCTGGGCAAGATTATTCTTTCCAAATGTGTAAGCCTTGGCTCCAACTATTCTGTCAAACTGAGACTTGTTATTATTACCATTGACTTCTTCTTTGGGTCCAGTCCTGGTGCTTGATGGTGTCTTCTGCTCCAGAATGGGTGAAACTCTGTGATTGTTCTCTGATTTAGTAGGAGGTCCATCATAAGAGTTGGAGGAGTGTCTCTCCTCTTCGACTAACGAGTCTTGTGGTGACGGAGTTCTCAACTTATGCGGCTTTCTCTGCGCTCTCTACAAAATGACAGAACGTGCACTGCGACAAAAGAATAAATTAACAAACACTACAAATATGTTTAAAATATTAACAAAACATAAAAAACTTTAATCACATAATCGCTTTCAAAATCTGTTATATTTTGTCCAAATATACACATCACTATTGACAAATCTTTCAGTGGAATTAAATAACAAATCGTTGAATCTGATTGGCCAATGAGAGCATCACCTGATGTTTGATACTTTCAATGTTTAAAAATTTACATTTTAACAACGAATGATTATTTGTGTAGTCACGTGAAGAATAAATATTTGGATGGTCACATGACGTGTTTAGCAGACGTACCTCGGCCGACTCGTCAGTAGGTCTCTTACCAGGAGGTGCTACAAAGGGGAAACAAATCACAATGATTAGACAAAAAGAAGAAATGTTATCTACTTGAATGGTCACAAGGGCGACGATCTGTTGCTAAGTGGACAACAAACTACACAAGTACACAATCATTTACGCCTAGGCTATTATCGATTTCTTATAAACCGTTGAGCAAATTTACAAAAGAGAAAACAATGCTATTCAAAACAATCACTCATGCGGCACACAACCATTTATTAGCCATCGGCTTGCCAAAAATTTTCAGCTCGAATTAAATTCTTTTTTCTAGAAAGAGGCAGCTAAAGCGATGCCAACAAATCGACGAATGAGTGGAGAATAACGGTCAATGTTGAATGTTTGACCCCCTGCCAATAACAGATTTGCTAGTAGAGGAAATTAACTTGCATAAAGCTTACGTTTTGGATGTAATTCATCCTTTGGTTTTTCTGTTGGGGCCGAGTTGCTTGTCTTAGGTGCAGCCCTGTAACCAGATAACAACAACCTTATGAACAATGAATATTATATATTCAAAATGTATTGCATTTCATAAAATGTGGGAGAGAAATTGTCGGTTACTACCTGAAATGACAAGAAAAATAATTAATTCATACTTCTAAGCCGAGTTAAAAGTAACTTTTAGAGCAAAATAAAAAAAACGTACAACATTCGACGAAACATTTCAAATGCACCATTTTTTAAAAAATAAAACAGGTTCATACAATTTTTATGCGATGTTTAATTGCATGAAGCACTCGCGGTGACGTCTATGTGGGAGCTAATAAAAGGTTGCATTACGCAGCAATAATAAATCTAGTTTAGTATATCAAAGCCTACGCAGTCACCAATCCTTTGTAAGTGCATTCACTTCAATTCAATTATAGTTCTCTGATATGACCGCTAAATAACAAAGCATTCCTCTGGTAAGCAACTCCACAAACAGCTAATAGAGGAGGGTTCAGTACAATATACAATGACTGAAGCTTTCTAAACAATCAACAAAACTTTTAACTTGAACAGCTGTGACTGAGAAGAAAATCCAAGAGAGAAGCATTACAATTGATAGGTAGAAGTACAGGCAATACTAATGTCTGTCTATTACTGACATTTAAACAATTGCGTTATTTCTACTTTCCAGCGCTGAAGAAAGGCAGAGTTATCAATTGCGGGTGAAAGTAACCAGCTAGATACTACATACATAAAATATAACCTAACACAAACATAGAATGTCTATAATACAATAAGTACTCAACCCCGCTGTCACCTGCTGTCACCTGTTGTCACCTGTACATAAAATGTAATTCTAGACTCGCTGACATCACACAATATCTCACTTTGGAAAAGGCAATCGATATAGGTGGATTAGGTTAAGTAACAGATAGTAATCTGAGATTATTTATATGTAATTAATACTTTAGCTATAATTTAATTATTTATCAAACAAATCATGACTGCAAATAATAAATTTTAACAGTTGCGTAAAATCTATAACAACACGTAGTGGAGAGAGTTACAGCCTACACACACCAATAAAATGTTGTAGCCGACTACGAATATGGTGGCTCATAACATTCGACTAATATGCTCTCAAAGGCATATTGATGGACTGAAATAGTCAAAGACACTTTGCAAAAATATATTTTTCATTGAAAACAATTGGGTAAATCCAGCAAGGAGCCTATTAAACTGCATATCAAAATGGACTCTGTAATTATAATAAGTAAATGTCAATCTTGGTGGTTGCAGAACTATGTGCAGTGTTATTGTATTTTAGTCTAACAATTGTGAAAATTTTCAAATCATGTAGTTATTCTGCAAATAATCCGGACGATTCTGAAGTGATTCGGATGGTTCGAAGGGCTCAACAAACCATATGAGCGTTTTACGAATACTATAAACTATTTTGAAATAACACAAACTGTTTTAAAATTATCTAAATTATTTTGAAAAAGTTTGAAAGGTTTGCAAAGCGCACGGCTTTTGAACCAAACAAAGTTGCCTTCATTTTTTTCCTTACCTCAAAGCAAAATGTTTTACATAGACATAATGATCAATAAACACGAAACAAATCATTCAACCATATAAACGACTGTTGGATATAGTCTTCAAAAATTATTTTCAACTTCATGAATAACTTTCATTGATTGTTTATATTGATAATAAATAATTAAAATATTTTTCTCCATTTCATTAAAAAAAATACCATTTCTGAGTGGACTGAAGATAAACTACGAATAATGTGAACCAGCAAATTGGCTTGAATTTTCAAAGCGTACAAACTATTTGACAACGCATTCGGGAAGTTTGCAAAAACTTAAAAAGACAATTTTGAAAGGGTTTAGATATTTTCAATGCAAAAAAAAATTTCTGCGCTACCATACTCACTCGAGTCTTTCCCTGGGTTCTATTGGGGGCAACGAGGGGTACCGCCTAAAATTAACAGAACATAAAATATCAGGAATAGAGGAGACAACTGCTGAGATATAAAAACAAGCAAGATTGTAAATACAAACATATGTTACACATGTAGCCTGAGAACTCACTTTGCCATCTGTTGTTTGGGAGTAAACATAGTTGGACTCAATCCATATTCAAAGTCTTTAAATTTCTCTGTACCACAAGCTACATAAAATTGCTGGTCCTGCAGATCAGCTCCAAATGTGACAGGTGTCTTGGTGCTTAGGTCTATTAGCCTGAGGTACAAGAAAACAACACTCAAAAGAGGTGTATAGCGATCGATTTTATCCAACAATTTATCTGACACGCTTGAAATTAAAAATAAATACTATTATTACTAACTTTCTGATGGCACTCCTGAGTACAACCTTAGAGGCGATCTGCTCAAGTACGTTGTCCCAAGTCTTGTGTACCCAAGGCTGCAATAGCACTCTCTTAGCTGGCTTTAGAGGCTCACCGTTGGCATAGACACTACATTATTATGGATGCTATGCGCACACGCAGAGATATATGTCTATGTATACATAAAAGACAGTATGGAAATAGAGTACATTCACGCTGACAAAATAAAAATAAAAGCGACTTACTTGATTAAAATGGGATGACGAACTATTTTTCTAGCTCGGCCAGATACTATCATTCGTTTAAACTGAAAAATACACAAAATTAATAAATACTTTGGAGAATTGTTAACAGAAAAAGTTAGCTATCACAATAAGATGATCTGCTAATGTGAAAGATGATAAAATGTTGGAGCAGCAACAGAATGAAAAAGTGATTCATACAGCAATTAGTGCAAGAAAGCCTGAAACTAAAATTCGCATGAATGCAAAAATTGTGTGTTCATTCCCAATAAAATAACAAACAATCTACCTCTCCAATGACAGTGCCCTGGAATAATCGGTATAATTTTTTATCAACAACATTGTTATATAATACTTGAATAAGCTGATTACATTGTAAGTAACTGTATGTGGCAAAAGAGTGAGAAAAGATGTCACCAGTCCTTGGGCAGCAATGGAATGACGATTTAAAACTAAATCACCAAACTATTTTTTTAGACAGTAAATGTTGTAATGTTTTACAGAACTGTTTACCTCACGCGGAGATGTCAGTGCTTGGCCTCCATGGGAAAAAGATTCTAGTTTTGCTGAAATATCTGAGTAACTACAAACAGACAAAGGTAGCAGTCTATAAATCATAAACGCAACTTGACAATTTTGCAAAAATTGGCTAGTTCAAATTATGGCAACTTCCTAATGGGAATGGTTATAAAAAGTGAGCAACGAATATTTATTTTTATTAATACCACTATTATTCATTTGTTACATATTGTGACGGACGGCGGCCATATTTTACCAGTATGATATTCTATGCATACACTCAATGACTATTTACTCTATGCACATTATACATTTATTTTACTCGTTCACCTTACACACAATTTTATATGCAACACATGTGCATGCACTCAGCCGTAGCGGCAAGGCCAGCCTTATCTTTTGTAAACTTATTCCTATTCGTCTAGCCCTTCTTTACAGGCGTGTCATACCATATTCTTTTGTACTGTCTTGTTTACATATTTATCAGTTATGTAATCTTTTATATAAATAGCCGTGTTAAGGCAGTAATAAAGCAGAGTCAGCTTGCCCCACTCTCAGAAGTTTCTTTGTTCTATAACAATAATAACTTCACAGCGCTAGTACATGCACAGTACACCGAATGCTCTATTACTCGAGTAGTAATATACAAGCAGATCAGCCTGGACCTCTGCTGGCCGAACCTAGCTCTGACTAGTTCGCCTTCAAAGTTCGGTCACTGAACTGCACTCTGCAGAATAGTGCGAACCTCTGCTGGCCGAACCTAGCTCTGACTAGTTCGCCTTCAAAGTTCGACCTCTGCCTTGCACATTGAAACAAGCTAACGCAGCCGGCAGCTAGACTAGTAAAATAGGAATGGTTACAC
The DNA here is from genome assembly GCA_945261195.1 of Cryptosula pallasiana. Taxonomy (NCBI): domain Eukaryota; kingdom Metazoa; phylum Bryozoa; class Gymnolaemata; order Cheilostomatida; family Cryptosulidae; genus Cryptosula; species Cryptosula pallasiana. The sequence continues at coordinate 40,266,027 of OX183135.1, forward strand.
ACCATTCCCAAGGATACTAGTCGACCTGTGGAAGGGTTGTATTGCTCAGCGATAGACACAGTTGCCAACTCAGTTCGGGAAGTGTGCAGGTAGGCCGAGCTACCAACTCACACAGTGAAATCCTGCACATTGGTGGCAGCAGTGGGATTGGAGACACCCACAAGCGGAACCCAACTGAGCGATGGCACAGAGAAGAAGAGCGCTCAGCATCGACCGAGATGAACCATCCGGCATGCAGATGATGAACACCCTCACTCACATCTTGGACAGGATGACCATGACCTCGACCAGAAGCAAGTTCAAGGTGCCGCAGTTCGACGGCACAGGAGAAGTCGAATACTTCTTGCAACGGTTCGGAGAAGTGGCCAACGCCAACCAGTGGCAACCAGATGACCGAGTGATACACTTGAGGCAGGCCTTGACAGGCAAGGCCGAACAGTGTGGAAGAGGAGAGACAGTGGAGGAGGTGACCATGAAGCTGAGAGCTACCTTTGGGCTCACACGTTCCGAAGCACAGGCGAAACTACTGAGCTACCGACGGACGACCAGAGACAGCCTGAGAGATCATGCGACCACCGTGGAACGCCTCATCAAGGCAGCCCACAACAACCTCCCCAGACAGAACCAAGAGGAACTGGTACTCCAGACGTTCCACAGCACGCTGGGACACACTTATCTACAGCGACATCTGCTAGCTGTTCGCCCTCAGAGCTTGGAGGAGGCGATACAAGCAGGCAACGAGTTTCTGCAGGTTCCACACCAGCCACTAGGAGGACCACACATTCGAACAGTGGAGACCGACCTCTACGACTTAGCACCGACCCCATCTGGAGAGACTGCTCATTCACAAGAGGTGCAAGACCCTCTTACGCAGCTCCTCCGCACGGTGGAAGGACTAAGCAAGGAGGTAGCGGACCTCAGAACAAGGAAGAAGGAAGAGGTTCCCAAGAGATGCTGGGGTTGCCAGCAGGTTGGACACCATCGGAAGGCATGCAAGACTGCTCCATGGCCCAACCACCAGGGAAACGATTACCGCCCGCAGCAGTAGGGAGACCTGCTGGCTGCACACGGGCACCTCAAGAGAAGGCGCAGGCACCTCCGAGGAAGCGGGACCAAGCACGACGGGTGACTCCTACTTTGGACCTCCTGACCAGTCCTCCGATCGCTTTACACAACCGATTCTCCAGTCTGTCGACACTCGACAGCCCTGTCACACTGGAATCGGAGAGCGAGGAGACTTTCAAGCAGCAGGAATCAACCAGGCCCAAAAGGAAGGACAAGCAGACCCAGACGCCACCACCCAAGGAGGAACGGTTAACGCCCAAGCCTGTAAACCTTCAGTCAAACCAAGTGGAGCGACCTTACAGCTCCAGCTACTACCTGCCAGGACGAATAGAGGGAGAAGCAGTCACGCACCTCATCGACACGGGATGCAACACTAACCTGTTGGCAAAACGCGTCTTTGACCGACTACCCTCTCACCTACAGCAGGCTCTACAGCCGTACGACTCGCACGGTCTCATGGCAGACGGAACGAGGCTACCCTTTTACGGATTGCTAACCCTGAAAGGACGAATACGGCATGTCAAGTTCACCGAGACCTTCGTAGTGAGTCAAATCAACGAAGACGTCATTCTCGGGATGCCATTTCTGACGAGCCAGGAATGCCAGCTAGGGTTCGACCGACCTGTACTGATGATACAGGGGAGAGAGCTGGCCTGCACGGATCGGCATGGAAGGAGCCTTGTCTCCAAAGTACAAGTTCGGCAAGACACCAGTCTGCCCCCACAGACGGAGGTCACCATACCCTGCCACCTGAGTGCCAGGGAAACCTGTCCTCAGGGAGTGATAGAGAGCCTGCAGGGTGGGTTGCCGATCGCCACAAGCATCAACAGGCCAGACGCAAGAGGAAGAGTGTTGGTACGATGCCTAAATCCAACACAGGACACACTGAGGCTGTCGGCAGGAGAAGTGATTGGCACCTTCACCGGAGTAGATGAGGGTGGGATCCAGACGCTGAACGAGCCCAGGAAGACAGACGAGCGAGCAGTGGCAGGAGGAAGAGTACCCCCCCACCTACAAGAACTCTTTGACAAGGCCAAGAGAGGGTGTCAGACACCCCAGCAGGAAAGACAGCTCAAAGGGTTACTGCTCCAGTACCAGACGGTGTTCAGCAGCCACAACGGAGACCTGGGCCGAACCACACTGGCCGAACACTCCATTCCCACCATGGAAGGAGCTCGACCAATCAGGTGCCCCCCACATCGGCTGGGACCCGAAAAAGAAGCAGAGGCGGAGAGGCAAATCAAGGACCTCCTGGAGAAAGACTTGATAGAGCCAGCTGATGGAGCGTGGAGTTCTCCCGTTGTTTTGGTCAGGAAGAAGGATGACTCGTGGCGGTTCTGTGTCGATTACAGGCGACTGAACGACATTACTAAGCAAGACGCTTACCCTATTCCCCGCATAGACGAGTCTCTGGACGCCTTGGCCGGCAGCAAGTACTTCACCACGCTGGACCTGACCAGCGGGTACTGGCAAGTGCCTCTGGACGCAGACGCTCGGGACAAGTCGGCCTTCACTACACGCAGTGGACTGTGGAAGTGGAAGGTGCTCCCCTTTGGATTGACGTCGGCTCCCGCCACCTTCCAAAGGCTGATGGAGAAAGTGTTGAAGGGACTACACTGGAAGACGCTGCTGCTGTACCTCGATGATGTCATCATCATCGCCCCGGACTTCGAGACACACCTGCAAAGGCTCGGAGAAGTATTGGGACGCCTACAGCAAGCCAACCTGAAAGTGAAACCCTCCAAGTGTGAGTTGCTTCAGAAGGAAGTGAAGTATCTGGGCCACGTAGTGAGCGCCCAAGGAGTAGCCACCGACCCAAGCAAGGTCGAAGCAGTAAGAAAGTGGGAAGCACCTAGAGAGGTGAAGGAGCTGCAGGCATTCCTCGGGACGGCTGGATACTACCGACAGTATCTACCAGACTATGCAACCATAGCCAAGCCACTGACGGTACTCACCGGAAAGGAGATGCCATGGAAATGGGGAGGAGAAGAACAGGCAGCGTTCGACCAGCTCAAGGCACGACTAACGCAGGCTCCTGTGCTAGGATACCCCGACCCCAGTCTACCCTACACTCTCGATACGGACGCCAGTGCAGTAGGAGTCGGCGCAGTGTTATCACAAGTCCAGGAAGGAAAGGAGAGGGTGATAGCTTATTTCAGCAAGACCTTAGCGCCTGCTGAAAGGAATTACTGCGTCACTCGGAAAGAGCTGTTGGCAGTGATCAGAGCGGTCAAGCACTTCCGCCCCTACCTCTACGGACGGGAGTTCAAACTCAGGACCGACCACGCCTCCCTACGCTGGCTATGTCGACGGAAGGAGCCGTCAAATCAGATCGCCCGTTGGCTGGAAACGCTAGCTGAGTTTCGCTACAAACTGGAGCACAGAGCAGGAGTACGCCACGGGAACGCTGATGGGCTCAGTCGCCAAGGTGTGTGCACGGACTGTCGGCAATGCAGTTCGATTGAGCGGAGAGACGGAGGACCCTCACACGCAGAGCTCGCCCAGGAGGTCCAGTCAGCCCCGCTGAAGAGTGAGAGAGTCAACATTGCGGTAACCAACCCAATGCAGACCACCAGGGACTTGGCCAAAGAGCAGCAGGAAGGAGGAGGACCGGTCGCTCGGATCTACGCCGAAGTGAAGCGGCCAGGGAGCATATCCGAGAGAGAACTGGCAGAAGGAGAGCTGGAGCTGAGGACCCTGTATGAGAGGAGGGAGGCCATGAGTATTCGGCCGGATGGCATACTCACCATCAAGCTCGCTCACCCCACCAAGCCGAAGCAGTGCGTGATCTGCCCCCCCAGCAGGAGAACCCAGGTTGTCTGGGACACACACAAGATGGCTCACACAGGGATACACCGAACCAGACAACGAATCCTTTTGGATTGGTACTGGCCGGGTATCTCTCCGTTGGTGAGGCGACTCATCAAAGATTGTGAGGTGTGTCAGGTGGCAAAGAATGGCAGAAGGACGGAGAACCCCGGCAGGCAGCGCATGTACGCAGGACGCCCCTTTCAGAAGTTGGCAGTCGACCTGGTCGGCCCCTTGCCACTGACAAAGAGGAAGAACCGTTGGGCCCTGGTCTTAACTGACCACTTCACCCGCTGGCAAGATGCCATTGCACTGCCAGACGCGACAGCCCCCACGGTTGCCACAGCACTCGACGAGCGAGTATTCGCGTACTGGGGACTACCCGAACAACTGCATTCGGATCAAGGAGCGCAGTTCGAGTCGGTGCTCTTGGAGGAACTATGCAGCCTCTGGGGAGTGAAGAAGACCCGTACCACACCGTACCACCCGCAAGGAAATGGAGTCGTGGAAAGGCAAAACCGCACTCTGGGAGACGCCCTCCGCACGCTAATCCTGACGAAGGGGCAAGACGAGTGGGACAGCCTACTCCCCCAGATTATGCGGGTATGCAGAGGTACCCCCCACTCAGCCACTGGAGAGACGGCCAACATGATGATGATGGGACGGGAAATACGCCTTCCCGACCAGCTGACAGGAACACCCCCCTCTCTGGACCCCCAGAACATCACCGAGTATACGGCAGAAATCCAAGAGAATCTGCAGAAGGCTCACAGCTATCTGCGGGAACGCCAACAGGAAATAAGGAGCCAGGAGAGCGAGGAACCCCCCGTGTTCCAGAAAGGAGAATTAGTGGTGCTGGAGAACAAGCGCAGAGTCAAGGGAAGCAACCCCAAGCCCCAGCCACGATTCGTCGGACCATACCAAGTCGCCGAAGTATTCCCAAATCATACATACAAACTAGAGAGGAATGGGCAATGGTCAATCCAGAACGGCCAACGACTACGGTCCTACCGCACCTGCGAAGAGCCGGTAGGACGGGCACCCACGTGTCGGGAACCAGCTCTGATGCCAAATATGAAGGGAGCCAGGAGGGGTCGGCCACCCAAGAAGAGACACGTCCCAGCAGGGCCAGACGAAGCAGTCGCCCCATTGCCAATGCCACTACACTGGATAGAGCGGCCACCCACCCAGGAAGAGCGCGCGCCAACACCTCTACCCACATATGAAGAACGTGCGCTGACACCACCACCCACCAATGAAGAAGAACCCCCAGCGGTAGTCACCGAAGAGAGAAGGGTGCCAGAGAACACCGACACTATAGAAGAAGAAACGTTGCCAATAGAGGAGGAGCAACAGCCAGCGGAGGAAAGAAGGAATGAGACACCTCCCCCCGAGGTCACCAGAAGGTCAGCAGTGACCCCTGACCTAGATGTCAACGAATGGCCACCACTCAACCCCACAGGAACGACAGCCTCCCCATTAAACCGGCCTACAAGGGAAAGAAATCGACCAAAAAGATTCGATGACTATCAGTGTTATCAAACAGAAGGTCGCCCTAGCCAAAAAACACCAACTGGCCAAGCCCAGGGAGGAGAGAGAGACGAGACACCAGGAGGCACCAGCCCAACCATCAAGGCTGCAGAAAATTGCGAGGAAAACGGTTGGGTGTTGGTAAAAAGAAAGAAGAAGTGGAAAAGTTACGATCAGAAACAACAAAAGAGTGTAGACGAAAGAATCAACGAAACACATGGGGAGATAAAACCCACTGACGGTTTAACCATCAACCCCGCCATACTACGTCACGAAGAGGTGGCACAGGAGGAGGCAACCCCCAAAGAAACCATTGGTGAAAACGCTTTAGTAACCGCGGAGTTACGTCACCCAAAACCCGTCACGTGGAAGGCGGTACTAAGGGAGCACGTGGAAAACAGAGCCAATAAAGTAGAAGACAGGACCCGCCATCATTCATTACTCCACCAACCACAAGAAGAGCAACACACAACAAACAACGAACAGCTGGAGTTATTATTCGAAAGGATGGCAATGCTAGCCGAACAGTACGACCAGTTTGACGTTGTATCCACCACGGAGGATGAGCTACCAGAGGATTCAATACAGACGCTGACACAGGCACTCGAAGACACCATTAGGCTAAACCAAGTCGACATCATAGACGAACCGACCGAGCCAATAACCGCCAAGTCAAGGGAAATCTGGGTCAGTGGTGCAACACACTGGAAGATCAAAGCAGCAATAGGAGAGAGAGATGAAGGAAGATGGCGATGCAAGGAGTGCGGATACGAGGGAGACAGGAAGAAGGTAGCGGCCCACGTTCGGCAACACTACACGTTCTTCTTCTGCCTGTGTGGTCGGAAGGACTCATGCATCGACGCCATCCGCCGACATGTCCACGCCCAAGACAGAGCAGTCGAGCATGGAGGGAAGAACAGGCCCATATACGAAGTCGACGCTGCCAGATATGAGGAGTTCTGCAGCACCATGGAATGGTCGACACCTCCACCATTCGGCATACCGACCCCCCAAGTAGAGGTAAAACTACAGAGACGTCTAACACCACCTAGACAAAGACAAACTACCCCCACAAGAAGGACTAACCAAGGGAGGCCGATGAGGATACGAGAGAGCAGGAAGCAGAGAGATCGAGCTAGACAGCTAGAGGAATACCGGAAGGAGTTTCACCGCAGGACGTACGACGCCCTCAAGCTATTAAGACGAGCAGAGGCTATAAAGGAGAAGATGAGAAGAGGACACCCATAAGGTAACACACCGACGCCGCCGACCTTGTTTTATTGGCCACCATCGCCAATGGGGCGGAGTGTGTGACGGACGGCGGCCATATTTTACCAGTATGACATTCTATGCATACACTCAATGACTATTTACTCTATGCACATTATACATTTATTTTACTCGTTCACCTTACACACAATTTTATATGCAACACATGTGCATGCACTCAGCCGTAGCGGCAAGGCCAGCCTTATCTTTTGTAAACTTATTCCTATTCGTCTAGCCCTTCTTTACAGGCGTGTCATACCATATTCTTTTGTACTGTCTTGTTTACATATTTATCAGTTATGTAATCTTTTATATAAATAGCCGTGTTAAGGCAGTAATAAAGCAGAGTCAGCTTGCCCCACTCTCAGAAGTTTCTTTGTTCTATAACAATAATAACTTCACAGCGCTAGTACATGCACAGTACACCGAATGCTCTATTACTCGAGTAGTAATATACAAGCAGATCAGCCTGGACCTCTGCTGGCCGAACCTAGCTCTGACTAGTTCGCCTTCAAAGTTCGGTCACTGAACTGCACTCTGCAGAATAGTGCGAACCTCTGCTGGCCGAACCTAGCTCTGACTAGTTCGCCTTCAAAGTTCGACCTCTGCCTTGCACATTGAAACAAGCTAACGCAGCCGGCAGCTAGACTAGTAAAATAGGAATGGTTACACACCATTCCCAAGGATACTAGTCGACCTGTGGAAGGGTTGTATTGCTCAGCGATAGACACAGTTGCCAACTCAGTTCGGGAAGTGTGCAGGTAGGCCGAGCTACCAACTCACACAGTGAAATCCTGCACAATATTATTAAAAAATCTCAGCTGTATAATAAAATTATTATTTATTTATCACTTGTAAAACATATAGTTAACTGTATTTATTATTTTTTCTTAGTTATAATAAAAAATTAAGAATAATCATTAATAGGTAACAAGATATTTAGTTACAATATTAATACTTACTCAAGAGCTTGAAACTTCTTTCCGTAAGCAACATAGCTAGCACCTGATACCAGCTCGCCCAAAGACTTTATTTCCGTGGTACCATCAGGGGTTTTGAGGTGCAATACCGCACCAAATCGAGGATTTAAAATTTCTGTAAGTCTTATTAAAAGAGCCTCAAAGCTTCTAGTAGATTTGGGATGAACCACAATAGCTTTAGCTTTGAAAAATAAGTCCCCATTTATGAAAACATGTATCGTTTTCCCTGTGACTATCTCTCGGTGAGTATGACTGTGTTGCATATTTAGCGAGTTTATAGCCCGTTTATAGCTAATTTTTAAGCAGTTTACTTAGTGAGGTAAATTTGTAGCAAAATCAAAATCCAGAAAAGTAACAACAAAAATTGAGAATTAACCTGACCCGAAAAAAGATAGGAGGTTGTTTGTTGTTGTTCGAGTTGTTCGTTGAAATAATAAATTCAACCGTTTGTCCCAGAAATACGAGCTAGTGCAAATACAAAAGTACTAGAAATCGACTTGCTACATATCCAGACGAACAATTTTCTATCTTTCAAACCCAATACTGCTATTATTGTTTTACACTACCCCTACTAGTTGTTGCAATCCGTTAATAAAAAGTATGGCACATGTGAAAATTATTAAACAGGAAAACGGAATCGTCGCATAGCAACATTGATATACCTGTAAACATTTACGAGTAAACTACGGGTTTGAGTTAGACGTCAATAATTGCCTCAGTTACTGAGATACACACAAAATTAATCACGTTTACAATTATGCGCTTAACAGGACATGGATCACAAACTAACTAATCGGTCTGACGACTTTTTATGGGCAGACAACTCCAATTAAAGTCAATTATCAACAAAAGCATAATTAAATCTTGACGAGTTTGATTGATGGCCATTAATCCAACCAGAGAATAGCTGAAGCAACAAAATACAATTCAAACAATGCAATACAAGAACAAAGTGAGTGTCTTTAAGCTTCTGCAATGTAATCTGCTTGTGAAAAGTTTCATGTGTCAGTCAGGCAAATCTATAAATGGTAAATTATGAAAAAAAAACCTAAAGCTCAGTGTGAATAAAAGTGAGTAAGTTAGTAGCTAGCTGCTACTGTTAGTAGTCACCATGATCATTGCTTGTTTCATAGCACCCATACATTTTTGAATAGCCGAGGAAGAAATGGCTTGCACAATAATAATGTCCAGCCAGTACCATTTTACTAACAATACAACACCTTCAGCCACACTCAATAATTCTAATCAGTAAAATTACAAAGTTGATCAAATTTTGAAACAAGTTCAATATTATAGCAAGTCAACATCCTTTCCTCTACTGCCACGTGTTCTTTGTAATACATAAAATCTATACGTAACTTTTAACAAAATGATATGTAATTATTACACTTGTCGTAGAAAGGAAATAAAGCAAAAGTTTATTTCTAAGAACACGACACAGTGAGTCTAATAACATCTTTCATGATATAAAACAAAACAACTTTTGCTCTAACACGCGTTGTTTCTTGGCTTCATCAGAGAGATGAATCTAGCGCAGTTAATAGCTCTCTACTCAGATGAGAGGACGTACAGGCTGCTGCTGCCCTATCCGTAGAGAGAAAATGCGCTACAAGAAACTTTATCTTCTATTCATCTGTCTCGTGTTAAGCCTTGAGGTCTGCAGCACGTATTATATTGCTCTTCACCTTTTCTATTATATTTACTAACCTAGGATTTTGTCGGCATCCAAAAATTATATTCACATGCACAAAGCAGTTGTTTGCTGGGATAAAAATAAATTCAATAACGATAAATGAAACCTATAAAATTGTTTCGTTTGTTATTATTATCATCTAATATTTGTAAAAAGATATTTTTAAAATTATACGTTCATAAATTTATACGAAACTGTACGTGAAATTTTCTGACGTTTGAAGTTGACAACTATATAATAAGGAAATTCGGACTAACATGGGCAGAAAAGAATGCAGACACGGCAGAAATGAATGCAGACACAGCAGAAAAGAATGCAGACGCAGCTGGAATGAATGCAGACAGCAGAAATGAATGCAGACACAGCTGGAATGAATGTCTACAGACTGAAATTCCTGGCGACATATAAACTATCGCTTTGCGTTCATTCCAGGGGAAAAAAAATAACATTTTTTTCTGAAAGTTGGCAACTCCTGGAACAATGTAGGCACTTCCGGAATTAAACCCCAAAAATTTCTTCTTTATAGCATAGTCGACATTCTTTCCAGTTGCGTCTGCATTCATTTCTGTCGCTGTTCATTCCTGTCTACATCTGTTCCAACTCATTAAAGCAAAGTATTAGATTTTCATTGTAAAAACGAATTCAGATTTTCTCATTCAAATCCAAAAAAACACATAAATCGCATGACATTGATCTATATTTCTATGTCAATTTTATTTCTTTTTATTTTCTTTAGCAAACCGTCAGCAATGAAGACTCCTACTTTCGAAAACAACCAAACCGATGCTTGGTGAAGGATTCTGTAATTTACCCTTCTAGAAACTTGCTGGCTTGTATGGATCTTTGTGTGCAGATGGGTGATGAGTGTTCTGCAGTGTCTTTTGCTGACAACTACTGCAATGTGTCAGCTTTACCTGCAACAGAAACTTCTACCTGCGACTCGGCTATAACATATGATAAAGTTTTGGCTAAAACAAAGAATGTAATGGAGTCGTCTTCTCAATCTGTAATAGTGGAAACTCGGCCCGTCAGCACTACTACTGCTGTTATACAATATTCGGTAGCAGCAATATCGCACAATATAGCTTTAGGTATGTGATGAGGAAAAAAATTTGAATTATTCCGAAATACTTTTCAGAAATAATGGTCACAGTTTTCTATTTTTGCAGGAAAACCAGTTTCATCCAGCTCCGTGAACACAGGAAGTGCTGAAATGGTGACCAATGGAGTTTATGAAGATACTTTGGATGTTATTTGCACTGAATGGGTACGTTTACTCAGCTAACATAGGTTATTTCAAGGTCGTCAAAGAAATTCCATCAATAAAAGCTTCTTACTCGAGTGTTTTATTTTTTGAAAAAAATTCGTGTAAGCGTTTTTATTTTTCGCTATTCAAGTTTTCAAATCCAGCTTTGGTTTGTAGCTGTTTTTGAAATTTAAACTTTATTTTATGTAAAACAATGCTTTTCATAAAAGAGAAGAAAAAAACATTTGAACTCGCTGTTATGATAGAATTGTTTACATCGTCTGTAACTTGTATCAATTTCTCTTCTCTCAAGACAATGCACAACACAATAACGATTGACTTGGGGAGTCTACACTTGGTGGAAAGTATCAAGTTCTGGGCTGAAGTCAACTATTACATGAATCGTAAGTAAAAAATCTTGTACTAAACTTGATTGGAGTCGGAGGTGAGTATGACCAGTAAAAACTCTGACCATTGTTATATTTTTAGCTCACAAAGCTGCAAATCTTGTGGTCAAAGTTGCCGGCACACTCGGAGGTTTGTTATCAAACCAGTCGATTTGTGCAACGCGCTCAGGTGACCCGCCACCACGGCCAGAGGTGTTTCTCTGTCAGCCGTCGAAGATTGGTCAATATGCGCAAGTAGCGATGGTTAGCGAATATGCAGAGTCATTTTGTTTGTCTGAGGTAGAAGTATTCAGCTAAAGTTAATCTATGGAATATGGCTGCTGACTAAGCCGCAAGCTAATGTTGGCTGTCTACTATATCTCTCACTTTGTTTGGTTATTGTTGATGCTGCATATATTAAACTTTCAGCTGATCAAATTTTGCTATAAAGTGCAAAAACAATAAATAGTTTCTGTATAAACAATTAATGCACATGCCTTTTCAAGTAAATGTAAACAATTTGAAGGCCTCTTTGGTGGTTTTTGTATCTATATGATATATCTATTGTTTTGTGTCTATATGATATATCTATTGTTTTATGTCTATATGATATATCTATTGTTTTGTGTCTATATGATATATCTATTGTTTTGTGTCTATATGATATATCTATTGTTTTGTGTATATATGATATATCTATTGTTTTATGAACAGCAAGTTGAGCAACAGCACTTCAACATTATATTTTTATTTTGTGTATGTTATTTAACTGGTAAATGTGAAGTTATGTGCCCTTGTGTGGGGATAAAAACACATAGTACAGGTTTTAAACGTTAATGTTTTATTTTATTTGTGAAGTCCATGTATGATCAATAATTTATGGTGTGATCACTACAAAATGTTGCACGTTGTTCAAGCAGGAATTTCCCAAACTCGTTGGACATGTTATAACGGAAAACCCAGTAGTAGCTTAGCTTGGAAAGCAAACAGTGATAAACACAAAAAACCAATTAAACATAAAAACTAACAACCTGTATTTATGTTTGTTCAAGTTGGGGCATTCCCATTTTATCCTTGTGTTATAAAATTTTCCAAAAGAAAGTCTATCTCGACTGCACACTGGTGTAAGATGAAGGTCATACTGCAATGGTTATAGAAAAGCAACAAAACCCTGAACCTATAATGCTCTACCAAGTGGCTGTAGTCACCCAAGCAACAGAATCTAGATACAAAATGGATGCCGAGTCTATCACATGAGTACACGCTGCCGCGTGCAATCACTCGGTGGTTAACTGGTCATGTCAAACTCATTCAGTGAGACATCAACAGTTTAATCATTTCACACAGCTGTTGAAATGAGTGAGAGCAAGCGTGGGTGAAACTGCTGACAGAGGCAGCGACAGCGGCAGGATCATATAAAAATACACACTTGATACATTGAAAAGCCAGTGGAAGGCTGTTAAACAAATCATAAATATGCCTCGATAGTGGGTCAACATGAACAGTTCCTTCAGTGAATAACACTTTTTGTCTCTGAAGAGAAACTTTCTAATCAGTGCTTGCTAGTTAGTAGGGAACTTAACTAGTTATGTTTGTTATATCCACCATTTACTGTGAGATATACAGGTAATATATGTAAATACACAGGTAATATAGATGTACATATACAAGTAACATATGTACATATACAGGTAATATATCTATACATAGACAAGTAATATATGTACATATACAGGTAATATACATGTGCATATACAGGTAATATATATGTACATACACAGGTAATGTATATGTACATATACAGGTAATATATCTATACATAGACAAGTAATATATGTACATATACAGGTAATATATGTACATATACAGGTGATATACATGTACATATACAGGTAATATATATGTACATATACAAGTAATATACTTGTACACTAGTGGCTTACCCTTTGTAACAGCAATGAAGGGGTATATTTAATTGAGCACATCATTGGCCTTTTCCCCAGCCTCTTTTCGCTTGGTTTTTTTCATGGTTGCCTTCCCCGTGGTAGCCTCCTCCCGTGGTAGCCTCCTCCTGTGGTAGCCTCCTCCTGTGGTAGCCTCCTCCTGTGGAAGGCTCCTCCTATGGAAGCCTCCTCCTGTGAAAGCCTCCTCCTGTGGTAGCCCCTCCTGTGGTAGCCTCCTCCAGTGGAAGCCTCCTCCTGTGATAGCCTCCTCCTGTGGTAGCCTCCTCCTGTGGTAGCCTCCTCCAGTGGAAGCCTCCTCCAGTGGTAGCCTCCTCCTGTGGTAGCCTCCTCCAGTGGTAGCCTCCTCCAGTGGTAGCCTCCTCCTGTGGTAGCCTCCTCCAGTGGTAGCCTCCTCCTGTGGTAGCCTCCTCCTGTGGTAGCCTCCTCCTGTGGTAGCCTCCTCCAGTGGTAGCCACCTCCAGTGGTCGCCTCCTCCTGTGATAGCCTCCTCCTGTGGAAGCCTCCTTCTGTGTCTACCTGCTCACATTTAATGACAATTTTATCATTAATGCATACTTTGAGAGTAAATTAGTTGGGAAATCAAATATCAGTATTATTTTATAATAATGCAATGGTAACATGGCAATGGTCTATCATCTTCTTGTCATTGTTTTAAGACTATCAACGATGATACAGAATTCGTTTAGAAGTCAATTTTGCTGCCAATTGAAATAAATGAAGAGATTATTATTATTATCATCATGGTAATGAGATATTTGTTTGTTGTCGAAAGACAACCATGATAATAAACAGGAACAACATCGTATCTCATATGATCATGTATTATTATTATTATTTGCTCAATATCTTTGATAAGAAACATTTTTTTTAGTGAATTAAGTCAAATCCAAATCTGAATAACGTGTTTGTACTAATAAATAGATAAAATATGTGAAAACTGACAACTTACACAGACTGACAAACGTTTTTGCTTTCTTTTGAAAGTGCACCCTATAGCATTATAAAATCAACTAATGATCAGCGCAATGTATCGTCGTCACCTCTTAAAATTCGGTATGCTTTGTTACTGAAAAAAAAGGATGTACTCGCGACGTCGCCAAAAGTAGTTGTGTTTTCACCATTTAAAAACGCTAAAACTCCCCCCCCCCCCGCCATACAATGGAGAGTTCTTACAACAGATTTTTTCTCTCAGTGTAGCGATTTAGCGACCATTCAGCTGGAATGGCAGATACACAAATGCACACATGGACAGACAGAAAGCCAGAAAGACGTTTAGTTCTACAGGTAATATATGTACATATCCAGGTAATACATGTACATATTGCATGTGTATAATAGATCTGCAGGCAAAGTTAGAAATAAATGATTTAGCGATTATTGGTTATTTATAAAACGCCGACCAATCCTGTGATTGCGTTAACAACTTCCTTGTGCTGTCATATCCTATTTATAACTATATTGGTTGTACCAGGGAAGGCACTTACACCATAATTAACAATCCAATACAAGATCTTGCCTGGTCAGAGCTGGGACCAATCATAGTGTGTCTCTGGCTAGTCATGTGACAGCGGTTAATGGACTCATAAGGATTTTAGAATATTCACCTTTTTTTGCCATAAAAACAGCAGTGTACGAGTTTTAGATACTGAAGAGTGGTGAACATGAACAGTTTCTGGCCAATTTTATCTGTTTCTTCATTTAATCGATCAACATACGACAATGATAAGTGATGCAACACTTTCTATTATGGCATTGTGCAGGAAGGAAACCCATTCATTTAACAAATGACCCATCAAATTCTTTGTACTGATGTTGATCAATAATCAACCGATAGATGCGCAACAACGCTTGCTTGTCACGGTTCACTGACAGTGACAACCAGCTGTGACTTATGACCTTTCGTAACAATAATATACTAGCTTTTAGTCAGCTCGCTTACAAGCGGGAAGCGTTTGCTTATCGGTAGTGTGAGCGTGAGCAGTCCAATCCACACAAGTTACTCATTTCACAACCAGCCATCGAAATAGCTGACAGTTTTGTAACAACATACCACAAAACCAGCTCACTCTAGGAGCTGCATTTCACTATTGTAAAGGATGTATGTGCTACAGAACACAGCCGTTCCGTTGCATTGTTGTGGCTTAATTCTTGTACTAATAGTCAAATTGGTCTCTATTCAGACGACTTCAGCGAAGACGACTATTACTAGAGAACCAACAAGTGAGTATTGCAATAGTCTTAACTTTTCAACTTGTTTGTCGCAATGATACTCCGTTTCCTTTGTTTTGCGTAGAGTAAGAGTATAATAATCATCATTCATCATTTCACAAACTACTGGCGCTATTTACAATACATTTCACCCATGGTTGTATGCATCTATCAATAGTTTACAGCTTACGATTATAACAACAGTAACAACAGTGTAGTTTGAAATTTTCCTGCGCATGTGTGTGTGGCTACTAGTTGTTATTGACAAGGATTTTTGTGTATTTAAATTGTAAACATCTGTCTGTCTTCCTCTCACAACTGTCCCCGACTCATAATCGTTTAAACCAAATCATGGAGCTTATTATTGCGCAAACAGTGCAAGACTATTTTGTTGTGAAATACAGGATATGTATTATGTTTGACTTGAGCAGTAAATAACCATTGTTGTTGGCTGTTACAATAATATATAGATAGATAGTCTTTATTATTGGCAAAAGTTTCACTTTTTCTTGTGTTATACCGGATTGCACTCCTTTTTTTGTCAGACTTCTGTCACACTACTCTGCCAGTTTAGCTCATCTTTAGACATCAGTTAAAATGCTTAGTTTGCCTTTTTGAATGACCTGACTGGTTGTTAACTGTCTGGTATGATTGTTAGCAAAGACAATGCAAGTCAATTGTCACTCTTTTAAGCACTCATAGTGATTAGTGACCCTGCAAGGTCACTAATAGTGATAAGTCATCAGGTTAATAACTTGTACTGTAGATTCCCACTATAACTTATCATCTCTAAAGAGTAGATGTAAGCTTCTCTCTATCTGTAGTTTGTTACTAATTGTTTGTAAAGTGATAGTGTCTCTAGTTTGTGACTAATAGTTTGTACAGTTGGTCGTATTTATTTAAATTTAGTAAAACTTGGTAAACAACAACGATACAACGCTGTTGTAACTAGCTACTACTACTACTAGCTACTACTACTACTAGCTACTACTAGCTACTACTAGCTACTACTCCTGCTACTACTACTAGCTACTTGCTACTTGCTACTGCTACTGCTACTGCTACTACTACTACTACTAGCTACTACTGTTGTGAATCATTCAAGTCTTGAGGCGTACTAGTAAGACAGGATTGAAATGTAGCTTTTGCATCAGTATTAAAAACAAGCAAGCATTACTGTTGTAGGCAGTATCAATGGTACAACTGATACAGATACTACAACATTTTCTCCTGCTACAGTGTCTAATGACACCACAGGCTATCCTGATCCTAATACTGATACTCCGCCAAGGAAATCTCAGGCGGTTACTATAATTGTATCAGCTGTAGTAAGTGTCCTACTACATTCACGTAATTCTCTGTAACCAAGGCTATTCTCTGTAGCCAAGGCTATTTTCTGTAGCCACGGCTATTCTCTGTAGCCAAGGCTACTTTCTGTAGCCAAGGCTATTCTCTGTAGCCAAGGCTATTCTCTGTAGCCAAGGCTATTTTCTGTAGCCAAGGCTATTCTCTGTAGCCAAGGCTATTTTTTGTAGCCAAGGCTATTCTCTGTAGCCAAGGCTATTCTCTGTAGCCAAGGCTATTTTCTGTAGCCAAGGCTATTTTCTGTAGCCAAGGCTATTCTCTGTAGCCAAGGCTATTTTTTGTAGCCAAGGCTATTCTCTGTAGCCAAGGCTATTCTCTGTAGCCAAGGCTATTTTCTGTAGCCAAGGCTATTTTCTGTAGCCAAGGCTATTTTCTGTAACCAAGGCTATTCTCTGTAGCCAAGGCTATTTTCTGTAGCCAAGGCTATTCTCTGTAGCCAAGGCTATTTTTTGTAGCCAAGGCTATTCTCTGTAGCCAAGGCTATTCTCTGTAGCCAAGGCTATTTTCTGTAGCCAAGGCTATTTTCTGTAGCCAAGGCTATTTTCTGTAGCCAAGGCTATTCTCTGTAGCCAAGGCTATTTTCTGTAGCCAAGGCTATTCTCTGTAGCCAAGGCTATTCTCTGTAGCCAAGGCTATTCTCTGTAGCCAAGGCTATTCTTTGTCTATGGCAGTGCTGTTCACCCTCTTCCCATTGGCCAAATATCATCAAATCTTTTTCGAGCTGGACAGTTGGAATACCTGCGACACAGTGACCAAGAATAAATTTTTAATCCGAATCAAAAGACTATTAACTCTTGCTCATGATCATGCGGCATCATAAATTGGATGATGGGGAATGCGAGAATATTGTTCATTTGCCCGAGTGAGGACAACTTTTACAGATTTGTTTGTATTTAGGTTTTTATTTTTGCCTTTCAGAGGTGTGTTAGAAAAACAAAAAATAGAAAGTGTAAAACAAAAAACGGAAGATGGCGATGGCCCATTGGAACATATATAGAGCAGAGCTCACAATCGCTGGCACGGTTTAGCGAGTCAAACTAACAAGAAGGCTAAAGTGATAAACTGAGGTTTCCGTGAAATGTCAAAGTGGTGCTGTCATGTTCGAACTTTCATTTTTGTGTATTTATTACGGGTTGTCATGTTTAGCCCGCACAAGGAAAACTTGTTTTGATGATACATAATACTGAGAAATAGTACTGATTAATAAAAGACTTGGTTACACTGTGCCCATGCACCCATAGCAAGGATGCTACAATGTGCCTGCCACTGGCTACATAGTTCGAAGTAATGTAACCTGTCAATGTACTGGCACACATCGCGAGTTGGTGCTGAACTAGCAACTAGTATTACACAAAGCGTGGCTTTATGGTTGATTGTATTTCCCGGTATGGCTTCATATTAATTAACTTCCGATTGGTTATTTATTGGTGGTTGGTAACAATTGAAAGAAAGCGACTACTCTTTTGCATGTTTGTTATTTTCATGCTACGAGTCATTATTATTATTATTATTGCTATTATATATAATTATAGCTGTTTGTTGCATCTATTATTATCAACAATACTAAGTATGTATTTTCTTTAGGAAATGTCCGAATTACAATCACTATATTCCTATGGCTCGAATTCCTTCGGGTTGAATGTTCATTGGTGTTGGTGCAATTTCATTCAGGTTGGCACTGCTAACCGTTCCTATAGTAATGCGAATTGAAATCATATGTGTGAGTTGTCCCTCCCTGTAAGTGAGTAGCGAGCGCAATAATTTTGTCGTTGTTACCGTAGTGACACGAGCGAGGATTGTTGAACAGTTGTGTGCTCACAGCACACGATTAATAATAATACTAATAATAATCAGTAGATGATTAATTATACAAACAACTATTATTACACAATATTATACGTATTATATATCAATAACTATGATATAATTTAATAAATAGTAATAATACATAATAATTCAGTAGTTTGTCCACCTACTAAATGCAGCTATGATTCTTTGAACTCTGCCATCGATACATCTACAATTGTCAGTTTCCCGAACAAATGATAAAAATGTGATAATTTCACTGTTATTAAAAAAACTGACGAGCGCTTCCAAATAATTTGCAGACAAAATGCTAGTTTAACGCTTTCCCTGACAAATGAGCTGCTCAAGCAATGCAAACATCAACACGAGCGATTCCCATGATTCTAATGAATGCTCAACCGAACCAATATGGTGTAGGCTACCGTATTGAACTAATGGGAACCAACCCAAACCAGCCCGTTTGCTTCTTCATTCCCATGACCTGATTGAATGATTGATGAGTTGAACCCGAATGAATTCGAACCATTGGAACGCATTTTCGGTCAAGTGAACGCGAAGTCACGATCGTGACAAATGGGCAAATTTCTCTTGTTTCGGCGAGTACAAAATAGCATTTCTTCACAGTGTGGCTTCGCGAGAGATTTAGCGCCAGGGTGTTTGTGGGAACAATGTTTGTTTGCTGAAATAGGAGTTGTCTTCTCCTTATTCATGTATCGCTATTAAAAGTAGTCGTTTTTGGCAATCGATATTTCCATTTTGTATACAGCAATAGAAATAACGAGTCGTCATCATGCAAGCAACGACAGTTGTTGCAAGGCCGTAAGAATTATAATAATTTATTATGTCGACTATCTGTCTCACAGCTTCAAAACATGAGTGATGACAAAAATTATTGTTCATTTGTTTATGTTGTTTTAGTAGAAATAATTGTTAATAATAATAATATTGTTTTATTATTATTAAATTTTCATTCCTTGTCTTCTCTTACAGTAGTTATATGTCATTGAAGCTAACTCAGTATAAAAGATTTTTCTTCACGGCTTCTTGTACTACCAGGTTCGCATGCATAGACCTAGTATTATTATCTAATAATAATACTAATAGTAATACTAGGTCTATGTTCGCATGTGTCCAGTTTGAAGAACATTTGAAAATTAGTCGAGTTCTTCGCGTTCGCTTAGCCAAAAGCACTTACTACCCAGCGGTCCTACTACATTGATTTGATTTGTGATGGCCATGCAAGCTCTGCAAAATATTCGTCTATTTGTAATTGGGTCCCGGCAGCTTTATATAGATGACGCGAGTAATGGAAATATCGTAAGCCCGGTTGCCACGACCTGTATCACTAAAACGAAAGTCTAAAGGCTAATTTTAACAAGATAATCAAACTTTTTGTTCTCATTTATGGCAGTAGATAGGTATGGGTGTATAATAATGACGTGCCGTTAACCTAAACTAAATCATAACAGTACATGGCCACTGTCGAAGCAAGCCACTGTAACTTACCAAGGGCGTACCATCATTAGTTTATGTTGGCAAGCTCAATCGAGCCTGAAATACAAAACAATGGCTCTACCGATCATTATAATATTTTTTCATCAATTGAATAAACCAAAATCTTTTCCAAATGCTAAATTGATCCCATTGAACTTTCTCAACAATATATTTTTTTGTCATATCAGCCGCTTGAAGTATCACAAATCAGGATAATAGTCAAGCAAGTTGTGATAGGGCATCATACTAAACAGAAATACCAATTATAAGCAGCCAATGCGCAGTTAGAATGATCCATGTTGGTTTGTGTTACGATCAAGCCTCTCGAACTCCAGATGTAACACCTGTCCTATCATGAGGCCTTTCCATGGCCCACACCTATCGGCTTTTGTATTTTATCAACAAACCAGCAACCGGCAATTTTTTGCTCAGTGGAATTGTTCTGCTGCAAACAGTTGGCCGTGTAATTTGTACTATTGCTAAACAATACTAGTTAGTTCATTTGGTAGGTACTTGAATAGTTGTACTTAATCTTTATCACCATATTTCATTGCTAGCTGACCAACACAAACATAGTAACTTGTGGCAGTGCTTGGATAGTACTTCAGTAGTTGGTTCAATTATTTTATATCCTGATTGTTTCTCGTAGCAGCGTAGCAAGCACCCAGTAGCTAGTAGTCACTCAGTCTCTAGTTAGTAGTCACTCAATCTCTAGTTAGTAATCACTCAGTCTCTAGTTAGTAGTCACTCAGTCTCTATTTAGTAGTCACTCAGTCTCTAGCTAGTAGTCACTCAGTCTCTATTTAGTAGTCACTCAGTCTCTAGTTAATAGTCACTCAGTCTCTAGTTAGTAGTCACTCAGTCTCTATTTTGTAGTCACTCAATCTCTAGTTAGTAGTCACTCAGTCTCTATTTAGTAGTCACTCAGTCTCTATTTAGTAGTCACTCAGTCTCTAGTTAGTAGTCACCAGAGTTATATATAGTTTGTAAAGAGTGTAGACAATGACGTAATTTTTTACCGTAGTGACGACGGAAGTGCACCACTCCACTATATAATTTCATGGTTGGAGGTAGACTTTATCACCCTAGAATAGCAACACTGTATCAAGCTTTTTTCTTGTTGTACTGTCCATTTTGATTCTTTGAAGAGTTATATTCTCAAAGCACCAACTGGTTTGATAATCTCTTGTTTGAGCAAGCATCTACAGAAGGCCGAACAGCGCTCTAAATTACGTGGTTGTCAACAGCATTTCAATGGCGTTTAGATATTATATTAAATAATAGCAATTGAACTTTTTTGTTTTGAAAATATGTTCTCTGTAATACAGTCTAGCCAGGAAATAGAAAAACTGGAAAATGTATATATTAGCTGTTTATCACAAATTCAATCACAAATATGAATTAATTATAAATAATAATGGCACTGATCATATTAATTATTGTTGATAATGGTCAAGGAGTACTATCATCAAAGTTCAGTGTTCTGGTTCTAGCAAACAAGTCAAGTGAATTGATTGTGTTTATCATGAAAAATAATTACCAGAGTGAGCATTTTGTTGAGTGAGCAGTGAGCATTGTTATCAATAATTATATTGTATATAAATACCACTATTCTCAATGGAAAGCATGAAAAATAATGAATTATTGCTAATAATAAAGTTGTTATTCATGGGTTATAATTAAATAATAAAAATGACAAATGTGGTTATTAATATTGCATAATAGTCATATAAAGCTATTAAACATAATTTATAACAAATATTGTTATGTGGAGGATATGGTTAAAATTATGGGCTCATTTGAAAGCTCAAGCAACGAGCAATGTGAAGCCAGGAATACTTTTTTGTTTTACTGCTGATTAACATGAGAATAATCTAAAGAACTTTTCAGGTAACCGCCAGCAGACTTTCTGCCGCCACCGGAAGTGACCCTTATATAAAATCCTCTGGACACGGGCGGCCAAACTCTCCTAGTAGACTCAAGTAGTCGGTCAGTCAGACCACAGTGATATAGTTATTATATCACTGTACGTCAGACCAAATAGGCAGCATGTGACCGGCTGCCTCAAGTTCCGGGTTCACAGTCCACTAGATTTATGAAATTTGTCATCAATCTGAATTTGTCCAATCTATTTATTGATGACATCGAGTCACCACATCAGCCATTTTATCCCCATACAAAGTCGCCACTCTGTCTACACTGTGCAGAATTGTTGTTTCAGGTCTTGTCTCAGCACCCCAATATAAGTATTCGTGTTTTATATAGGCAGTCGTAGTTGTTCTAACGCCAATAGTTATAACAGTACTCATACTTCGATGCAAAAGGAAAAGAAAATTGGTTAGAAAGAAGGTTGCTGCAATTGAGCAAGGGGAAGTGATTGAACAGTCGGTGAGGAATAACAGTCACTTACTGGCTCCGGCACACACAGAAGATGAAAGTGAGGACTACCTTGTACCAACTCCTTCACGCAGTCCTCGCGCTAGTCTAGTTCCTATGGTGGGTTACAGAATCTTGCTTTTGATGCTACCGCGATAGTTTTTGCTTGCTAACATTAAGCATGTTTTCAGTAACCAATGCTCCGCCAAATTTTAAAAAATATATAATTAGTTGCTATTTAGCATGTGGATCAACTAAACCCTCACTAAAGAATTGCTTGTAAACATTCATTTATCATTTTGTTTATTGCACTTCACCTTTTGTTATAAAACAAATTCACTTGTCAAAGTATTTGTTTGAATTCAGGAGTTTCAGTCCACTGCGTATCAAAGAAAGTTAGTTACAGCGCATTCACGTCAGCATCGTTGCAGACGGACATCTTTTATCTAAATAACTATGGATGGCCATGAATATTTCATTCACTCCGCCTTTGAAAGCACTTTTTCGATTTTTTGCACCTATAAGGGAGTTGACTCCCTTTTACTCTGTTTGCTAGTGTCAATAGTTCAAGGTGTGACAACTCCCTTGCAGACCAAGTGATCATTGTATCTCTAAAAAGCCTTTGTTTCATGTTGAAAAGATTAATGCATACCCACAAAACCTGTAGAACTTTCGCCAGCTTGTACAGCTAGTCTAAATAATGTTAGGAGTTGTGTTCTCTCATATTAGCAAAATAATATTTACCGAATATTTATATCATTTCACAATAACATGAATTGTTATAACCACCATGTGTAGGTTGTTACCACTATTAACCGCAATTCATGGTTTAAAATTAAGGCTTCATTTCAAAGTGACACTTTTCAAAAGATTTATTTGTGAAAATGATCATTTTAAAATCATCTTATGTCTTTTAATATATACATGTAACAGATTTTTTGCCGTGCGCCTCAAATTTTGCGTCAGATAGCTTTTACATTGTTGTATGCGTATGTAGGTAATTGTGTATGTATGGACGTAATTGTGTACGTGTGTATGTGCGTTTGTACTTATTTATTTCTATGTGTTTATGTGTGTACATGCGTATGCATGCAAATGTGTACGTACGCCAGACCCTTGTACATGCTTGTGTATCTGGAAGTAACTTTTGATTATTCACTGAATTTCTATTTGATTTTGGTCTAATTTTTAGTTGGTGCTATTCTTTGTTGAATGGCCGATGCGGTTTTCGGCAGTGTTTAGCGGCCAGCAAAGACCAATGTGTAGCTAAACCAGCCTGGGCTTAATAAAATTCTCTTGAGAGAAAAATTCATAACACAGCTTACGCGTAATGGAATTGACCCTGTAGCTTAGTGGTCTACACATGTTCATTTATATCATAAATATATTTCGAAAACGGCGGAGCAATTGTTAGGTGAGGATGAAAAGGGCCACGGGGAGAATGCAAGGTGGGGTAAAGTGGTTGGGGGGTTGCTACGCCAGTCAGTATTGCATGTAAGGTGGTTGGGGGGTTGCTACGCCAGTCAGTATTGCATGTAAAGTTGTTATACAAAATGATTGATAAAAATTTATAAAAAATCTTGATTAAAGTGTTACGAATATGCCTTATATTTCTTCACTGTCTGTAGACAATAAGCTGTCGGTATACAACTTTGTTCCATGTTGCCACCTCCACAATGTAGAGCTGACCCTTGACAAGTGACCAGATTCACAATTTTTGCAGGAAGGAAATGGAATGATAAATGCGCAGAATGGTTCGTACAACAATGTCAAGGTCGAAGATGAAGATGTAGGAGATTACGTTGGCCCAGAAGATTACGTTGGCCCAGATGTACTAGCGAATGACCTTGTAGTAACCGCTGCACCAGATATTATCTATGAGAACACTAGTGATCTGCCAGACCAGATATATGAGAACACTCAGCCTCGAGTTGACCACAGCCCGCCAATGTTGACTTCCAACGACTCTCTTGACACTTCAGACAATGAATATTACAATTTTGTGGGAGATATTGCACCCAGGGTACCTCATTGAGGATACACAACATGAAACTGTGCAATTGGTTCTATACCAAATCTTGCCCCCATTTCACTTTCTCACTGTTTTAATCAGGAGTTGCCTCATTTACACTGTGAGAGGGCAACTTCTCAAATTTTGTACCATATATTGGAAATTTATTATTCATAATTAGCATTGTATTTTTTGGATAAATATTTTTTTGCATTTTCATGCAAATGATCCACAATTTTCAGTAATGTAAAATGAAAAGGATCAAAACTTAATTTTTTAAGCTACATTTTTATATATACTATAATTTTTTTGTAATGCAATTTTCCACTTTAAAGTCATTGCGTAACAGTTCAATGTTGCATGTATATTTTACAGTATATTATCATTAGAACTCCAGCTCACTCAGAATTATATGCATTTCGTTTTGTTTAAACTGCCAGCTCAGAAAATTTCTGTGCTGTAGTTATGTTTAAGTGTATATAGTTTTTCAACTGCTGTTACTATGGCAACTGTAATTGGTTAGCTGCCACTTCCTGTTGAAGTAGCTGCCATCATGCTTGTTCATATAAAGATATCACTTTACAGATTAAAATCTTTGGTGCTGATCTGCCGACTGCTTGTTGATTTCCGTAACATGCAGAATTATTGAACATCATTCTCTGCGCATTAGTCAAACCAGCATTTGAGTAGCCATAGAAGCGCACAACCACAAACATAGAATGAATCGGTTGCTTCCTAATTTAATAAAAAAAATTTGCATGTTAAAGTGAAATGATGTTGGTGGAAGTAATGTTGTCAATTACAGTGGATTGAACAGCAGACTTCCTCACAATTACTGTGTGTTGATCAGAGCCTAGCGACAGCATTTAGTAAAACGCTGTCGTTGGGTTTTGATGTTTCAGAAATTTTCTTGTATGACATTAAACAATTAAATAATATCATATAATAATTCTTACAAGGGAATTTGCATAGCTTGGAAACATTTAGGTGTCAAATGTAAGATTCCTGTGATTAGCTAAAACCTGTTATCACAAAATGTAATTGCCTTAAAATCAAAAGTGTTTGAATGCTTTTAAAATAGTACAATTGTTTAGCAAGGTATCTTTTTACATTGAAATTAATTGGGAGAACGCAGCAAATAGCTTGAGTAACTGCATCTCGATACGAGCTTTGTGGTTAAACAAATAAAGAACATCGAGACGATGTTCCTATTTATGGAGCTTCACGCAATAAATTCATATTCTTATGTAATGAATTGGAACTTCCAAGACCATTCCACTGTTTTACAAACCATACAAGCACTTTTGAGCAGATTTAAAAATTTTTGGAAAAGTTTAAAACGAGCGAATGCTTCAAGAATAGTTGAACTATTCTAAAACCTAAAGTACTATTTTAAAATGGTCTGAAATGTTCTGAGACTATTTGGAAAAGTTTTATACGAATTAAATTGAGCAGGTATTTTGAATAAAAACATGGTCTCTAAACATGTGTAATGATCAGTAGATATAAAACAAGTCATTCAACAGGTCTATGATGGTATGACTGTGAGTCTACATACATATCGCATTAAATCGATGTAATCTCGAAACTAAATTATACAAAAATGAAGAGTTTTATTAACTTATTTGTACTAAAAATGGAGTAAATAAAATAATAATTTTTTTTTCATTCATTTGATTACAATTTTGATAATCAGTGTTTGATAAGAAAATCGCTAGCCATTCGTGGACCATATATATATATTTTTTAAATGAGGCCAGAAAGTCAGCTTGGATTTTGAAAGTATGTTAAGCACTTGAAAAATTTTGTTCAGTGTTCAGATAGTTTGCAAAAATTTGCTTTTGAAAGAGTTCAGGCAGTTTTGAAATTGTTTTGAGGCTTTAAAATACGAAATATACAAAACCACTTGGTGACAAAAATCTCTCTACAGAACGTATATCCAGTTGCATATTTGATAATGTTTAATGCACGCACCCCGGTTGTAAGCGAATATCCAATGAGTTGTTTTCCACCAGTGCTTATCTTTCGGCTAGTTGTTGAGTTATCTTCTCTTCATTGTAAATTTGTGTTAATGGTTTATTTGTGATGCAGTTGCAAATAATTAGATATGATGCAGATATACAGTAATCTTTTTATTGAATCACATTTCTCTTCATCAGTTTTTTCAAAATTTCAACGTGAAAAACTGTTTTCATGACGTAAAAATGTGATATCTTTCATACTTGAATTTAAGAATAAATTTTGATTTTTTACGCGCGAACCACTTCAAGCGATATCAAAGAAATAGACAACGAAATTGACTGCTTTTAGGCCTATCAGAAGGTTAACATTCTGTCTAGCCAGTTCTTACATCATAGCTACCAGAGCTTTATCAGAGTTTCGGGTATTTATATACTAAAACTTCCATATAAAAGCTTTTGTAACATAACCTACCAGCTATGAAAGCTTTTATGCGTGACAAAAAAAGCTTACATATATCTTATGTGATGTTGAATTGCACAGAGCAGTACAAAATTACAGGCATGAGTGTTTCAACGAAACAGAAAAACCGGGACTGGAAAACCACACAAGAAACAGAAAGTTATCCTCCCATGTATTTAATATTTCTATGGCTGGATGTTATAATTACTCTCTCTCTCTCCGCCCATGCCAATATATATTTTGTCTAGTGCTAGACAAATATCAAAATCAGATGCACCCAGTGCTTAATGAACTAGAATGTAATACAATCCAAAGTACAGAACAAACTAACACTTCATTATAATACATGGTACGTATATGGTAGCCCTCGTAGCCTAACAACGAACAGTTAAGCACAGCAGCTAGAATACAAACAAACAAGAGCAACATTAACAGCAGGAGTGGGAAAAGTACTACGAGGAAGCTAGTAATTTTGAGATGGGCATTTATCTGTGGCGCTCATAGAAAAGCATTTCAGCGAGACGATCAAATTAAATAAAAAATTAAACAAAAACAGTGTCAGACAGTTTTACTCATGCATGCCCACCGTAAGTGATGAGTACACAAAAGAAAATCTACTAAAAGGTGAAAAATAAAAATAGATATCTTTATGCCACTAACTGTTTTTCAGAGTTTTGTACAAAAAACCTCAGCTCTTTAAAAGACGCAAAATGTTTATCTGTAACTACGAAAAAAAATTGTCACATTAAAATCTGGAATGCATTCCTAACTTGATGGACTGTGAGAAGCTTCACTGTAACATCCACAATAGAGTTCAAGGTTGCTTGTATTAACCACAAATAAAGTACTTGATCTCTGAGGACCAACTACATAACGAAACGAAATGCACTGTTTAAATGAATTAGTGCATTAGAGCTAGAGAATGGATATAGTTGGATATCACCGATAAAAACACCCTTGCTGACTTCATGATAAAATACGATTGCATTCACATAAAAGTGCATTTATTTGCCATTGAGGATACAAAAATATACGATGCACTTATAGTGGATGCTAGCAATGCTGAAAGTATACTTTGATCTGTGTCTTATTAGACATTCCAACAGGCAAAAATAATATCAAAAAACATTTAAATGTTAGCCGAAAACACTAACTAACTGATACAGTCTAAAAAGCAGTGATGTACTTTTATGAATTCTACTCAAATAGTCTAGGCTACCATTGTAGAATTTATTCATTAGGCAAAAATGATTTTACAAAAAGTTGGTTTTTGACCTACTGCTCAGTTGAAAACTTTTCAAGACCAACTTTGACTGCCATTTTCAATAAAATTTTTCTTTGCGAAATAAATAGTATCTTTTCCACAAAAAACATTTTTTTTGCAGCAGAAACGCTTTTGTGAAAAAAAAATTATCTACTGTGTGCTTAATAATAATAATTATGTGAAAATGCTTTTGGGTAACATTCAAAGTAGATCTTATAACAAATAATTGCACAACTATTTAATTTCCTAGTAGCAAACCATTTCATTGTCCAACTTTTTCTTCTTGTTGCCAGCAGAGAATGTCTGCTGCATTAAAAACATTTGCTGGGCATGAGGGGAGTTTGTCCTTGAGCCGTACACTCCTGACATGGTATTTGGCACTGGTCCAGAAGAAAATCTACTCTCATACGGAGGCAACTCGGGTGGTACTATAGGGTTGCCCTAAAAAATAAGTGTTAACAAAAATCTAAAGCTACATACATGTGATACAGAGTAACTACCTCAAGTTTAGGAGTTGTATTCTCCTGTCAAAGGTGATTGACATTTGTCAGCTCATGTCCCAAAGAGGACCGGTATATAACAGTTCATAAGATTTAAATAATTATTTTCGCTAAGAGCTGTGAATATGAGTAAGAAATGATATATTGATCCTCACTATGAAAGTGCAATTAATATTTCAGATCAAAAACTTATTTAAGTGTCTTTGCTCCTGCGTTGATTCACCTCTCCGCCACTGGTCTCTTCGACTGAAGTAATCAGACTCCTGAAATGATTTAATTGATCAAAAACAGAGCCAACGTACCTTTGCGTCATATTCCAATAAAAACCCCCAACTCTTTTTCCATTTTTCTACTGCATTGCTTTCGTCCTTAACGGCTTGTCTCCATAGCTTGTCCTCCATAACAACATCACATTTGGTGTAGTCGAGAACAGCTGTAGGTTTGGTGTTGGGCTCTATGTGGGGCTGCCGCTGATGACTTGGTATACACGTCTCGTGATACTGACTAGAGAATGCATGAATATACATAGAGTCAGCGCAGCAGCATTAGCTCATTGTCAAACTCTTTGTGTTGTAGTTCTCAGCTGCTTTGCATCAAAAAACTTTAATTGCCAGCAAAACTACTTTTCCAAAGATATACCTCTACAGCTCACAAACAAATAAAGAAGCTAATATTAGGTTGTTTTAGAAAAAAATATTTTTTATTTTATTAACTGAATTGGGATTAGAACGGAAGTTAGCGTTAAGGCCGAAGTTGAATGCATGTTTACCGTAAATGTTTAGGATATCATCACAAACAAATTTCGGAGCCGTAATGAAGTCAAAACGCCAATTTTAAGTTAAAAAATGTAGTAAAATTAGAGACGAATTACTTACCTTTTATTCATGTAGGAGAACATCACTCCCGAAACTTCTCGATGCATAGTGACGTTTGAAGATGAGTCTGTCCAATATATCAACAATAAACAATCCTAATGTCAATATTTCCCCAGTTTTATGCTAACTCTTTGAGTAAAAGATTATCTATCACTTTGTGCGTTAGATAATAGATGTTACCTTATAATAGAAACTGCAACAAACCAATACGTTCAATAAGCTGCCAGCTGACAATAAAACTCCACACAAAGTGTTTGTTGATTGAGCGTATCAGCGCAGCCAATATCAGCTGCTGTACGAGGCTGATCAATGACATTTCCTCTCCTTTGTAATCAAACCTTAACGGTTTGCCTACCGACAATGTCCCTATTGAGTTGCGTTGCTAGGAGCAGCTGATATAAAACACCTGATCATCTCGACTACCACCTAAATAATAATATAATAACCAAAAATGTTAATAATGATATAATGGCTGCGGGATATGTGCTTTGCATATACAAACAAATGTAATCCCAAACGTATACCATATAAACTAAGCAGCTGACTTTCATACACCGTATTACATGTGTTGTACATTGGATGAATTTTGTACGATATCATATTACTATGTGAAAATTATTTCAAAAATTATGAAAGTAATTTCTCAAATAACTAGCGCTTCGACGAGTGATTTCACTCTAAATGGACCATGAAGGTCAAATAAATGTTTAAAACTCAAAGAATACTTTTATCGTTCCGTTTAGGAGGCTCTGCCAAAGACTCTGACAAGGCGTGAAACTAAAAATCAACACCCGCTAACCAACAATGTTCACACGAGTCTACATAAACGATACTTTATACAATGCACACAGTGATTGTTACATAGTGGCAATCGATTGCAATTCTTTAGCATATTTTATTTATTATTTATAACTGCGTATAAAATGTCACCTATGGAGCCGTCAGCACAGATTAACAAAGGGCATCAAATAATGATACTATGTCAAGCAGCACTCCAGTGAATACAAACTTCTTGTGAGGTTGGATTTTAATTGCATTGCAATCGGGCTGCAATCAAACACAATTTGCAGTTAAACCCAACCGCTATCTAGTACAAATAGCAATTCTCGTATTGATATGACTAAATCATTGGCTTTGACACAGTTGACTGCGTTATCAGCGCTTCATAAATTTATGTAGGTGCTGCCAGCCTCCGGCAGCCTTTTCTGTGGTGAGAAACCCTCTGCCCTTTCATAAAAGTAGCTACATAAAATAGTAAATCAAACATTTATTTTTTATATAAAAATAATCAAACATCTTTAGTCCTTCTATTAAAATCTCTTTGGTGAATCTTTTTTTACTTCAAAAATATAAAAATTGCAAATGAACACATTGTCAGCTGATGTAAAGGTAAAATATATCATGACTGGCGGGTTAAAACACATCAGCGATGGCAAGGTGATATTACAGAAAATAAAAGATTTGGCAAGAAAAAATTATGACAGTATTTTAGAAGATAGAAAATAATTGGAAAATTTGCCAAAAATTTGTCACAAAATGATAATAAGATTAACGTGTGATCAGATCATGAACTAAAATGTACAACTAGAGTATTCTTGAAGGCTTAATTTACAGAAATCCTGAATGTAACTCCATATTGCTATAGCTAGCACCAGTTTCTTCTCTGGCCCTTTCTGGATGTTACAGCCGGACTAAACTGTCACTCCTGAGTATCTGCGGACATCAACAGCTGCTGTTACAATAAGACACATTCTTAGTGGTGTAAAATAACTAGGATACCACCCACCAGCTAAAACTTACTACAAATAAAAAATTGTGGCATTTCAAACATTCTGGTAGCAAATTGAATGCTACCAGCCCATAGTGTGAGTATCACTTCCTGCAACAAAAGAGACCGAAGCTTAACTTCCTGTTAATAAAAGTTTACGATCGATAAAATAATATAGATAGACTTTGTTGAACAACGAGTTTGTGTGTTAAAAGGAAATTACTTTTTTACTAAACATACCTTGGTTCCTCTCGTCTTTGTCTACATGAATTGATCTCATGCTCCATTTTTTGCAAGGAGCCATCTACGCGTGATGTCACACAATCTATAACAGTGAGTCAAGTATTCAGTACTTTGAATGGGAGAAGTACCTACTCATAAATGGGAGCTGAAAAGTTTCAAGGTTTTAGTGGAGTTGACAACTCCAAACTAGCTACATTCCAGTAAAACAGTATGTAAGACATACCACTGTGTATGGTACATCATACTGTACAAGAAACTGCACGCATATATTTGTGTAAAGTACGCGAGCTTACCCTCTAAAACATTTCTGTTTTCTCTTTTTGAGCTACAAGTTTAAGTCATATTATTACATTAGATGATAAACTTGATAATTCGGGTAAAAAAACAGTGTTGATAAATACAATCTGGATAAGATATCACTTACCTAATGTCTGATGCTTTGAGTTGTTTATTGACAGCGTTGACAGCATCTACCTGGGCAGCAGTACCTAAATATACACATTTATATGCGAAACAACATAATGGCAAAAACTCTATTAATTACCGACAATATTCAGACAATTTGCCAAATTTGTTCCCACCACAAATCTGACTATCAATGAATAAATGTATTTGTGAGGGCAACAGTCAACACAGGAAGTTCTTAGCCAATTCAATAGAAGCTCCCAATCGTATAATTGTCCATCCTCAAACGATTTTATGATGTTCAAAGAGAAACAACTCCACAAACACTACATGTATGCCATAACCACACCATAATAGAGGACAGCTCCAGTCAGATATTTTGAGGAACAAACAATTAAATAGAGCACTGCAATATGCATTTTACAAAAAATAATTTATGAATTTTCAAACTGTGCCTCTGGTGCTTACCTGGTTGTATTCTGCAGTGCAATATTTCTCTTCTGCTTTTAGGCTTTACTTTTGAAACTGCACTTGGCTCAGATCCAGACAGAGCTTTCTTTGCTTTCTCAAAAACGATTCGTTTTCGAACACTGGTCACTATCCGGGGTCCGCTATTGCTCAACAGTGGCTGTGACTGGCCTCCCAGCACAGCGTTAATTTCTTTGATGTCTTTTTCTAAAGCTGAACTCAAAGTAACACTGAACTCTGTGGACACTGGAGGTTGAGTGGTCGAATCTACACAATTCGAACACTGCGAGTTTGCTGATGTATAGCTGACATTTTCACTTAGGTTGTCATCTTCTTGACTAGAGGATTGAGGGACAACTCCGGAAGGTGATTGAGACACGACTCCTAAAGATGGTTGAGAGACAACTCCTGAAGGTGATTGAGAGACAACTCCTGAAGGTGATTGAGAGACGACTCCTGAAGGTGATTGAGAGACAACTCCTAAAGATGGTTGAGAGATAACTCCTGAAGGTGATTGAAAGACGACTCCTGAAGGTGACTGAGAGACGACTCCTGAAGGTGATTGAGAGACGACCCCTGAAGGTGATTGAGAGACAACTCCTAAAGGTGATTGAGAGACAACTCCTGAAGGTGATTGAGAGACGACCCCTGAAGGTGATTGAGAGACGACTCCTGAAGGTGATTGAGAGACGACTCCTGAAGGTGATTGAGAGACAACTTCTGAAGGTGATTGAGAGACGACTCCTGTGCACTGATATCCATTATCAGAAGACAAATTAGAGATACTCGAGGAATCATCATCATCATCGCAAAATTTTCTCTCTTTTTGAAGTTTATTTCTGCGGAGTTGTCTTAGCGCACGAAGCCTTTCAACTTTAACCTCACTTTCTCGTTCCTATAATTAAAAGCACAGGCTATCAAAACTTAATTCGGCGGATGTAAACACTTTATCATATCAGGTCCATATTTACACCGTGCAAGAGATACACAAAACATCAAGCAAAATTCGTAAATTAGCATGGAAAGCAAAGGTTTATATTATTCACTATACTGCATAGACATAAATTAGCACATACAAAAACATGCACATGTGCCATGACTACCACACCACAAATACGCAAAGGAGTATACTATCCACCATACTTACTGTCTGCAGACGAATTTCCCGAGCGAGGACACTTTCACTCCGCTGAACTGGTTTTGTTTCATTTCTTGATTTTGGTACTGACAGGAAATTCTGATTGTTCTAGAACAAATGAAGCTACGAATAAAAAGAACCGCTAAAAGTGTGTTACTTTTAGCAGATGGTAATAATGCAGTCAAACCAACCAAGGATCACAGGCTTCTCTAAAGCTCACAATCTAAACTGGAACAGCCAAACTATATCAACTTCTGTAACTTCAGATTTTAACGTTGTAAAATATTACCAAATTTGCCTGATTAAACATTCGAAATGTTGAAGAGAAGATTATGTAAGGGATTGTTTGGGTAAATATCTACCAGACTCATGCATACAAACATTATAGATCCTTTTGGCCAAGATAAACATGGAGAAAATCCAATTCAACTGATTGAAATTGTTATAAATTTATTGTTTCTTTTTGCTGAGATAGATAAAAAATTAAAACTGAATGTGAACACAACTCCAATATATATATTGACTTTTTCATGGAGCCGTAAATCGTCCTCTACATGTGGAGAGTTTCTCTGGTAGTTGACACCGTTGACTTGTTTCCTAGCTGCTGTGTGAGTGGTTTCATTTCTTTTTGTTGTTTTGTAACTGTCAATTTTCTTACCAGCAACATTGGTGATGCTTTGTCGTGTGTTTAAGGTAGAGTCTAAAAAATTTTTAAATTGTCGTAAAATAACAAAAAATGAAATTAATAAAATTTTTAATTTAATATAAAATCATTTTAAGAAGTTTACATATAGTAGAAATATTTTTGTGAAAATGCAGATTTCATGTTTGCAGTTACAGCAGCAATAAAATATTGTACCGATAATACATATAAGAGAGCGGACAACTACTACTTAAATTAATTTTTAATCTCTGTAGCTGTGAAAAAATCTCAATAGGTGGGGTTTGTTACTGTGGGCGGGACTGGACAACTGAAGCGTACCTTTAGCCTTTTTATCAACAATTTTGTGCATGGAGCTGTGTAATTCTTTGTTTATAGTCTGAGATCCTTCTAATATGATACAAAGCCTGGAAGGTAGGCTACTCTTTCCACAAATAGCGCTTAATTTCTTAAAATTCAGCTCTATTCCAGTTTCAGTGAACTCTATAGCCTGAGATATCCATTCGGGTTGGGTGCTGAAGTTGTACTCAATGACGTCTTCCATTCTGCCTGCTCGTGCATCACTAAAGTCTGAATAAGCAAACAGGAAAACATGACAAGTTGAAACTGTGAGATTAAATCAAACATCTTGACAAAAAGTAACATAACCCCATCAAGCCAAGATGAAACAATACCCTACAGAAAAAAAATTTGCAGGATAAAATTATCTGTTTATAACTCCCACTTTTTATGAGCATTTAAATGTTTTCTTAAAAAGAAGGAAATTTTTTTGGAAGTAGTGATATTACAGTTAAACGCACGGAATTAAATTGAAAAGTTTTGTCGGTTGGTACGATAACATGAAAAAGCTGATAAACACTCATAAGGTTAAACCATATCACATGGGTAACTTTTTTGTTCTCGGAGCTCCACAGTCCATGGTCCTTGTAACACTACAGTAAAATGAAAAATCAGAGTAGTAATATATGAGCAGATCTCCCTACCAAGTGTTTTTTTGTGGATTTGATCTTGGAGTTGAGACAATGGGTTACGGCGTTGGATGAATTCGCCGAGTTTATATTGTATTTTACTTGAGGGGTACTTGAGTGGCATTTGAGTGGCATTTGAGTGGCATTTGAGTTTTGATTAGTTTTTTACTTAATTTGAACTTATATGGCATATAGATTTTGAATGTATGGCATTCAAGTTTTGATAACTTTTTTACATAACTCGAACTAGTATGGTATCTTGAGAGAGAGGGGAGAGGAGAGAGGAGAGATGGGAGATGAGAGAGGAGAGAGATTTTTTAGTTTTCTATACATTCATATATATATATATATGGTTAGTTATGTACATATTTATGGCTATATTTATATCTACATAGAGAGAGGAGATATATCTACATTGAACAAATATATTGATCAAAAATGAAAATTATATGATTATATACCTGATTACATAATAAGTAGGGAGTAACTGTATACATAATTATAACTCATAGGGTATCTAGATTTTGAATGTAAGGCATTTAAGGTTTGATAATTTTCTGTAATTCCGACTCATATGATATCTTGAGAGAGAGGAGATATATCTACATTGAATAAATACAGTGATTAAAAATGAAAGAATATGTGAATATATACATTTATTATATAATAAGTAGGGGAAATCTCATATAATATAGCTAGAGTCAGTAAATACTAAGTAATAACAATTAATACATAGTCTTTTTTTCATTTCATTCAATTTTCATAAATTTTTTGCAAAAAGAAATCATTCTCTAAATGGTTAAATTTCATCTAATTGTACAAATTTACAAAAAAGGAGAATGTGATAAAATAGATATCATAATAGAGTGTAATAAGTTGAATATATAGAGTTAAAGTCTATAAAAACTTTTTAATTTGTAAAGTATTTGATGACTTTACAAGAAATATCATCACATTCAGGTTCAATGATGATGAGAAGATTTTCTTCAAGCTTAAGTTTACTATTTTCCGATATAGACAGAGAAAGTTTTGAAAAACCCTCCAAATCATTATAAATAAAAACTCTATAAATCGACGGTGTTGAATTTGTAATTGATACTGAATTGTTTTCGCATATGATGTATCTATCACACACACAATCAGAATTGTATATAGTAGAGTTTGTAGGGCTTGGTTGTTCCAAAATTAAATCGACTAAACCCAGAGCTTGTGGAAGAGATGGAATTGATGGTGATAAAGCCGGAACTACTGGCTTGTTTGTAGTGGTTGTCACCGGGGTTGTTGTCGTCGTTGTCTGTGGAGTTGTGGTGATTGTTGTTGTTGTTGGAGTTGTTCTTCGAGTCGTAGTTAGTAATCCTTCATCGTATAAACGAATGTAATTTAAAGCTTCGTCGGTTTTGCAAACAAAGTAGTGTTGAGGCCACATATCACGAGTGTCACAGCTTCTACGTAGGTGAGTAGGTTCCATGAAACATGTGAGTCTACGCATATGATATTTTAAGTTTTTTCTTAAAATACGAGTTACTGAATCAACCGCTTCCATATTAAGAATTCCCCGAAAACATCCAGACGCTCTATGAGATAAAGTGAATGGTGTAAACTCGGTTACAAGGCAATAACCACTTAGGATTGGGAATAATAGGAGATAGATGCAATATCTCATTTTTTTTTATTCAGAGAGAGAGACTTTTAACCTAGTTTATGCTTTCATCATCTAGAGTTAACTGTCTTGCATTTCGGTGGTCTTTGGTTAATATGCTTCAACTAAAGCTCTATATTTATAACCTTGGGATTGCATTTGTCTTTGGTATCTCCTTGACATGTGATACTGATGATAATCTTGTTTTGAACAGACTTCAAACTTTCAAAACTCGAAAATGACAAATTTACACCTTCAATACCATTGATGTTAGTGATGATAGTAGCTATTTTCGACTCCTTGTTGGTCAAACGATTGCATTCCACACATGCAAAGTTGGTTGTCTCAAACTCTTCTGTTGGTGGACAAATCAAACGTGAGGTGTTGTATTCAAATACACATAATTCATCATTCCAAAATAGTTTTGTATTTTGAGTAAGACCTTCCGTATTATTTTTAACCCCTATTGCGCATTCCTCCTGATTCAGAGTGTATTTTGTTGGTGTATCACAAGACACAGAATCTGTAGAAGTTATTTCCTTGCAGATCCAAGAAGCGCTTGGAGGGATGAAAAAACCACAATATAATAAGTCGGGAGGGTAGAGTCGCACACAGTTTTTTCCATTTTCATCTTTATATCGTATAGTCCTTTTGAAAGGTGAAAAAAACAAGACATCATTTTTATCCATAGCTCCGGCTATACAATCATCAATTTCGTTGGTATAGAATACTCCACTAACATTGGGAAATGTTAGTGCCAGTAGCAAGATAAATACGCAGCTCATTTTTTTAAATGTTTTCGCTTTCAGTGTTGAAAGTTGAATACTTTCTTTCTTGATGTTTTTTTCTATTTATATGTAAGAGGCTAGCGGCTTGTTCAGCTCTCTCAACCGATTTTGAAGATGTGAAACAATCTCATCAAAGTGGTTACCAAAATGTAAGTATGGTTCCAATCGAGATTGAGACAAAAGAACATGTGTTTCTGTCCAGCGAAATGAAGTCAAACCTCTTAAATTCGAAATATCTATCAAATCACCCAGTTCAGCATCTTTCAAACATTGCTTTATATCAATCAGTTCGATCGCTCTTTTGAGATCTTCAAAATCTATCAACTTGTCTTGCGGACAGCATACTTTTGGATCAAAGCTCCTAGAACAGTTTAAGCATTCGAGAGGATTTGCTCTTGAAATACAATTACAGCTCAAAAGCATGCTTTGTATTGATTTACGAACTAGATTGAATCCTAACACAAAATAAAATACTTCTTCGGTGATGAGTTGAACAAGAAGAGGATTCGAACGCTCTAAAGGAATGTGTTCAAAATGACTCCTTATGAACTTAGGAACAAAATCAGCCAATGTACCAATTGACTTGAATCCTTGAGTTTTTCCACTCATGTTTCTGCTGTAGTTCAGAGATAAATGAAGCAACATTTTTTGTAGCAGTTCTTTTATGAGTCTTCAGATATATTTGTCGAATCAATAGTTATTATCGGGTTGACTGAGTCTTCTTTTTCATCAAGAGTGTAAGCGTATGGATATCCTTCTGCTATCGCAAGTAATTTATCCTTTAGTCGTTGATAAGCCAGTTTGCTCTGGCTAGTAGGTAATAGGTAGGGATTTAATCGTGCTCTCAAATTTGTTAACAAAAAGGGAGACTTCAAATCATCAGTGGAAAGATCCAAAAAAGCATTAATCCATTCATCATGCACCAAAAAACCCATTTTAGCATTTTTCAAAACTTGTCTTCTATCAATCCAGTCGATAGCATCACACAATTCTTTTTTGGTAGGTGTAGCGCCTTCAACCATTTCAGCATATCTTTTACAAGTGATACATTTGTCATCAACGTGTGAACAGTAACAGTTTAGTAGCGATAGATTGGTTGCTTGCTTGTAAAAACTTCCTCCTAGTACACAGTATACACATTCCTCCGTAAAATAAATCCTCAACATTTCATCAGAAACCTCAGCCAAAAAAGTCTTAGGACCTATAGCATCGGAAGCTTCTTGGTGAGCAAAGTCTTCAACACGTAGCATATTTGTTGTTATTCCGTTAAATTACAAAACGCGAATGATACGTTTTCAAATTGAAACATCTATTTAATCATTCATTACTTTTTCTTTTTTTTGAGGTTAATTGTTATGCTAGCTCATGTAGATCTTCATAAATGCTTTAATTTCAACCTGACAACCATCGATTGGGCAAGGTTTTACTTCTGATGAGCATTCAGTAAGCGCTTTTTCCTTACACTCACTACAGTAAATGAGATGACCACACGGAAGAGAGATATGATTTGCAATTACTTTTTTTTCATGCGTCTCAGACACACATTGAGCGAGTTTGCTTTGCTTAGTCTGATCTTTATCTTTTTTTAACGAATCAATTGATTTAGCATCATTTTTTAACAGCGAATCTTTATCTTTTTTTAACGAATCAATTGATTTAGCATCATTTTTTAACAGTGTTGACGAATTCTCAACAGTTGTAAAATCATTTTCAAAAATATGTAAGGCTTCAATCATAAAACCTATTCGCTCAAAAGGTTTTCCATTTAACACTAAAACTTGTTCGATATCGTTTTGACTGTATCCTAGTTTTTTGCAAATAAGTTTCATTTCTTCGGTGTCATTGTTGCGCGTTATTTGTTTTAATTTTTCTCGATATTTTTCAACCCGTCGCTTACACCTTTTGCCTTTTTCCGTTCGCATGTAAACATCCTCAACATACTCTTCACCTTTACTCCCGAGTAAAAAATAACAGTCTGGGAACCATCGACAGTGTTCCTCCCATGGTAGATCACTCTCTTTCCATTCTTTAAGTTCACCTGAGCAAAAGAAGCATTTCACACTATCCCCGAACTTAGTATAGTAGAAACCTGCATTGGAAAGGAGTTTCATGGAGACTTTACCCTTCCATTGTTTGAAACTGTCTTCTCTAGATGTTTCAGTAGCAAAACGTGGTGTATCAGCACGATCAATTGATATACCTAGAGGTAATACTTCTGCAGTTAAATCTCCTCTTCTGATCTTTTGTTCTTCCATCGTATAACTTTTGACAATTGAGATGTTTTTCATTTCATCCGCAAGTAGTTTCCTAGGTCTATACGGACGATTGTGAGTGTTAAATCCTCTAACAAATCGACAAAACGGAAAACTTTTAGCGTGTTCTTTCATCGGATGTTCATCTTCATCCTTCCAGTTTAGTAATACCCCTTGGCAAAAAACACATCGAACAGCGTTGTCTTTTTCAAGGTTATAGAAACCAGCTGCAGCCATGTTTTCACCACAATGTTTACCTACTCGTCTCCAATTTGTAAGAAATGATTTTCTTCGATAACTTTCATCAAGCATTAAAGCCTCTCTTTCATAAAAAGAGAGTTCATTGTAAATGAACTTGAAAAAGTCCGATGGGGAAAGTTGCGCAATAGTTTTTTGTAATTTTAATGACAAAAGACTACAGTGATTATCCGGATAAGTTGCGACGACATAAGTTATTGCAGTGGTATCAGGAAAAGTTCGTTGTAAAAACAACGATGAAGTAACGAGTAAACTATCATCTATCCATTCAGCGCAGTCTTTAGTATTTTCAAAACAATTTCGAGTTTTTTGCATTTCTCTTTTTTCATTATAAATAGTGTTTGCTACATATCTGTTGTTTGTTACTCGACACATTATTTATATATAATATAAGTAGTAGCTTCAGTTATTACTCAAGTTGAAGTTTTGTTGGAAAGTTCTTTTCCTTTGATCTAGTTCGTTGTTATTCTAAAAAAAATGATAATGCTTTATAGCAAAAAAATTAAAAAAAGACTAAGGTTTCAATTTTTTTTCAATATACTTGAATTGATTACTATTATAATAGAACGTAAATACTTACATCAGAAATGAAGACTTGTCTTTTTCTTTTGAATTAAAATGAATGATATTCCTAGTAGTTTGAACTTGAGAGCTGCTTTCTATAAAATTCGGATGAAGAAGGAGTACATTTTTCATTTTGAAGTCCTGAAATAATAAGAATAAACATAATTAAAACGTACATACAACATTTTTTTGATATCTTAAATAGTGAATAATCTTGTTTTTTATTCAGAAAATGTCTTCACGCTTAAATCGATTACAATTAAAACAAAATATAAATACTTACATGAAGACTTGTTTTTCTTTAATGAATTATATACATAGTTGTTTGAACTTCATCTGTTTCCTATGTTACTCAAATGATGAAGAAGGAGGGTTGTAGTAGATGATGATGTAGTAGATCTTCTTCCTTCAGTTAGTTTGAACTTGAGAGCTGCTTTCTATAAAATTCGGATGAAGAAGGAGTACTTTTTTCATTTTGAAGCCCTGAAATAATAAGAATAACCATAATTAAACCTTACATACAACATTTTTTGATATCTTAAATAGTGAATAATCTTGTTTTTTGTTCAGAAAATGTCTTCACGCTTAAATTGATTACAATTAAAACGAAATATAAATACTTACATCATAAATGAAGACTTGTTGTTCTTTGAATTAGATGAATTATATACATAGTTGTTTGAACTTCAGCTGTTTCCTATGTAACTCAAATGATGAAGAAGGAGGGTTGTAGTAGATGATGATGTAGTAGATCTTCTTCCTTCAGTTACTAACGATGAAGTGAATGCTTTCTGTATGAAAACAGTGCTTCTTATATAGCTTAAGTTGCACTGCTATGAATCAGCATTATTTTCACATGAATGGAAACCGTTGCTTTCGCGGGAATAACAAAATTATTTTCACGCGAATACAAACCAATGCTTTCGCGGGAATTAATATTTTATTTTCACGCGAATGGAAACCGTTGCTTTCGCGGGAATAAATATTTTATTTTCACGCGAATACAAACCAATGTTTTCGCGGGAATAGATAATTTATTTTCACGCGAATGGAAAGTGTTGCTTTCGCGGGAATAAACATTTTTTTTTCACGCGAATACAAAGCAATGCTTTCGCGGGAATCAATATTTTATTTTCACGCGAATGGGAACCGATGCTTTCGCGGGAATAAATAATTTATTTTCACGCGAATATAAACCGTTGCTTTCGCGGGAATAAGATTTTTATTTTCACGCGAATACAAAGCAATGCTTTCGCGGGAATAAATATTTTATTTTCACGCGAATACAAACCAATGTTTTCGCGAGAATAAATAATTTATTTTCACGCGAATAGAAACCGTTGCTTTCGCGGGAATAAAAATTTTATTTTCACGCGAATACAAAGCAATGCTTTCGCGGGAATAAATATTTTATTTTCACGCGAATACAAACCAATGTTTTCGCGGGAATAAATAATTTATTTTCGCACGGATGGAAACCCTTGCTTTCGCGGGAATAGAAATTTCATTTTCCCGCGAATACAAACCAAAGCTTTCGCGGGAATCAAAACTTTATTTTCACGCGAATGGAAACCGTTGCTTTCGCGGGAATCAATACTTTATTTTCACGCGAATGGAAACCGTTGCTTTCGCGGGAATAAATATTTTATTTTCACGCGAATACAAACCAATGTTTTCGCGGGAATAAATAATTTATTTTCACACGGATAGAAACCGTTGTTTTCGCGGGAATAGAAATTTTATTTTCCCGCGAATACAAACCAAAGCTTTCGCGGGAATTAATACTTCATTTTCACGCGAATGGAAACCGTTGCTTTCGCGGGAATAAATATTTTATTTTCACGCGAATACAAACCAAAGCTTTCGCGGGAATCAATACTTCATTTTCACGCGAATGGAAACCGTTGCTTTCGCGGGAATAAATATTTTATTTTCACGCGAATACAAACCAATGTTTTCGCGGGAATAAATAGTTTATTTTCACGCGAATGGAAACCGTTGCTTTCGCGGGAATAAATATTTTATTTTCACGCGAATACAAACCAATGTTTTCGCGGGAATAAATAGTTTATTTTCACGCGAATAGAAAC
Source organism: Cryptosula pallasiana (assembly GCA_945261195.1). NCBI lineage: Eukaryota > Metazoa > Bryozoa > Gymnolaemata > Cheilostomatida > Cryptosulidae > Cryptosula > Cryptosula pallasiana. Next base: position 40,308,530 of record OX183135.1, read on the forward strand.
CATTGCTTTCGCGGGAGTAAAAAAATAATTTTCACGCGAATAAAAACCAAAGCTTTCGCGGGAATATCGCGTGAAAAAACTGCTGAGTCATAGATATATTATAAAGGTTTCATAGGGTTAATTAGTACAGCTTTAGCTATTTAAGAACCAGTGTTTTCACACAGAAAGCATCCAGTTCTACAATAGCTAGCAAGGAAGCAACATCTACACACCAACTACTACATTTACTTGAAACTCAATAAGGTGAGAATCACTAAATAATTCTTTAACATATACTGATAAAAAACTTCAACTAGTTTTGCTATAATACTTCAGAAAGTTAATTTTATGTTTTAATATTTTGTTCTTATTAATAAAAGATCAAATAGTTTCACCATAACACATCAGAAAAATTATTATGGTTTTGATTATGTGTTTATTTTATAAATATCTAGTTAGTTTATTCTTTTCAAAATATTTTTCAAATTCCAGCCATTTGTTACATATTTTTTACTCTCTTTTCAGTTCCAACTTCCGACTGAACGCTCTGAATATGAATGAAGACCGTAATACCTCATTTCTCTCAACATTCGAACCATACTCTGATGATAAAGAAAATATCCCTCCTGATTCACATCTAATAAGAAGGAAACTGAATACAATTCGACCAAAGCCATGGGATTCGGATAGAAATAAAACGATTGACTATACTTGGACTTTGAAAGCGCCATCTCCTTCTCATCTTTCCTGCTTGTCAAAAAATGCTGCTAGTTTGCTCAATTCTTGCGATACCAATGACAGAGTAATGATTGGAAGGTTTCAACCACTTCACTTAAATCAAACGCCATCACTTCTCGAGATAGTCTCCATCGAACAACCAACTGAGGATGTATATAAAAACTTATGCATTATCCGCTACAATATCGAAACATTTGGCAACAGACGACAAGTGAGGTCTATGGTGAGAAATGAGGATTACAACAAATTAGCTCCAACACAACCGGATGTTCCAAAACTGGTGGTTTTTATGGGATTCGATTCAGACAAGCATCCAATCTTTCACCCTATCAACTTCCCATCCAATATTTCCCTTGAGGAAGCTAAACAGCTAAGTAGATTAATAAAAAAAAAAACACCTACTCAGTTGATCAGTATGGTTCGTATCGCAACGCTCTCGCAATTTGCTGTTGGAAGTGTAATCAGTTTTGAATCTCCTCAAATATCAACTCAGTTAACATTACCTAATGGAGATGTGGTGATGAACGCGCTACTGGTAAACTACAGATGTTTGCAATATGACGGTTTGATGATGGGAGTTCTATATATACCTGAAAAACACGCTAGCAACATCAAACAAATTGGAACAGGAGTCATACTTGTAAGAAATCGTGAAGTTAGTAGATTTGGTTATCATCGACATGATATAATCACATTCACAGCATTACAAGCGATAGAAACGGCTCAAAACCTATCCAACAAACTTGATGATTCCAACCAGATGAAGTACTTTACTACAGATGAGGTTGTTGAGAACAAGGTCTTAGTGCTTTCAATGGGAGTGGGAAACACATCTTCTACATCTTTGAGAGAACCAGCGCCCCCTGGTGAAAACTATATTCAAAAAGAGCATGTCAGACAAGACAACATAGTGAGTATTTTTTATTCAATGTAAACTAACTGATATAAGTAATACTTCCAATTAGATAATATTTATATATAAAGCAATTATTTTTTGTTTTGCTTTAGATAGAAGAGAGAGAATCAAAAACACTTGATGAAAATTATGCTCAAGAAAAAACAAACTGAACAATATAACTTGGTGAGTTACTTCCCTTTACTATATAATGTTAACTAACCAATGTAAAAAGAACTATAATTCAAATTTATGTAATTATTTTACATTTTTGTTTAATCATCCTATACTAATACATAACTTTTGATTTTAGTTCATTATGGAATCAAAAGTACATAGAACAGAAGTCTTCCTTCCTAGTTATAACATCAGTACAACAATGACAACATTGTAAAGAAAAAGACTATCAACCATTGATTGTCATTACAAGTTGTAGTGCTTTGAATTACTTAGTATTTACTAACTCTAGCTATATTATACAAGAATATTTTGCTACTTATTATGTAATAAATGTATATAATCATATATTGATTCAATGTAGTCTCCTCATTCTTCTCTTCTCTCTCAAAATATCATATGAGTTCGAGTTATGTAAAAAAATTATCAAAACTTGAATGTCATGCATTCAAAATGTATATGCCATAAGTTCAAATTAAGTAAAAAAATAATCAAAACTCAAATGCCACTTAAATACCACTCAAATGCCACTCAAGTACCCCTCATTATGTAATCAGGTATATAAACATATAATTTTCATTTTTGATCAATATATTTGTTCAATGTAGATATATCTCCTCTCTCTATGTAGATATAAATATATCCATAAATATGTACATAACTAACCATATATACATGAATGTATAGAAAACTAAAAAATCTCTCTCCTCTCTCTCCTCTCTCATCTCCCATCTCTCCTCTCTCCTCTCTCCTCTCCCCTCTCTCTCAAGATACCATATGAGTTCGAGTTATGTAAAAAAGTTATCAAAACTTGAATGCCACACATTCAAAATCTATATGCCATATAAGTTCAAATTAAGTAAAAAACTAATCAAAACTCAAATGCCACTTAAATGCCATTCAAATGCCACTCAAATACCCCTCAAGTAAAATACAATATAAACTCGGCGAATTCATCCAACGCCGTAACCCATTGTCTCAACTCCAAGATCAGAACCACAAAAAAACACTTGGTAGGGAGATCTGCTCATATATTACTACTAATCAGCACAAAAAGTAGGAAAATCAATAGGAATTTTAAAAACTCTAAAAATAAATATTAATAAACAAAACCATTAGAAATAAAAAAAAACATAATTCAACAGCTAAATGTGCATCAAACTGTCACGGAAACTGTTTATGATTGTTCCATGTAAAACAAAATGGGAGAGCCACCAACTTGAGCTGAATCTGCTGGTACTTTTGGTTGTACTGGATAGAAACTAGAGTCTGACAGTAAGCATGAAACCCACTATAGGCTTGGTCTCCAGTTATGCAGACCAATAATGAGGCCCCGTTTACACTTCTGCGCAGCATAATGGAGATGCGCACTCGCCACACATGTGAACAGCAAACTTGGCAGCGAAAAGACACACTGATCACATAGAATCGCATCAATACAGACTCTGTATCGCCTTAAAACTGAAACGAGGCAAAATGTGTTTCGATGAGGAAACGAGACTGGTGTGCAATATAAATGATCGTCTACTAGCGCAGACTAGTAGCAAATGGTAGCCATGGTGAATTTCATAGAGCTTCCGTTTTGTACTAGTGTAAACCAACCAGAGTTTACATTTCAACTCAGATTCTACCAATCAAGTCAACAGCCTGTTCCTGTCAATCATCAAGAAACAACTAGTCTAATGACCAACACTTACCTAAAGAGAGAAGTGCTGAAGTCTCTAGCCACTAGTAGTAGTAACTGAGGTGTTATGTTATACCGTATGAACGCACCTCTGATAACCAAGCTTGTAACAGTGTGTAGTGTACACCCTGTGGCACCCACACAAGTAATACAAATACTACTGCTATATGAATGAGCTAGCATTATACTCTAATCTTTAGCAAACAATAAATAGCTGCTAAGTACACAATGTGTCAACAGCAGTGAATGCTTCCTATATAAATATTGTACATGTAATAGTTATCCACAGAGAATAGAGTACATTATTTCAATGGGATTGTTTTGAAAACATAATTGAGATACATGTCAGAAGGTAAAGTAGCTATTAGCAATTAGTTGCTGGGCTATAGCAAGATGCAGTGAGTGCACATGTTCCACCCAACCAAACAAAAATAAGATCAAAGTTGAATGACCTTTGACTAATCAACACTCTCCGCCATCTGACATAGCCTTAACTTTGGCCTTATAAGAAATATAAATATATAATACTGCTGATGCTGCGGCACATGCATTTTATCACCCAAGAACGCCACAAGTTTTGCGGTTAACCACGTTCTGTGGACCAAACCATAAAATTCATTACTAACTCGTGAATTCAACATGCAAACAAAAACTTAAAAATGAAAAAGCAAGCAACCCCGGAAAACATGTACAATGGTTGATTTGATGGAAAACAAATCAACTACTATCAGAGAGGAGGTAAGAAATGTGAGGCGAAATAGTTTCCATGTGTTAGCATTGCAATATAGCCCTTCACCTAAATCGACAATCACCCGGGCGTTGACTAGACGAAAACCACAGCTTATACTAGAGGCAGAAACTTTCCCGGTGCGAATACAGCAACGACCATTGATCTAGCCTGTAGTTTGAGATACTTGCCTATATAAGTAGGGATTAGTTCTTATGACCAACAGCACGTGACAGCAATAACGGGATTTGCAATACAATGGTGTAGAATAGAGTGATATGCAAAAGAGCGATGTACGATAAAATATGTACAATAGAGTGAAATACGTACAATAGAGTGGAATATGTACAATAGAGTGATGCGCAATAGAGTGGAGGTGTTGAGAATGTGGTAACAAGACATTGATGCTGGCAGAAGCAGGATGTCAGCAAACAATTACAGAAAAGACATCAATGGAGTTAGACACCACATGGAGTTGAAAGGCTGGTAATCAACTAATTATACATAATATACATTACAAGCAAATCATAACACGTCGGCCATTTTATTCTTGAATCCTGCGAAATTCAATAATCATATGTACAAAGAGTGCCTTAATCGAACAGGCAAAAATACCAGGTTGTTTATTTATGTACAATCGCAGTTATTACATAACATTGCATGGACAGCACTGATTGCGATCGGCTGTCTATAACTCAAAAGATACACTGATTGGTTAGTCGAACTGTGCAATCCATTAAACACCAACTCACAAACAAAACAGTGAAAGTAAACGCAGAGACTATAAAAAAAATTTGATTCAAGTTAGGATTAATTTGTCCGCGCTAACAAGCCTTGTCTCGATGTTACACACATGTCATATTGCATATTGCGCTCGTTTTACGCTGTCGTACTTGTTGGCTCCACCTTCACATCCTCTTCCAGTTCAGCAAACTTGTCATGCTTCCACGACTCTGAGACCACAGGCTTTCCTACAACGGCACACCAGTGTCGCAGTATACTTACTAGATGTATTATATATAACTGTATACTTATTAGATATATTATATATAACTGTATACTCACTAGATATATTATATATAACTGTAAGCTTACTAGATATATTATATATAACTGTATACTCACTAGATATATTATATATAACTGTATACTTACTAGATATATTATATATAACTGTATACTTACTAGATATATTATATATAACTGTATACTTACTAGATATATTATATATAACTGTATACTTACTAGATATATTATATATAACTGTATACTTACTAGATATATTATATATAACTGTATACTTACTAGGTCTATTAGATCTGTGGTCTACAATTCTTGAGCCCCCGGACCTCCTGTCTCTCACATCACTGTTTCCATAGCTGTAAGAATTTCTGTTGTAACTATCTCGGCCTCCGTAGCCACGGCCCCTTCCTCTCACATACCCTCGACCTCTCCAATTACTCCTATCTCTCCAATCACCTCGATCTCTCCAATCTCTCTTATCCTCTGTTCTATCATCATGCTCCTACAAGATTAGGTGTTAGCAGCAATAAGGACAAACAACTCCAAATGCCTCTACAAATCTGGGATGGGGCTGGGGTTTGTCAACAACGAAAACCGATAAATGCAAAGAAAACTAACAGTACAATATTAGAAAGAGAGGCATCGATTGTAAGTAGCTAATGTCTTACATAATACTTACATCATACAGACCACCTCTAGGTACGTATGTTGGGTCTAACTCCATCATGTCTACCTTCCCTTTATCTGCAAATACATGGTAGGTAGGGCTCATTCAAAGAGTTACTCCTACACTCATTAATAGAGCTATCATTCAGATATGAGAGCTAAGTCAGTGACACAAATAAAACAATTCCAACACCATTAAGAACTTTTCTGTTAAGCAACTATATGTACCATCAGTTGCGCAGAAGGGGGGGGGGGGGGGTGCAACCAAAGGGTATGAAAGCTCACCTGGTCGTTTAGAAAAATCTGGAGTGGATTCTCTCTCCCGGGAGGAGCGATTGACCCTTGAGGAGAGAGACTTGTGCCCATAGTCTCTGACTATAGGAGCCTGCCGCGACCTAAAATAGGTACCAACTAGTAGAGTGGTCATACACTAACCAGTAGGGTGGTTGTACACAAGCTAGTAGAGTAGTTAGTCATACACCAACTAGTAAAGTGATCGTACAACAACTAGTAGTGGCCGTACACCAACTAGTAGTGGCCGTACACTAACCAACTATTATGTATGAACGATTACTTGTATGCTGAATACATCATCTAGTGACTGATTGGTATCATAGCTATTTGATGTGAGTATCTAACTCTAAGATCAAGACAAAATACAAATGTAGTGGCACATGTTGTACTACATGTAGCACAACATGTGCTACTACATTTAGTATAACACACACATTCAGTGGCATATGTAGTACAACATGCAGCACAACACATACACATGTAGTATAACATGTAGTACAACACATACACACACAGTAGCACATGTAGTGGGACAAGTGCTACAACATGCAGTACCACATGTAGCACAAAATGTAGTACAACACATACACACAGAGTAGCACAAGTAGTACCACATGTTGTACAACATGTAGTACAACAATACTAACTCGACATCTCTGTTTCCACGCGAGGACAAGCTATGACGTAGATCGGATGAGCCAACTCTATCCACATCACGGGTGGATCTTTCGGGGATATGTCCCAACCTGTCATCTATCCTCCTGCTGGACCTTCCTGCTCTGTCACTAGTTACAGATGAACCCAGTCTATCTTGTATGGATCTCTTGCTATCTCTCTCACTTGCCAACCTTCACAGTAAAGCAATGTAATGTAGACATGACATACATATAAACTCGATATAACATAGATAGAAAGTAGACACAATGTAGACTACTTGATATAACATAGATAGAAAGTAGACACAATGTAGACTACTTGATATAACATAGATACAAAGTGGACACAATGTAGACTACTCGATATAACATAGATACAAAGTGGACACAATGTAGACTACTTGATATAACATAGATAGAAAGTGGACACAATGTAGACTACTTGATATAACATAGATACAAAGTGGACACAATGTAGACTACTTGATATAACATAGATAGAAAGTAGACACAATGTAGACTACTCGATATAACATAGATACAAAGTGGACACAATGTAGACTACTCGATATAACATAGATACAAAGTGGACACAATGTAGACTACTTGATATAACATAGATAGAAAGTAGACACAATGTAGACTACTTGATATAACATAGATAGAAAGTAGACACAATGTAGACTACTTGATATAACATAGATACAAAGTGGACACAATGTAGACTACTTGATATAACATAGATAGAAAGTAGACACAATGTAGACTACTTGATATAACATAGATACAAAGTGGACACAATGTAGACTACTTGATATAACATAGATACAAAGTAGACACAATGTAGACTACTTGATATAACATAGATACAAAGTGGACACAATGTAGACTACTTGATATAACATAGATAGAAAGTAGACACAATGTAGACTACTCGATATAACATAGATACAAAGTGGACACAATGTAGACTACTCGATATAACATAGATACAAAGTGGACACAATGTAGACTACTTGATATAACATAGATAGAAAGTAGACACAATGTAGACTACTTGATATAACATAGATAGAAAGTAGACACAATGTAGACTACTTGATATAACATAGATAGAAAGTAGACACAATGTAGACTACTTGATATAACATAGATACAAAGTGGACACAATGTAGACTACTTGATATAACATAGATAGAAAGTGGACACAATGTAGACTACTCGATATAACATAGATACAAAGTAGACACAATGTAGACTACTCGATATAACATAGATAGAAAGTGGACACAATGTAGACTACTTGATATAACATAGATAGAAAGTGGACACAATGTAGACTACTCGATATAACATAGATACAAAGTGGACACAATGTAGACTACTTGATATAACATAGATAGAAAGTAGACACAATGTAGACTACTCGATATAACATAGATAGAAAGTGGACACAATGTAGACTACTCGATATAACATAGATAGAAAGTGGACACAATGTAGACTACTCGATATAACATAGATAGAAAGTGGACACAATGTAGACTACTCGATATAACATAGATAGAAAGTAGACACAATGTAGACTACTCGATATAACATAGATACAAAGTGGACACAATGTAGACTAAATACCTGGATGTAGCAGCTGCCGGTTCATCTAGTAAATCATCATCCGTCACTTGATATCTATTTCTCTCGGGCTCCCTGAGAGAACAGACATTCAGAAATAGACTGAGAGAAAAATAAATAGACTGAGAGCACAAACATTGCACTTTAAAGCGGCACAGCACCAACAAACGATGTACAGAGGGGTTACTCAAGGCATAGATAGAATATACTACAACGTCCTTACTTCACTGGATCTTCACAAACGGAAAGAAAAAGACGAAAAACTCCTCTTCACAAAAATAAAGAAAATAAGCATGTAGCTCATGCAATATTGATTAACCATTATAAAACATTACCTTCAACTATATCTAAAACGGTGGTCAACATCGAGCAAAGACGCACACCAATCACACTAAAGGCCTCTCCACACACATTTTAACACGAAAACAAAAAACGGCTGTTTATTTCAACTTCTACGAATCAATTTTTTTCAGTTTGCTGATCCTCTAGAATCAAGCATGTTTGATTTTAGCCGGGCCGGTCAATGTGGATCTGTTACTTGGATTTTTCGCAATCGTGACTACCACTACACTATACACTGCTCGGAAGCACTGTCGCCTTCATAACCACCATATGTTGAGTGTACCAACGGACCAGGGGAGGAAAACTTCTCTATTGTCCCAAATTTGTAAACGTAAATCACTGTGCATGGAAAGGTTTTAAAATGGGGATAAAGGATAGAATGTTGGAGTTGTGACCTCGATGCTAAAAGTGCCACAACTCCAAATATATTCTACAAACAACTTGACGCTACATATCATGAACAAAACAGCAGTGGGATCGACAGAAAGGGAGTCTAATGCACCTCTTCAGAGTTTCCTTTGAATCTCTAGAGCCCCTCTCCCGTCTGCTTCTACCATCTTTGTATTTGCTGTCTCGGGATCGACTTGTCTCACTTTTGCTATAATTATAGAATCATTATTTGATGGCCATAGAGTTATCTCTTGATGACCATAGAGTTATTACTTGATAGCCATAGAGTTATTAATTACATGAGACCGAATCACAATAGAACTAAAAGTGAGTATTTTCTATAAAAATATATAATTTTATATCTAAGAATTACTCGAATGATAACAAGAAATAGAGAACTTTTCCTTTAACTAGATTGAATAAGCATTATTGTTAATAGTACGTAATGATAGGAAATTGTGGGGAGGGGGGAAGAGTTAACAACAGGAGAAAAACTGCACCGATGGTGGACACAATGAAAACAGAAGAAAATTGTGTTGCTGGATAAGTTAACAGTTATTACAAAGCCCTAGTACCTTAACTTTTCCTCCAATTTCTTTATCTCATCTGCTGAGGGCATCAGTCTAATCACCTTCGTCTCCACCTTTTCTTCCACGTAGTTTTTTATTTCATCTCGATCAAAAATGTTTTTGTGCCTCTTTTGACTAGATACGTTAGGATTTAGCTCATGCACCAACTCGATAACATCAGTGGGGAAGAAATCTTCTGCTGAACCATCATTATCTATGTCTTGTGATGACCTAAATAAACGAGCGAATAAGATCCATTTAAGAGAAGGTTATCACGAGCAAAACATGCCAAGGTTAAACGACGTGCTTAAAAAATACAAATGGACCTATTTTCGTTAAGCAGTTTTAAAACTATATATATAATATTCAATAAATAGCACAAAACAGAACAATCGGCACGCTCACCTTCTACCTTTACCCTTGTTGTGTATTGATATTACGTTTATATCAAACTTGTCGTATCGAGAGGAAAGAGTGGGTTTTGACTTTCCTAGAGGTTTCTCTCTCATCAACACATCATCTAATGTTGTTGGTGAATGGGAGGGGATGCTGTCTGAACTAACACGTCTGCCTCGTCTGCGTATAGACAAACAGCTACTAAACATCTTATAGATCAACCATAGCGATGTGCTAGATCAGATCATTGAAGTGCAATAGACAAAATGTCATAAAGCCATAAGCAAAGCCATTAACTTGTACGCTGAGCTGTGTGTTAATTAATTCAAAGGAGCCTACTTATCAGCTCTATCACCATCTGGAGAATGAGATAAACTTCGAGAATATCTCGAGCCGCGTCTATCCTTGGACACTGACAATCTACTGGAACTCGCCTTGACAGCTGAGGGCGACAAATGTGGTGATGCTTTCCTGCAAAAAAAATAAACGAAGAGATTGACATAGAGTGCAAAAAGCATTCTATGGTTCGTACTAATACTCTGGTCTATTGTAAATACCTCCGGTAAGAGTTGCCAATACTGCGTGAAGCTTCCGGAGATCGAGAAGCTTGATGAGTTTTCTGTGGGCTGGATCGGCGACGGTCTGCTCTAGGACTGCCGGACCGACGACGGTCTTTTACAGGAGTCCTAGATCGCTGCCTTTCCCTCAATGGACTCTTGGACCTACGCCGAGACTGTTGAGGAGTTGCGGAACGACGTCGTCGAGGACTGCGTCGAGGACTACGAGAGCGTCTGTTTCTGCGCAGACTGCGACTCCTAGATCGTCTTTTTCTATCTGAGTAGCGACCTCTTGAGCGCGACCTGCTTCTTCTACAAATACAAGCATGATCTGAAAGCTAACTAAACAGGGCTACACTAGAGAATAATACCTACAGACTTCTTTGATACGTAACTATCCATATGATGCATCTGCATCACATCACCGACTTGCACTTATGAGAGGTGAATCGTACAATGTATCAAAGCATTTCATCCTTGTGGAAGTGAAAATAGGTCTAACAAAACTTGGAGCTTTATCTATTAAGATGAACACTTCACAAAAAAAGCTGACAGCACAAACTGCATGTACACTCCATGGTTATTAAGCATTTTATATGACCTCAGCAAAAAATTGATGGCGTTGAAAGAATTCAGATTTGAGAACTCCAACGGAAAATGAATGGTAACAATATTTGGTATACACCATAATATAAGTGAGGCTGTAACAGACCTATTGAGATAATGATACGGCTCTCACATAGTAAGTCTGGCAGCATGAATGGGAAATGAAATATGGACACGTACCTGTACCTATCTGATGGCATTGCGGCAATTTATTCACATACAATCTCTCAATTCATCCTAAAACAAATGTGCCCCTTTAGCAAATTGTTAATATCATTATCACTACAACTCTTACTGCTTGTTCTTACCTTGTGCTTCTTGGACGGGCTAAAAGGAACATATTCCAAGAATCAAAACAAAACAACTTCACTCAATAGACACTTGTGAAGTAAACTGGGCCACATTTGAAGGTTATGAAACCAAGATATCGCCAGATACATGCTGTTGGTTGAAAGGCGACATTTTGAATATTCATACTGTAGAGACCCATTTATGTACTTGTTAAATAAGCAAATTATCACAAACTACGACTTGCTGTTTTTTTGCTTTTTATCCAACTGTATTTATTGTTAATCTACATTGAGATTCTCGTTTTGCAAATATTTATATGCAGCTTGGAGGACAGAAAGTTATTTGGTGACCTCTGGAAAAATGACTGCAACACATCACGTGGTGATGAGAACTCAAGTGGTAAAAAATAATAATCGAGAAGCAAAAAAAAAAATGAGAACACTTGCAATAGAAATTATATATGTATACACTGGGTATATAACTGTGTAATTGTGTACCGATGCATGCATTTTTGACTGCAAAAGTAAAGAGAGATAAAAATAGCGGCTAAATCACAGAACTTGAAATTACATATTAATAGTTGGTTAATTTTCCCGTTCACAAACAAAACAGTCGCTAATTAAAACCGATAGTACTGTGCTCTAATACAGTTTATAAGGCTAGTATGTATCTTTATTCTCCAAATTTATTTCAATACACCAAAAATTTTATGATTAATTCAAAAACGTCCTGAGACTTTCGGAATCAAAAGCGCCAGCGTTTAAAGCCTCACTTTTTCTTATAACCTCTACATAAAACGACTATCACATATATGCTATACAATCAACAAAATATAGAAAGTTACACGATTACATAAATTAATTGTCAGATTTAACAATAATACCATTTCTGGTGGAGAAAGCAAAACAAAGGTGGAAATATTTTCAATTTCTGTAAAAAAAGGGTCCTACCAAAGAAGATTTGTTATGATAATTTATTCTGTCAACGCAATAACCATGAATGTGTACTTGGTAAAAAACGACTCTTAATTGGTACTATTTATTAGCAAACCACAACAAACTTCCAAGGCTGTTATTATTATAACTACCATTAGAAGAAACGAATAATTATAATACTCACTGTACCGTAATAAATATAACAATTTAATAATAATAAAGATCATGATTTTTATAAATAGAACTTTACCATTATCATTATATTAATCTTTTTATTTCTATGATGATAGATAATATTACTATTATGTTATTATATTATATATGATCAAACCAGTATCATGATCTGAACAAGTTGCTGTTGATGATGCAGAATTAGACCCCCCCCCCCCCCCCCGAAAAAAATCACACAACAAAAGCTAATTATTATCACAGTATTACTTGTCGAATAATCTCCAACTTCTAATGAAGGTTATGGAGATGTGGCAATCTCGATTTCATTTAACATTCCTGAGTCGGCAGCTGGCGACAACTGTATACGTGAGGCACATGCGTTAACTTGCCACAGGGGGCCCTTAAAGTAGCCGATTGCTGGCCGGGAGTTGCTTCTAGAGTTTAGCGGACCAATTGAAGAAGCTCTTCATATGACATATCATGTTGATATATGGTACGTGGTATAGCATCCAGTGCCTCTTTGTGCAGCCTGCGGTGAAAGGAAGTCGTAGGTTTGAGGTAGTCTGAGATCCTGGCTGCAATCTCTGAAATGCATCGCTCTAAATAAGCCAAGGCATCCCTGTTACCTATGATCACTCAGCTTGGACCAGTGCCTGGTCTCTATGAGAGTACTCACACTTGCTGTCCTACACATCTGGCGAATCGGCGCTGGTTACACTCCAACTCTGCTCTGAGTACTGGTGAGACTACCGTCCCATGTAGCGCTGGCATACTCTGCAACAGGTCAGACCAGTTGCTTAAGGATTTTCTCTGAGCTCGGGCAAAGATGACGGAATAGCTCTGCTGAGGAAGCCAAGCCTTCTAGATGCTCTTTGGCAGATGTATGATGTAGTAGTATTTGTGTTCCAAATGATCTTAGTTGGTTTTCGAGTTTGATCCCGAGGTATTTGATGTGAGTTACCTAGGGCATGAGAAGATTATGGAGGGAGTAGTATGTATTGTCGATTGCCTTTTCCTTATCAGGTAAATTTAATGTGTTCATATTTTTCTGGGTTGAATGCCATGGCCCACTGTTTTAGGGCCTTCAAATCATGTTGTAGTTGTTGATTATATATTTGTTTATCATCATCAAGATCTTTATAATAACAAATAATACTAGTAAGATTATTATTATTATTAATACAAATACTAAATAAATTATTATTGAACTATAATAATTCATATAAATTTAATAAATAAGAATTATAATACTAATTTATTGGTCACTTATCGGCGATAATAATAATTAATTAATAGTCTATCCAAGTTGCTATTCACGTCCTTGGGAACAAAGTTGTTGCGAGAGAGGCATTAGATAGTAGATAGCATCGTCATAGACAGTAACAGTTGTTAGTTAGGTGCTGTATAATAATTATTTCATTTGCACAACAACCACCAAATAACAATAATAATAATAATAATTATCATTATTATTATTTATAAATAAAAAAAGAGATTTTTCAATAAATAAAACGTAAATAATAACAACTCTACTGAATTGAAAATGGATTGATTGATGATGATTATTTATTATTTTTATTATAATTCAATTATTATTATCATTATTTTACTTGTGCAAATAAAATTATTATTATTATTACAGCCAGTCTGAGTCTCTCCGAGTTTATTGGACTGTTACTGTAGTACTACTGTACCATAATTATAATAATACTTATTTGCTGTTAGATAATATTCCACAACACAGGCGATTGCTAGTTGTATATTTTAATATTGTAAATAAAATAATAATAAATTATTATTAAATTTAATTAATTAAATAATAATAATATATAAATAATAATATTATTATTATTATTAAAATTAATACACAACAACAACTGTCTGCTAACTAATAATTATTATAATAATAAGAAACAACTGTCTGCTGCTGTGTGTGTACAGTCACACACAACAGGCGGCTCCAATCCACTTACCTGGCGGTGGGGAAGATAGTTAAAAACCGTATACACTCAAATCCACTCACACACCTACCGCCAGGCCAGTGGATTGGAGCCGCCTGTGTTGTCACACACACAGTCAGTGACATGACAGTGTTGTTGTGCGCTGTTGTGGAGTAATAATAATAATATCCCACCACAGCGAATAAATAAATATATAGTAGTTAGTAACAGTTATTAAATTTATTACTACTACTACTATATATATATTTATTTATTTTCTGTGGTGTACAGTCTATTAATAAGCCATGTTTAAAATATACAATCACAAAATCCTCGAAAACGCAAATTAGTTATTTGCCAAGATCACTATTGTTGTTGCTGTTTGATTTGATGACTGATATGCAAATTACGACTACCGATAAATAATAATAAATAAATTAAAAAATCTCGCTTGCAATAATATTATAACCGGAAACACCAAATCTGATTGTTGATACATTTCGTACGAAACAATGGACTTCATAACTTATTAAAAACTCCCAACTCAACTTCAATATAAATTAAAGTATTAACTAAAAGTTTTCAGGGGCAGATTTATTAATTGAATCTGAAACTCCTTCAAATCTGTTGAGCCTCAAAGCTAGTTTCTAAAAGTAAGACAACTCTAAACAAGAGCAAAAACCTAGTAGATTTTCTTAGGACTGATAATTTTTACATTCAGCATTTAATTTACAGGCAAGATTTATCGACCGGCTTCCATTTCAGCAGAACATTGGATTTTTTCTTGCATGAAGAAACTGACATAATAATTTACTTATGGAAAATTATCTCATTGATATAAGGTATTGTTCATCTAACAAAATGAAAAATAATAATGCGCGATTGTGATTCTTACAACTATATTGGATACATATACAAATAACAATGATATTTATAAAAGGAAAACTTGTTGAACGAGTAAATACAAGTGGACCACTATACAAGATAGAACAAACAGACATATATATATAGACAGATATACAATTGTACAAAATATGAGTGGTACAGTTCTAGAGAGATCATACAGTATATATAACCAGCTAATATAAAACATAATGAGACTAAAATATCTAGTAAGCAGAGGTGCGCAGGTAGAGAGAGAAAGTACAGAACAATATCAAAACTAAATATAACCTATGAATATATGTACAGGTGCAACAACAAACCTGCACCAACGATATTCGACTATACTATAACGTATAACCAAAACTATTGCATTGAGAGACTTTCAAGTCATGGTAAACGGAGTCAAGGTGAAACTGAGATCATTCTGAAAGTCAATATACATCAGAAAAGAAAGACTGAGAGTTAGAAACTGTGTCCCAGGTCGGACGGCAGTAGCAACGGACCACTCCACTGTTTGGGCTCTTCTCCGCTCCACTGCAACATGTAAATATTGTATAGTCACATGACATATCAGTGGTCACGTGACATATCAGTGGTCACGTGACATATCAGTGGTTACATGACATATCAGTGGTCATGTGACATATCAGTGGTCACGTGACATATCAGTGGTCACGTGACATATCAGTGGTCACGTGACATATCAGTGGTCACATGACATATCAGTGGTCATGTGACATATCAGTGGTCACGTGACATATCAGTGGTCACGTGACATATCAGTGGTCACGTGACATATCAGTGGTCACATGACATATCAGTGGTTACATGACATATCAGTGGTCACGTGACATATCAGTGGTCATGTGACATATCAGTGGTTACATGACATATCAGTGGTCACATGGCATATCAGTGGTCACGTGACATATCAGCGGTCACATGACATATCAGCGGTCACGTGACATATCAGTGGTCACGTGACATATCAGTGGTTACATGACATATCAGTGGTCACATGGCATATCAGTGGTCACGTGACATATCAGTGGTCACATGACATATCAGTGGCCACGTGACATATCAGTGGTCACATGGCATATCAGTGGTCACATGACATATCAGTGGTCACGTGACATATCAGCGGTCACATGACATATCAGTGGTCACATGACAATAACATTATCATGTAAATTCACCAAACATAAGCCCATGGGGGTATGAATACGGGACTGAGTGGTACACTCAGCCAAGCAGTAATAATTTTAACAGCTTTTAACCCAATCAGTTCCCTTCTGGCAATAATATCTAAGTTTTCCATTGAGAGAAATTATCTTATAAAGAACTTGTTGAAAGCATTTAGCGGAAATTTGTTTTTGAAAAGTTATACAAAATTATTTGGTGCTGATTTTCTTGGCTAAAATTTCATTGAGCCAGTTTTGTATTCAACACTTTGGGCTTACATAACAAAACAGAAGGAACAAACCCAACAATGATATTACTATAATTATGGTTAATTATCATTATTCTTATTATTAATCACATAATAACCCATTCA
The DNA here is from genome assembly GCA_945261195.1 of Cryptosula pallasiana. NCBI lineage: Eukaryota > Metazoa > Bryozoa > Gymnolaemata > Cheilostomatida > Cryptosulidae > Cryptosula > Cryptosula pallasiana. The sequence goes on from OX183135.1 coordinate 40,325,641, forward strand.
TCAACCAAAACCCATCATACTGGTCACATCATAGCAGCTTGTTAAAACGATCTGCTTATACTAATTGCGCGGATGAAATTACCAGGATTGCCAGATAACTGACACAGGATGTGACCAAAATTAGCCATTTTCAACTACAAACTAGTACCGGATAAACCACGACTCTCACAATCAATCAAGCTAATGCTACAGTAAAGGGTCAAGATTGTAATTTCCATCAATGGGTGTGTCTTTTCTAATGAGAAAACAACTCCATCGTTATAAAAAACGATATGATGCGACTATTGACATATGACAAACGATTATATACGCATGTACAATCTGTACAATCGTTGTCGTTGATATAAGAATTAGAATTAGAGCCCACAAACGGCTACCTTTGCATCGTGGTTACAGTTATATTACGTGATAGCAGTTGGCAATCCTCGTATATCTCCTCCATGCCTGATAGTCAATAGGACCCTTAAACATGGGTTGAGCATAGATAGAAACAACCATTTAGAGTTGAATGGGCGGAGCATAATCAATATAACAGAGTGAATCCTCGCCACGCCCAGTCCACATATTATGTGCCATGTATACTTAACCAACCTAACAGGAGTACTTTTATAGCAACCATTGACCTAAACCTCTTTTCTACCTCCATGATATGAGCAAAAAAACTTAAAGAACGATGATGTCACATCCACATACGAATGTAGATGGAAAACATCTACTCATTTCTGTTTTAAATTATCTATTTGAGGGGAATAAAACTTCTACTGAACAGTTCAGTCCTTTGATAGGCAACAGCCGATCTGTACTAATCTCTGCTAATCTTACTTGAATACAACAACAGCTAGCTTCTACTTGACAATAAGCGATGCCGTGTATAGCACATATCTCGCAGAGACTATTGAATGCAAGCAACTGATATGCACATACAACCACAACAAAGGGTAGCCTATAGCAAACATCTAGTACTTTTAACTACCCAGCCATTCTATTCACCCAACGAGGAACTACCGGCGCATGAATAAATCCTATTATATTCTACATACAAGCAGTGCTGCTCATGCTGGTTAGAGAACCTTCTGCCATATTGTGAGATATCTACTGCTCCTTCACCATCCATTGCGTCATACGCTGACGCGTAGTCATTGATTTCTACATCATCCTCATTAATGTTCATCACCATCCCTGACTGGAAGTCCATGTTGTCCTGGCAACGCACGAGTTAATTATAATACATTACTGGTTAGATGGCTCACTTCTTGCAAGTCTTCTATATTACAACTTTAAATAAAACTGATTGAATTTAAACTCCAAAATTTGTGAAAATTAGAAAAAAATTAACAAAAGTGAGCTGGATGTGTTACTCACCTGGCATTATAATAAGATATAACATAGTTTACAATGCGTTACATTATAACTATACAGTATAATATAAGGTAGATTATATGACCAGGAAATAATCAGGAAATTTACTGGCGCCACAAAGCGATAATGTATTATATCACAAGTACTACAAGGTCTCACAGAGCCAATGAAGCGTCAGACGCAAGCCTATTAGCTGATACAATGATGATATATTACCTAATATATAGTAATTGATGGGATACAGTGTACAGCTACATTGTATTGTGCTCTAACCAAGCATAACACCCTACAGGTATACAGTAATAACTGATGTAGCAGTAGGTAGCTGTCGGCATATCATTGCTAATTAACACTTGAAGTTCTGCACTCAAAACAGCATGCTTGCAGTCGGCTATGGTAGCTCGGAACGTTTTGTGTTTTGCCTTTTAAAACGTCTGAATGATTTCCAAACTGTCTAAACGCTTTCAAAATAGTCTGGTTTTGCAAATCCTCTGAACACTTTGTGAAATTGTTCATACGCTTTGAAGAATCCAAGCCGATTTGCTCGTTCGCTCTATTGATCACAGATCTACAGTCCATTTACGATTGATCATGTCTTCACTAAACACCGAACAGTTGAATTTCTTTTATACATAAAAAATATTTTTATTTATTAAATATTATTTGTTTTATATCATTTTAAATAATATATACCACGTTTGTGAAAAACTAATTTTAGAGATTATATTTAACAACAGTATTATACAGTTAATTAATTTGCTCTATGTCTATTGATCTACGTCTATGCTGATAAAGTTGTATAGAGGCTATAAGGAAAATGATGGCGATCGCCTTTGGTTCGAAAGCCATGTGCTTTGCAAACCTTTCCAGCTATTTCAAAATAAGTTCAGATTATTTTAAAACAGTTCATTCAGACTATTTCAAAAGAGTTCATGCAGTTTGTAAATAGTTCAAACTCTTTCTAAAGCGTTCATACGGTTTCTATTTTTCTAAATCATCTGAATCATTTCTAAACCGTCTGAGTTATTTGCAAAACAACTATACGCTTTACAAAATTTACGGTTGTAAGACAGGAAATACAGTTGAATTGCATACAATTCCGCAACTGCCAAGGCTGGCAATTTATTTATAATAACCAACAAGCCCGCTTTTAAACATAGCTTCTCAGGCTATTTTACTACAATTACCCAATTATTTTCACGGTAAAAGACTATTTCAAAACTGTTCATACGCATTGAAAGGGAAAGCGTCTAACGTTATGAGCCACCATAGTCTACATATAGTCTGCATAGAGTCTGCACCAAGTCTGCAGGCATATGTCAACCGATTATATTCTCAATATCACAACTTGGATTTGAAGTGAGAAACTTGACTAAATTTATTAAAAAAAATACCATGGCTAACTGTTGTGAGGCTGGCTCTATCTGCTGCTGAGATTCTGCGGCCTGATGTTGGACAGATGTCAGTTGCTGAGGTTGTAGGTGGTTAGGTGGAGGTATATGAGTGGTGGTTGTGTGATCAGTTGACTGCTGGGTGTCCTCCACCACCATATCTGCAGTGTCATCGGCCTGAGTGGAAATACAAGATGGCTGAAGTTTGTAAGAATATCAATGATGTTTTCTGAAAATACTTCATATCCCATTGAAAGGCAGATTTCTAGCAGAGAGGGAGGAGTACCAGCTTACCGCTACAAGATCATTGGATGATTCAAAGTTTTGGGGCCAGCGACAAACTCTTTTGCCAGCGAACTACAAAAGGTGGTATTAAGGTTGAACAATCATATATGTTTGGTGGATGCGGATAGATGGTATATGACAGTCAGATAAATTGACCTACCTCTGGCGCAGAGTCTAAACAATCAGTCAAAGATGGCTGCACGCAATCTGATGTTTTACGTTTCATAGCATTGCAATGGAGAGAGTGCAGTTGGGAAAGAGCTGGGGCCGAGTAAGTATTCCATTTGTGAGGTGAGGCAGGCATGGCTGTATAATTTCTGTAAAAGTTTTAATTTACAAAAATCATAATTTATACAAAAACCAATGAAGTTATAACTCAGAAGAGAGCTGTAATTCATAAATAACCATTAAAACGAAATAGCTGCTTCGAGCTGCTAATGCCAAGTTTTTAAAAACACGTTTATCTTGGCAGTTGTAGTTAAAAGCCAACCAACGAAAGGGCACTTCTTACCACCTCCATATACACACCAACATTTCTAGTATTGCTCTATTTTAATTATTGGCTAAAATTGTGACTTTGCACTGTGCATCATTATTAGTACAATTCAGGTATTATTAATTAATTGAAAATGAAAGTATAGTAGTAGCATTAATAGTAGTAGTAGTAGTAATAATAATTAATTGTAATAATAATAATAAGTAGAAGGAATAGTTGCTCGCTGTTAGTAGTAGTAAGGGCAATAAATTTAACAGATTATTATAATAATATAGTAGTAGTTAGTAATAGTGAAATTAATTATTATTATAATTATTCTTTATTATAAGAAGGGGCGTGTCTCATTTTTTCCCATTTGTTACCAGAGTTTGGGTACTTTCTTCCCGGGGTTTGGAACCAGGGCTAGCCATTTTAAGGACAGTGCGGATACATTGTATCCATCCATATGAAATAACTAGGCCGAAGCCAGCCTGTCCGCGTCTTTTGGCACATCATGATTCCTGAGGTTCCGTATAGTGCGGAGAGTAAAACTGTTGCGGAAGGAGTTGTCACTTGCTTGGATAGATCGAGGAACTCCGCGGGATTGTGTTCTCGTTTTGACTGTAGATTCTGACTGAGTCATTAGCTCGTCGTACGATTTACAAAGGGCAGGATGAGCCTCTTCCCTGGACAGGACTTTGTGCAGTAGTCTGATACGACACATCTCCCTTCTTTCTGGGAGAGGTTGCAACTTAAGCTTCTCCTTTACCTCGATTACCCCTGCTTTTCCTTTGATATCGCATATCATTCGTACACCGCGGTTCTGTACTAGCTCAAGTGTTTCAATGTCTTTGGTGGAGGAGAGATCCCATGCACAACAGGCATACTCAAGATGAGGTAGGCAGAGTGATTTGTAAGCTGTGAGTTTTGCATTCTCCGGGGCCCAGTACAGAGCACGACGGATCATTCCGATCTGTTTCTTGGCCTTGCAAATCTTCTCAGCTAGGTGTACATCAAATTTCAGATTAGACTGTAGAGTTACGCCAAGGTACTTCCTGTGGTTTGTGTGTTCCAGGATAGTGTTGTTCAGAATATATTTTGGTATGTCTTTTGTAGGCTTGAACGCAATTATTTTGCACTTGCTAGTGTTGAAACTCATTCCAGAAGCCGTTGCCCAGCTGCTGTGCAGCGAGTTGAGGTTCTCCTGAAATCTTAATTCATCATCTTGAGTTGACACGACTTGGTACATCAGAGTGTCATCAGCAAACAGCCCAACGGAACAGTTAACATACTACTGTGGCAGATCATTTATGTAGATCAGGAATAGCACAGGTCCAACTTCTACCGATCCCTGAGGCACACCAGATGTATTTGGAAGAGGAGCTGATTTGAGTCCATCTATCTAGTACAATTGTCTGCGATCTATTCAATAAAAAGTCATGTATGTATCAGTAGAGTATGAGTATAGTATTATTATGTAAGTAAGATGATTATTAATTATGAATAATAATAATAATAATGACAATCATCAACAAAAATAATAATTATTATTATTGATTGTCATTATTATTATGATGATTATTATAGCATCATCAATGATGATTGATGATGATTATTATAACAATAATAATAATAATGAAGAATGATTATTATAATAATATTATTAATTATTATTATAAATAAAAAATAAATAAATTATTATTATTATTTATTATTATTATTATTGTAATAACTAATAATAATAATATTTATTATTGCAATAATAATAACAATAATAATTACAGTCAATGTCCCTGAAGCTGATACCACAGGCCTACTGCAGAAAATTTGGTGGATTTTGGACCATTTTTTTTGGAATTTTATGTAGTGCTTTGCCGTTGGTGTTTGCCAACGAACAACAAACAAAAAAACATTCATAAAAAAATCGAATGGACCAAAATCCACCAGATTTTCTGCAGTAGGTCTGTGGCTGATACCAATATTTTGGTAAACTAAAAGGCAGTCAGTTCAAGAACATGATTTAAGTAGAAGCAAACAACTGATCTTAAAAATCTTCAAACGTGATAAAAAGTCGAAATACTACTTACTACTACTGCCGCTACTCAATCTCTCATTGGACTGATTATTACACATGCGGCGATAAACAAAGGAGCAAATTTTGTTCAATGGATAGATCGAGTAGTACACTCTGAATCTATTATGCCATTACAACGATTTATTTAAACCTTGCACCTTACTTGGAGTGGAGTGTGCTTGCCAACTATAACTTTAAAAAATTGTAGGAGTTTCCTGCCCAAAAGAACAAAAAAGAACACAACTTCTTAAATATGCAGTTATATTTTTCTGTAGTGTTTTTATTGCAGATAATCAAAACCACCAAATCAAACTGTCACAGAATGATGTGGCGCAGTGCATGTCGGTTTGCAAAAAAGGGAAATATTTTACACCTGTTGTTTCAGATCGTCACAACTGGGTTTGAGGGTATAAACGCTAAAACAGCAACAATTGACTTATTAATTCAGAAAATGAAATGCTGAAGTAAATCCAACTTAATTACGGAATGTATTGCAAGAATTACCATGTCAAATCTACCAAAGTTATGTGTAGAAAGATAATATGATAGCAATGTCCACCCTAAGCCATCTCAAGCTTTAGTATTTTCTTCAATGGAAAAGTAAAAGTAAAGTTTGCATGAGGTTTTTGAGAGGAGATTCAAACTTCAGGAGTTTTTAGGGAGCTTAGCAGTTTTCAGGAGTAGGGAAATTTGTACCTAAAAATCAGGTGGGTTCCTGACAAATCAGGAGACAGGAGAGGTCTAGTAAATGATGGTAAATTAAATTACTTCTAGTCTCAATAAGAATAAGGTAAATTGAGGCCAGAAGAAAATGCCTTGAATGTTAGTTTAAAAAAATGCAATTCGATTGCATCAAACGAATTTTGAGACGAGAGTTCAGAAATGAATGTCAACAAAAAGTTTTGTAGAAATAGTCTAGAACTGAAAAGAAAACCTCCTAGAATGAACATCAACAATACAAGCGTGAAACAGATTTTTTAATTATATTTTGAAAAAATTATATTTCGGGGCCATTAGTAGTAATATAGGAGCAGATCTACTGCCATTCCAAAAAGGGTGCTCAATCGTTCCCCGTGACATATGTCTACATTCCTTTCTATTCATCAAAGTACACAACTTTTAAAGCGTTAATTTTTGCTGGAAATAAACGCTGATACTTCTAGAATGAATGTCAAATTGTTTGGCTTTATCACCTAGGCGACATTCATTCCTGCCTACATTTGCTCCAATAACCATACAATTCCATGCAGCAATTTCTAAAACAATAGTAAAATATTGCTTTATTACATTAAATTTAGTAGAAAATAACTAGTTCCCGATATGCAATTATAATCTCTAAAGAATGAAGTGATTATAAAAGCAAGAATACATATATGTATGCACATGCACATAACAACATCCAATGCATACATACAACAGTAATAGATACTAACAAATGATAAAGGTGAGTATGTCACTGCACTTTACAGATATGGACTTGATTTAACAAACTGATAAAACTTCAACAATTTTTCAAGTCTCAGTTCGCTGTGTGCCATCTGTTTCTCCGCCCACTTGAGGTAGTCATCCTTAGTCGCTGATGCAACGTCTGCACCTATTTCACTGTTAAACAGATCGGTGGTTGTCTCTACTTTTGTTTGTCCATTGGTGCCTCTCGCCAATGACCATTGCATGTCTTGCCTGACAACTCTCTGTCGTTCTTTAGCTTCTAGAAGGTCATGAAGAGTCTCAAAACGTTTGGGTGTAACAGATTGTGGGGAAGCGTCCGCATCTTTGTCCGAGTGTTGGAGAGCTCTTGGCTTTTGTTTCTCATAAGAGTCACTAGCAAGTAGCTTAGATAGTTGCTGGATGTTTACTAGTTCTTTCTCTTCCTGGTTGTTCTCATTCACAGAACTTTTTGAATTCTTCCATTTAGACCTCACCGCAGGATTTTTGGTAGTATTATCACTTTGTATTCCATCCAAATAAGTCCGAGACTTTATGTCGCAGGTACAAACTCTCCTCAAGTAAGCATTATCTGTAACACCTTCACATTGCAGTGAACACTTGGATGTTAGGATTCTGTCCAAGCTCTCCCTGATGACATTTTCTGATAGCTTTGAAGCGTGAATATTCAATATTAGGAATGAAACAGTAAAAAGCCAGAATAATTGAAACATTTTCTCTAAAGTGTAATCCTCACAAAATCTCATGCAACGAGCAAAGCCTCTATTGTCATATCACTGCTCTATGGAGGATTCTCCGCTATCACAACTCTGACAACTTTATTGGCTAACATCTTGTGATAAGTACTGGTACATCAGTAAAGTGAGCAAACTAGGGCTGTACCAGTGCATGTCCTGTAAAGCTGTCAATTAAACAATTTTGTAAAAAAATTAGCTAATGTGAATCAGTTTTGAGAATAATCGTTAACTATAAGATTAATCTTATAAACTTCAGTATTTTGTTCGAAGTAAGCAGAGTGCCAAAGCCCTTCAATATTATCTTGACAGCTTTACTAATGTTTTAACATTCTTATGAGTTTTCTGTCGACTATTTTCACAAGAAAACCGCTGTTTACAACAAATAAACTGGCATCCCTAAATCCTTCAGTTTTGAGTACAGTATTAATAAAAGGTTACAACTGGCTAGAAAACTCATATTGTGTGATCATGTGATTATAGTATTGGCAAACTCTCACCGGTGCCTGTTCTACCTAATCTAGCACACAGGTTAAAAGTAAGATTAACAAAAAAGTAAAGACTGACTAAGGTTAATGTTTTAATCTTTGATGACTATAATTTTGAGTGAATGTGGATAAAATGTTAGATTCATATCTGTTTGACTTGTAATAGAGCTCAGAAAAAATGTTGAGTCGTTTTCAGATAAAAGGGTGCAGCACTAGCTTTGTCTCTGTACCGTGACAGCACTAACTGTATGTACACATTGGTGCAACATTAACTATACTTAAATACTGGTGCAGCACTAACTATATCTAAATACTGGTGCAGCACTAACTATATTTAAATACTGGTGCAGCACTAACTATATCTAAATACTGGTGCAGCACTAACTATACCTACACACTGGTACAACACTAAGTTTATCTAAGTACTGGCACAGCACTAACTATAGCTACTAGTACAGCAATAAATATTTCTATGTACTGTCAAAGTACTGGGACTAATTTAAATTGGGCAAGATATCTGAACTTTTCTCTTATGGCTGATCTTCATTGACAACTTGCCGAGACACGACAAGCAAATTATGTGATATGTGAGCTGTGGGCAGGCACATTTTAAACTGATCAGTAAAATGATTTCTAACTTTGCAAATTGGAAAATCTGTATCTTATATAATCTGCAAAAAAACAGTCCAAGTGACAGCGAATCAGCTGCTGTCAGAAACCACAATGTGCTGATGACACTAACCAACGGATGAAATACAGAATTTTATTCCAACAAACAATTAAGTACAAAAGTAAAGTAGACAGTTGGAGATAACTGAGGTTCGGCATAAACATAGTGACTCAAAGAGGGCATGTAATGGTTCAGGGTCAAAATGGCACAAAAATTTGTGAAAAGGGAAAGAAAACCAACCCCAGCCACCATTTAGACCACATATTATGAGAAATGCACAACGTAACTGAACTGAAGGTTATAAAAATAGAGCTCATATGAGTAAGTTAAAGCTTTAAATAGACTCAGATTTTGATGGCAAGACTGAGGGACGTGGATAGCACGGGCCAGCACAATCCTCAGTCAGCTGGTAGTTTCTCAGCCACATCATACAAGGCGAACTTATCATCTGTCAGGGCATCTATTACATAGTTTATTGTTGCCTTACGACCAAACTTGTGAGTCCATTTAAAAAACATTTGTCTCGTCATTTCCTGCTGGTCAGCGTTGTGTTTTACCCGAATATTCTCCAGCACGCCTTTGTCCACCCCGATTGATAGGCCAATACGAAACCATTGATCTCCTAGCAGACCAGATAAGATCTCTATATCTGTTTGTTGTATTCGCCTCTTTGAATCTGGAGGTAAAATGGAGAGAATGAAGAAGTGTTTAGTACACAACGCCACAATTTAGTCTGAGTAACACAACAAACTTACTTTGAGCGGGAATTGGTCTTCGTTTAGCTTTGGCTTTAGCAGGTTTCACTGTAGTTTTAGACTGTGCTACTTGGGTGCGTAAATCTATATGGTTGTTAATAGTCACATTACCTGACATGAGACAACACAAGCTACATTGAACAGAATATCTAATATCTTGTGAGGTGACGTTTATTTCCAAGCAGTTTATTTAGGCCTTTGATGAAATAGAGGAAATAACTCCATATATATAATTGTTATTATTAACTTAGATTATTACTATGTATTTTTATGATTAAACGAAACGGAATCTGCTTTCATATTGCTTTTAAGGTCAGTTTATTTATAACAATACATGATTATGATATTACAATTTAATGATTAATTATTATTGTTAATTAATTGTTGTGGTGAAATTGTCTTGTCACACAGATGTCATGATTTCTACAAACACAAGAGACAGGCGTGGATAAAAGGCTAAAAACACAAGAGACAGGCGTGGATAAAAGGCTACAAACACAAGAGACAGGCGTGGATAAAAGGCTACAAACACAAGAGACAGGCGTGGATAAAAGGCTACAAACACAAGAGACAGGCGTGGATAAAAGGCTACAAACACAAGAGACAGGCGTGGATAAAAGGCTACAAACACAAGAGACAGGCGTGGATAAAAGGCTACAAACACAAGAGACAGGCGTGGATAAAAGGCTACAAACACAAGAGACAGGCGTGGATGCTCCCACGATATTTCAACAAATTATCAAATGATAGCAGTGAAGACACTCAGTTTAATCCCTGCATTGCATTAATAGACACACATCTATAAGTTGGCCACTTGCGGGGCAATGATATACCCCCCACCATATTATACAAATCAGTTAAATTTCAAGCTACTTGTATTTACATAAAACATTAGCTCATCAATTTATCAGAAAACAAACAGAGTGAGTAAAAGCAATCCGCAAGTGAAACTGCAGATTTAGTAACAAGTCTCGGTACATTTGGTAGAGGTGATAGGCTGTCCAATGTACGTCATAACTAGAGATGCTCCGATTCACATTCACCGGAGCGGAATCAGCAGATTTTACTAACTATTCAATGAATCGGCAAAAAATTGGACTCGCTTTACTTGCATTGCCGTTGATGGACCTTTTCATCATCAATTAAAGAATGGCTCCGGTCATTTCTATATTTATTTGATATGTCATTGATAAGTCCTTATGAGGTGCTCCAAATACCAACTTCGTCAAAATTCAATTTATTTCTATATTTCCTTAACACAATTAATAATAAGCATGTGATGGGTGTTGTCTCCCCATTCCAACATGTTCGAAATATTCTGGGAGAACCTATGACGTACGTACGCAAGTGTTTTATATTTTGATTGAACAATTTTTGGATCGTGGAATCACTGAAGCATACCGAATAACAGTACAGCGACCTAGGTCATTGATTGATATAACTAGTAAGTAGTAATAGCGGCACATGTGGTTAGTAGTTAGCAAAGCAGTAGTAGAAACAAAAGTTTAGCGTTCGCTAAAACACTTGCGTTTGTCATACGTTTTCCCAGAATATTTCAAAAGGGGAGATAACACTCATCACATGCTTATTATTAATTGTGTTAAGAAAATATGAAAATCGATTGAATTTTGACAAAGTTGGTATTTGAAGCACTCAAAGGACATATCAATGACATATCAGATAAATATAGAAATGACCGGAGCCATTCTTTAAATGGCAGCAGATTAACTCTAATTACCAGTTGCTGCCTCGGTTTTAGATTATTATTAGATTATTCTTGATTATCCTTTACTGCATTACTTTTAAGCTCTTGGAAATCAGTTTTTTACGAGACTGACAGGCCAGACAAGTTTTTACACCCTTTGTGTGATTATTGGTGATTGGCCTGGCATATTTGCTGTACTTGCTAGTATACTAATATGATGATGCGAATTCGCTATCAATCCTTTTTATAAATTGGATCGGTTCAATGCCAAAATCGGTAAAATCGGGAGCAGAATGGGATCAAGTGACAATTTTGTGAAACGGAGCATCTCTAGTCATAACTATGTCACTTCCTGTCCAAAAGTGCAAATTTTATAATTGCTCCATAACCAATCATTTGTAAAATGGTCTATCACAGCAACCAGGGGGAAGTTTTCCTTAAACGGAGTGTGCCACTCTGTATAAATTTATTGATGCCAGACAGCTGAAGGAGTTGTGTTGCCTTTAATGCACAGTAGAGAGAGAAGACAACTTCTAAAAAGCGAAAGGATAATTGTACCTACCAGTGACTGTTAAACTGACAGATCCAGGGCCCTTAGTAGTAACACATGTACCTCCAGGATATTTTGCCTGCAGAAAAATATTACCGAGTGTAACAAAAGTAGTTGTACAGAGATGATGGGCAAAAATAATAAAACTCAGAAGACAGCGGATGTAGTTTCCCTAAAACATAGCATGAAGTGGGAGTTCCCAAAATGAAATCTTAGACCGAGAGTGACCATAAAATCTAATTACAAGAGCTGCAACCATGGTTTGAGTTAATAGTTTGATTGGTTTGTTCTTTGTGAAGCAGACAACTCCAAAGAACAAAAATCAAAATCAGTCAAAAATTCTAGCGCGTTTACCGAAATGTTCAATGAAATATTTTTCTCATGGAAGTTTTTGTTACAATTTGCGAATGTCACCATTTTTGTTGCTGTTTAGGAATACCCAAAATCTCTATGTGGTATTGAGCATCTGATAGAAACAGCCAATGAAGCTCCTTTTTTCATGTTGTAATAATGCATGATTTGAGGGAAGGCAACTCCTCCAATTGTACATCGATCATTTCTAGCTAAAGACAAATTAACGTTACCTATCCAACTTTACATTTTAAAGTGAGTTTGGATAGACCTACGAAGCGGCAACAGTGCTTCATCTCACAATGCTACCCAAATTTGTCAAAAATGTCAATCGGAAATTCCCGAACAAATTTTTGTGTGAGATTCTCATAAAAAATTACATAAAAATAATTGAAGACGAAAAATCAAGCATGCGCCACATAGACATATAAATAAATAATTAAATAATAATAAAAAACTGCAGATAAAAACAAACAACAAACTATACAAAGAGCGAGAGGGTACAGACCAGACTAACAGTCCCGTCACTGGCCTTCCTTTTGCTTGAGTCAGCCTTCACCACAGAACTACTGTTACTGGATGTTCTGCTACTCCTAGATCTAGAAGTCCGGGAGGAGTTCAAGTTAACAACCACATCAGATGTCTTTGTCAGGTCAACAGCAGGGGGACACGACTCCACAGCTCTTGCATCAGCTCCTACTTGGACTTGCTTGACCTCCCGACGAGGCTGTGTGCGAACAGATTCTGATGTCCCAAAACCTCTAGACCTGCGCTGTTGTCTATTTGGTGTGGGGGCCGTGCTAGAGGCAGCATTGGTACGGGTGTGTCTGCTGGAGGCAGCATCGGTACGGGTATGTCTGCTGGAGCTGACGGGAGGCATGGCGCTGGGGCCGTGTAACTCTTGATTCAATCGACCAGATACCAGAGAGTCGGTTGTGGTTGGAGACGCATCATGTGCAAGAGAGTCATACGCTGGGGGATCCGAGGCTAAAACCAAAACCTAAATGAGACATCTGCACCATATCAGTGATTTAGCAAAACTTGTAATAATATAAAAATATAAAATGTGAATGATGTAATCAGCGAGACTGTATTGTGATTGAATTTGTAGTTTCAAGCCCAAACAAAAACCGATACAAGACACAAAGTTTGCAGCAAAAACAAGGCACATTCTGAGTTTTGTGTACATGCCAGTGACTTACCTGCGCAGGTAGTAAATAATACATATACATTCTTAGCTATAACAGATATTACTGTAATATTCTCCAACTAATACCGTAACAATGGTCAGTTTAGTGAATGACAAGTGATAACTTGGTTTGTTGTTTTAACCTTGATATTATTTCCTTTATTATAAAATGCCATCATTTAGAAAATCTAACATACACACTAACCTATGAAACTGGAGAAACGAGACCAAAATGATGATAAGTCACGTGAAAGTAGTTGAGTAAACCAACAAAAATATATGGTAAGCTCAGAGATGAGAGCAAAGCACAAGCTCAATAAATGGTACAGTGTACTTACATATGTAGTCTATTTCCAAGTCTCTGCCAGTAGACAACACACGCGTGAGGCATAAAACAATAAAATATATATAATATATAACAACAGAGGCGTGGTGAGATCGCAATAACAAAAAAACTTTTTGTTAGTAACAAAACAATTTGACAAAGAATTGCACTGACAACACAAAAGCATTACCATTTCATAAAAAATTATTATTTTACTCGCTGAAATTTGATGACCCAAATATGGCCGATGATTAAAAAGTCACACACAAACAAGAAACAACAGATAGACTGAGAGTAATAACTTACTGAGCATCTCTACCAGCCTCTCCATCATCATTACTAAAGACAAACAAGAGAGACAACCCTTAATAAGGCAGACATTACAGAGGCACTGTACACTACAGAGTATAAATCTGAGGAGCAGGTACTTACAGTGAGACTATTTCAATGGATGCAGAGCCACTGCAACATATAAATATACGTTACATAAGATAGGTTTACATATATACAATATCATCATAGTAATAGATCGGTACATATAAAAAATTGTTACTGATGTGATTAACTCATTTATTTCCATGGAATTGGGTAAAATTGTAGGCGCTTTCGAGGTCTCAACGCGTTGATATGACCAATTGTGATCAATGGTCTTAACCCTCGAACAATCATTCTTTTGCAACAGATGATTGAAAATATTGAGTACATTTATAATAAAAAAATTCTGAGTTGTCTTCTCCTTGTAATTCAATGCTATCCCACATTTCATTCAAGCACTAGCAAGCACACCTCAAGCACTGTTTTCTGTTTACTAAACAACCAATTATTTTTGCTCACTAATTATTTACCAGCTGTCCAATATTTAGTAAGACATGACAGTTTGATTGACGTGGTAGCACTATGAACGCTTTCAAATTCGAACTAAATAAGTTAAAAAAGAAAAAAATCAACTACGTAAACACATCACTTATTAATTTACTACTCTAGCAAGTTCCGTAAAATAATCATTTCAGAAAATATATTTATTATTATTTATTAGTTATAATGTACCGAGAGATCTTCGTTATTAAATTGTTTGTGGTTGTAATATATTTAATTGCTACCCTACCATAATAAATATTTTATTTTCACAATAAAAATGAATAGTTGTATATCGTGAATAACTTCTGTTGGAAAAAACGAGTTGATTTGGTAAGACAACTCTTTATAAAAATCAACGGGCTAATTTCTGTTTGCGTTCAGCACTTAACGTTCATGCTAAAAGCGTCGACTGATGCCAAAATAAGTGTTGATGCACGCTGAAAAAAAATTGACTATGAAAAGGCGGATAATCTGTTGGCGGAAAACGGCCGTTGAGGATTAAATGTCAACGTTGAGCACATGGAAAACGCCATTTGTACAGCCAAGTATTTGTCTAGTGGTGTAGAGTAAGCTCCAAAAATTAGCCAAACCCCTTCCTGCTTAAAAAACTTTGGACCTGGCTAGTGAAAGGCTATTGTTTCAATGTTGTCTGCACAATAAATACTTTGAAAAAAGCAAACAGCTTTCATTTATTTTTATAAAATGAGTTATTTATCCAAAACTTCAGGACAGAGACTTACAAATACCAAAAAAAAGTTTGAGCGCGTTAACACTTCTTGGATTTTACTCAGAAGTTTCGAATTTGATTGTACCCAGGCTTTGATTGGATGGAATGGTTTGATTGTACCAAGGCTTTGATTGGATGGAATGGTTTGATTGTACTAACGTTTTGTTTAGATGAAACGATTCAAACTTTCCATGTACTATTATTGCAACAGCAATAGACTATTCCGGAAATTAAGCGGAGGTATCCAGTTACAGTGCAACTATTGAAACAAGCAAAAGTAGTTTCCCTCAGAAAAATTTGAAACATTTAGTAGATAATGAATTTTTTTCATTAAAACCCGCCGATGCACAGAGAGCTCTGATCACTCTAGGGCTATAGTTTTATTTTGTTGTATTGTCTTGGAATTTCAAAATAGAAAACTGTACACATTTATTGTAATGGCACTTTTAATTAATGACAAGCCATTGAGGTAAATCATATTTGTGGAAAAAAGGATGACAACTCCTATTTATGATGTAAACAAGAAAAGCTGACAGGCATACCCATCTGCTGGTGTGCGAGGAGCGCGCATACGATCATCTTCATCGGCACTTTGATCTTGGGGTAGTCCGTCAACAACTTGAACCACTACAACAAATGATAAGATGTGAAAGACCATTTTACATTATTTAACTAAAAACTTTTAGATTGTTTATTTGAAGTGAGTGAAGTCGTGATTGGACATCGCTAACCTTACCTTCCACCCAAAGCACAGCAAATATATCCCAATATTAAATTTGAAAAATTAACTGGTAAAAACTATTGATAAAAGCTTCAACAATCCAATTACAAGAAGCGATCAACTTCAGACAACACCATATATATGTTACCTTCTATACAACACCACAGGGTTATATATGTTACCTTCTACACAACACCACAAGGTTATATATGTTACCTTCTACACAACACCACAAGGTTATATATGTTACCTTCTATACAACACCACAAGGTTATATATGTTACCTTCTATACAACACCACAAGGTTATATAGGTTACCTTCTACACAACACCACAAGGTTATATATGTTACCTTCTATACAACACCACATGGTTATATATGTTACCTTCTATACAACACCACAAGGTTATATATGTTACCTTCTATACAACACCACAAGGTTACATAGGTTACCTTCTATACAACACCACAAGGTTACATAGGTTACCTTCTATACAACACCACAAGATTATATATGTTACCTTCTATACAACACCACAAGGTTATATATGTTACCTTCTATACAACACCACAAGGTTATATATGTTACCTTCTATACAACACCACAAGGTTATATATGTTACCTTCTATACAACACCACATGGTTATATATGTTACCTTCTATACAACACCACAAGGTTATATATGTTACCTTCTATACAACACCACAAGGTTATATATGTTACCTTCTATACAACACCACAAGGTTATATATGTTACCTTCTATACAACACCACAAGGTTATATATGTTACCTTCTATACAACACCACATGGTTATATATGTTACCTTCTATACAACACCACAAGGTTATATATGTTACCTTCTACACAACACCACAAGGTTATATATGTTACCTTCTATACAACACCACAAGGTTATATATGTTACCTCCTATACAAAACCACAAGGTTATATATGTTACCTTCTATACAACACCACAAGGTTATATATGTTACCTTCTACACAACACCACAAGGTTATATATGTTACCTTCTATACAACACCACAGGGTTATATATGTTACCTTCTATACAACACCACAAGGTTATATATGTTACCTTCTATACAAAACCACAAGGTTATATATGTTACCTTCTATACAACACCACAAGGTTATATATGTTACCTCCTATACAAAACCACAAGGTTATATATGTTACCTTCTATACAACACCACAAGGTTATATATGTTACCTTCTACACAACACCACAAGGTTATATATGTTACCTTCTATACAACACCACAGGGTTATATATGTTACCTTCTATACAACACCACAAGGTTATATATGTTACCTTCTGTACAACACCACAAGGTATACAATTTATCTTACTTAAATGATGGTGGCAAGCAATGTCGTCATTCGATAAATCCTCAAGATCATCTGACAACGATAAGGATTCCTCATTATCAACCTCCATTAATTCAGTGAGTTAGCTAGTAAGTATAGACAGAGTATACAGGCAGCAGTTTGAAGTGTACCTTGTGTTGAGTGCTATGACTACATTATACACTTTGGCAAGAAAAAAACATAAATTGAAGCACGACTGATGATGTATTATTTCACTTTGACAACAGCCATACAAACAATAATAACCACTCAATTTTTAAAAAACTGAAAAACAGTATCGATATAATGTTATCTAAAAACATCAACCAATATAATTCTCCTTTTTTATGTATTTAAGCGATTCAACATAAAAATACAGTACCCCCCCCCCATCCAGAATTACAATAGCTTCGTAATGCTAAACTTGAGACGATTATTATCATTATATTACTGAGTGACTTCATGTTGTTATTTATCACGCTGGTAATCGAATTGAATGTAGATAAGAATGAGTATGGACCAGGACAAATGGAAACAGACAATGGGCTTAGATAACTCCAAAGATGAATGCCGAAAAACCTGGAGAGGATATTGACTAAAATGTAAGCAAAATATTTAACATTTCATTTCAGTGATTAAAGACATGCGTTTTCAGCAACATGTAAATAAAAATAACAGGAATGAGCGCCAACAGGAACAGATACATACAGACCATGAATGAACATGGAGATATCCTAGAATGAACATGGATACTTCCTAGAATGAACATGGAGACATTCTAAAATGAACGTCGACAGAGTGAGAATAAATTTTGACTACGCTCTAAAGGAGGATATTTTGTTGCTTGACATTCATTTCCCTTTGATAATGACGGGGAAGAAGAGGGAAATGAGAAGGATTTCTGAGAAACAGCTGCATTGGAGTGAAGCAGGGCTAGTGGAATTTGAATATTGTGGTGGAATTGCGTGAGCAAGTGTGTGAGGACAGATGCGCCAGGAGTTGTCCTGCCTTAACTGATAAGGATAGATGAATCTAATCGCTTAGCAACGGAGGACCGGCCTGCGATCTTACAGTTGATGGAGACGTGCTAGCCAAGTCTAGGAGAGAACCGCAAGCTAAGAACTGTTCCAGTGAATGACCTTGTGACCTAATTAAGTATTATAGTTGTTAATGCTTCGGTTATTCTAACTGCATGATTGTGTAGGCAGGCGCATTGGATATGTTGTATGCATTTGAATTATCTGGGTTGACCTTATTATAAATAGCCAATCATATTTTATTATCATTTTGCCAATTGTATGTTTGCATTTTCAAATGTGTGACTTTTATATAAATACTGGGGCAAATCGCCCAAGCCTCCAGAGCTCTGGAGTAGTTGTGTTAAAAGTAGACCTGTGTCGACGAATGTGACGTTGGTGTTCCTCGCAATCAGTAACTGGAGTTTATGTAAGTCGTTGTTCAACGTGCCAGGATTGTTATACACGCTTCGAAACATCTCTCACTGTTGTAAGTTTGTATCTTGTCGAAGAATATATATTTATTATTAACAACTGTAACTTTCTCCTTTGCTGTGCAACTTGTGAAGCAGTATAAAGCTTGTTGGTTCGCAATATCCTCAGAAGTAACTACACTCTAAGATATTGTCCAAGTCTGCCAACTTGATGGGTGAAATAGATTGCTGAAGTTAATGCTAGTGAAAGACTATCAATTGTCGAAACTTGTACATGTGCTGACTTAGCGCCATTGAGAGTGAGGTTATATTGTGTAACAGATCACCATAATGTTAGAGAAAGTCTCCTGTGTTGAGACGTATCAAGTAATTAATTGGTTAATTGCCTATTGTGAGCTGGGTTATACTACCGGTTAGTAAAAGCCACAATACGGAGTTCAGCGCCTGAGGCTAGTCGGCTCGCTACCATTTTCCCTAGCACTCAATATTATAGGAAGGCTCTAGTAGACAGTGGTCCGGTGAAGGTCGGTAACAAATAAGCTCACATAAAACCTTTACAATATTATTATGGCAAACTTTGGGCTATTAGGGCTAAGTCTATAGCCTTATATATATATCACACCATTATCCGCCTGTATAATTATTATTTGTCATTAGCATCACCACAACCTCCCAAACATCACCACCATAATAAATTTTATAATAATTATGGTCGTTATTTAAAAAAAAACTATAATAAAGAAATTAGTAAGTAGGTCCAACAATAATAATAATAATTAATCATAAAAGTAATAAATTAAAATAGTGATAGTCAACAATAATAATTAATAACCAAAAGAGAGAATCATCATCTCATCATCATCAGATAGATATGATGATGATGAATAGTATAAATTAACAATAATAATAATTATTATTATTATAATAATCATTATTATCATCATCCTTATTATAATTATTATAATAATAATAATCTAAGACTAATGATGATAAAAAAGTAGTAGTTAAATATTATTATAATATATATAAATATAAAATAATAATTATTATAATAATATTAATCCTACTAACTAACTCGGACTATTATTATTATCATTTATTATTATAATAATTATTTATTATAATTATTATTAATAATTATTATTATCTACTATCTCCTCCTACTAGTACTACTATCTTCTTCCATCTACTAGCACTAAACATTATTATCGAATTTATTTACATAACAACTACTAGTACTACAATACAGTCAGTGACAATAATAATAATAATTAAATTATTATTATTAATTAATTATTATTTATTTATTAATTATTATTTATTTATTTTATAATAATAATAATTCAGAGCCATTAATTTATTATTATAATTTAAATAAACCATGATATGATGATAATTGCTGATGAAAAAGCTCACCAGGTGTATTTTTTATGTTGCTACATTAGGAGAATATTGTAGACACTTTTACAACTATTTCATTTATTTTGTCAAAAACAAAACTGCAGCTTCATGAAAGCAAGGAGCTTGAATTAATAGCCAATATTTCCTTTTGGAAAGCGGGGTTTCCCCTATTTTCACGACACTCTAGCTCAGTTACAAAGGAACCATAGAAACTTTACTATCGATAAAAGACAACTCCATAGACATAACTCTGATGCAAGAGGAAGCAACTACACTTTTCCTCAATTTACAAGGATTGGATACATGTAGATTTAAGGTTAGTGCAGTGACCCTGGCAATGACCGTGTTAAACTATATAACCTACTACTACTAGTACAGGTATAGCACTGTAATACTATGTTTAATTGTGGTATTGTGATACTGTGGTGTATACAACTATTACTACTAGCTAGTATGGTTCAATAGTGCAACAACCCATCACTTTATTGATAAATTAACAACTGCTTTGGTTTCATTCCACTGTGCAGGATTTTTGTAGTGACAATTCACTTGGTAGCAGGCACCTGTACCTCACTCAGTATCAGACTAGATTGCAGGCAGAAGTTCAACAGCTTGGGCAGGCACTACTGGTCAGTAGTGCAGGCCGGCATAGCTGGGCTGTGTGCTGGTCTGAGTGCTGGCTAGGTCGGCTGCCTGACTGCAGGGCCCAACAAAGTGCAGGCCGACTACTTGTCGGCGCTTGCTAGCTGTATTTTGCAGGCTTGTGATTTTATTGTAAGACTTCAATTGTTACAATGCTTATTGCTATCTTCATGTAAGCAATAGAGAGAGTGTGTGTGTGTGTAAGAGTAGTGTAGTCTGTATTTCTTCGTACTTCTGGCTGTGCTCCTCCAACTACTCTGAGTTGTGAGACAGCAGCAGCCAGTATTTATATAAAAGGTTACATAATATTTCTTTGTGTACAGGTAGCCCAATAATACATACAAAAGGAAGGTGGGCTAGCATAGGGTATCGTAACTGAGTAGAATAATAGCTTTAGTGGCATAACAAGTGGCTAGTGAAAGAAAGGGTATAATACAAATGTCATGTACACAAGTTCTGTATGGTTAGTTACAAAGAGCAGGGTTTGTTACTTTTGCTATTCCTCCTGTAGACCCGAAGCTGGGAGTTGTCTACTTAGGATAGAGTTACGCAGCATATCGGTTGGATACGAGCCATTTCCTGTACACTACTTTTAACTTATGTGTAGCATGAAGCTTACAATCAATTACAAAATTTTGAAGCATCTTATTTTTTTCTATATAGAAGTAAGTAACCTTATTGCAAGTATTACTGCAAACTCATTGAAACGCAACAATTTGGTTAGCGGCAAATTCTGTTCATTTTTTTTATAGCTACAGTCTTAAGCATCGCGTTGCAGCTCTGTAAAAACTTGTTTGAAAAAGAATTTTAAAAAAGCTATGGAAAGTTTACCTGGTGCACTAAAAGTTTCTTAGCCACTGCAAAAAGCAGTGAAACTGTGTAACTGCTAATAGAACATACTATGCCACTAGCAGTGTGAGCTCACCCTAAGCAAAGAGTAGAAAACACTCAGAGAAAAAAAGGAACCAACTTCTGCAGAGCATGTGCTCATGGACTTTAGCTCAGAGCATTCATCCCCCTTAACTACCTTAGCATAGTTGGTAAATAAGTTGGGTATGTTTAAGAACGATAAAAAAATTTGTATCTAGCAGAAAAATTGAAGAATAAAAATCTACATCAAAACTTAGTAATCAATGCCAATTTTTGGCCTAATATGTTACGCGTTACCTTTTTTTAGGTTTTCAGTTTACATTTCATATCAAGATATAAATTTCGAAATTTGTAAATGTTACATGCCACATCGTAATAAATTCATTTTCAATTTATTATATTTAAAAATTTTGTATTGTTGTGCATAACAACACAAAGCTGTTGTGATAAAAATGCGATGTACAATTAATACTAGAAAAATGCCTATTTTGTTTCCGCATAAATTTTTTTATTGGATTGCTGAGCTCTGAGCTAGCGCATATGCTGTGTGAGTGAGAGATTGTAGAAAACTTGTGAATCTGTTGTGTTGTACTTTTGTATATTCAGTAATAGTGTGAAACAACCATACTCACTCAAATAATTAAATTCCATCTAAGAATATAATGTATTACAAAAATAATAAATAAATTTAAAGCTGGGATATAAAATTTGCGTACATAAAGTGTGGTGAAAAAACACAGGTGATTGTGTATGAGATTCTGAAAATCAGTCTGCTCAAGGTTAGATGAATCAAACAAACCGCTGTTGAGCTACATTCGGATGTTAGATGGATCATATTCTACAGCTAAGGAGTTTATGTGGAAACAGTTTTTGACGAAAGAGATGATCTTGCTCCGTGTTCTCACTTTTGGCTATCTGCTCCTACATTACTACTCCTGAAGTATCTGTTGCCGTATCTGTTGTATCAACTTGTGAATAGAGTTCACCGAGTAATTAACTGTTCCTAATTCCTTTGAAAATCATTTATATTATATCATGCATTTCTCTTTAATAATTAACAGCAATGTAACACACAACACACACAAGGTTGTAGCTGCATTCATTGATACTAAGGATGATGTGAGTTCTGATTTGTCTTGGAGTCAGTATTTTCTTGCCTAGTTTGAGCTCTCAGTTCAGCCATGTACTCCTTTGTGCATATTCTAACAAAGTTGATGATCCTCGCGCTATCTATATCATCATCATCTTCTTCCTCATCATTGGAGGCACAGCACAGCTGAGCTAAAACACCATTTAAACTTTTAGTGTTTAGCACTGATATACTTTGGGGGGCAAACATTGTAGTGCTCTACCCAAATAAAACGAATACGAATAAAATATCAGTTTCTAACTCAATATGGAACTTCGCACTATATTGAAAAAACTTATACCCTTACAGATAAAAATTCTGTTTCGTCATCAATATACGACTTACCTTTAGGACAACAACACCTTTTGAGCATGGCGCCTATGGCACCTATCAGTGGAAGGCGTGGCATCTCCTCATGCTCAAACACCAACTCACAGAAACTGTACTTGGCTAAAATCTCTGACTGTTCCTGCACTTGTTGAAAGGTGTAACTATAAACATGAGAACTACACATGTACTACCTGCACGGGCTAACAATAAATGTTATTATTGACAGTTTTATATAGCTCATGAAAGTGAGATATGTTGCCTGTACATCAAACTATTATATATTTCAACAGAATTATTTTTGCATTTTAATTTCTATGCTTTATTGAACAGATGAACCAATCACTATAATTTTAGATAACAAAACTGAGTTTAGTAACAGGGCTTCCAAACCACAGAAAAGCTGTTTTTGGTTGTATGCCAAAAATTTTAAGAAAATCATTGACCAGTTCGTTGCCACCCTTGAGGTCATTTGATGAGGCAACTGCAAGGACTTATGCAATGGTCTAAGATCTTACAGCAACAATAAAAATTTATCCATTACGATGTAAACCTTACCTGAACATGGCTATGAGCAGATTAAGAAGTACCACGGTAGAAAGAACCATGTAGATGGCCAAAAGAATCCATCTGAAACCTAGTAAAACATGGGATGACCTTTATTTCATCAGCAGCAAATTTCATTCAATAATTTTTGTAAATATTAAAACCTAGCATCACACGAGACTCAAGATATTGCAATCAACTTGCAGTTACACTTTTACAGCGATGAAATATTAGCAGTTGCAGCTTTGTTCAAACAGCAATAACTTTTTTTAGGCAATTAAAAATAATCAAGATTTGGAAAATTATCAAAACTTTACAAACTGAAAAATATCCTGTTTGAAAAGCAAAATTTCTTGTTTTTGGCCCGAAGACAAAAACACCTTTAATTATACCTTCAATCATACATTTCGACCAATGACCAGTGTGTGGGCCATTCTTAAAGAATATCTTTACTTCATAATCGTGTTAAGTTAATCGATTATTTGATCATATATTAAACCAAATTTTGTGTGTCGCAACTCCTCTAATAGTTTTCTAATTATGAAAAAAAGCAGCAGCAATAGGATCTGTCACATACCATGATAGTCCTCTAAGAACAACTCTCCATACATCTGAAAGTATGGTTTCTGGATGACATGACCAATCAGTGACCATTCTGCCTTGGACTCCGGGTGTAAAATAGCCTGAGAGGCAACTCCAAAGATCAATATGGTCATAACCATAACGGTAAGAAAAAACACCATGTCTACAAACTATACAGACATTTTCTATTAGTGATCGAACTTTGGTGTCCATCTTAGACAACTTTTCTCGAACGTCTGACAATGATTTAGTTTTGTCATTTGCACAATGAAACACTACAAGCAAAGTCACCTACATACGAAAACTTTATTTTAGTATCTCTTAGTAAAAAGTCAAAGCTCGAGTGGCATCATCAGAAGCATTCCCTTACCATCTTCTTAATCATGATGATCTTTGGTCCAAGAGTTGGGGTAAGGAAAAACAGCTGAGAAAATCGGACAGAGTAAATGATAAAGGAGAAAGAGTATAGCCAACGAGCTGCTTCGAAATTAACTCCTTTGATGGTGAACCTCACCACTATGGCGATAATAATTAAAATGCCTGCAAGTGAATCCACAGGATTCCAAAACCCTTTGAGCCAGTTTTGAATCTTAATATACCAGTACTTTCTGAACGGCATGTAGCTCCCCAAATAGATCTGAAACAAAAAACAAACTTCTATGGGGAAAGGTTATAGATATGAGTAGTAATATAGGAGCAGATCTCTGTCATGGAGTCTAAGGAAAAGGTTCTCCTGGCTCTACTGGAAAGGTTATAGGTATGAATCACGACAACAAATACATCAGAAAATTTAATAATAGATTTTTCACCGTCTCAATCAACAGTTCTGAGTTTCCTCTATTTATTTGTTTATTGCTGTTTTGAGAAAAAAAATCACATTGACTTGTAATTTAATACTGAAAGGAGATGCAAGATGCTCTTTTACTAAGCTATAATCATTGTTAAAAATGGTTCTGTTTTGTAATAAAACTATAATGAATAAATGTGGGTCGTTTTTTGTTTTTAAAGCACAAAACAGGTGTCTGACAAATTTTTTATTGCCATGTCATTGTGCTCTTTTATTTCAAATTGTTTACAACTCTTGCTACGCTGATTTCAACAAAGTAAAGAATAGAGATCCAACAGAGATATTTTAAAACTACGCCAAGAGAGATTTTGATGAAATCAGTAATCAATTCAGTAAGAGATACCTGCCGAAACTCTTCCACGAAATAAGCGAATAAGTAGCAATATATCGCGATCTCTAGACATCCTATACCCCAGTCTGGACAACAAACATAGCAGGTGCCTGTGGTACTTGTCTGGTTTGAGGCCAAGGAGGGCTCATATGGTTTTAGCTCAATCATCAGGAATGCAGCGTAGACCATCAGAAACACCAGGTAGGCCAGCTGTAACATACGATATATTCACCGTCTTACAACTTACTGAACTCTGGCAACTTGTTAAATAGTTTACTTGATCATGATTGGTTGACAATAAAACCGTGAACCTTACAGTGTGATGGATGCATTTGACAATTGGAGAATTCCATGCTTTGTATATAGCAGAGTGGCACACAATATTTCTGTCGCTGCATCCTACTTCTCTCTCCCTATTGGGTTCTTTTCTTCCTCTAAGTCTCTTGTCACTTTTCACAAAGCTTAGCAGAGAGACCATCATCGGAAACAGAGCAAACCAGAGAACCTGTGTATTGATAAGTTAGTTGGTGAAGGAATTCTTTTAATCAAAATAATTGTCGCTTACATTACTGGGTTCTCTATCATACAAAGTCTGTAGCAGCACCCATTGTTCACTGACTGCAACTAATTACGCATTTAGTTTGTTCGTAACATTATGTATTAAAAGCAATGAGAAATTGAGGTAGGATGAGGGACAGTTGAAGAGTGACGAGGGTTGAGCAACAGACAGACAGAAGGAGAAAAATGAAAAACTTAATATTTGGAGAATATCGATGTAAAGTGTTGCAGTTGACCATCTCAGTTAGTTTGTTTGCCTGTTTGGTTTATTTTGTCAATGAGCATTTACAAAGAAAAGAGAGAAAAAATTTAAAGCATTGCTAGTTAAACGCCAGACCCAAGCCAACAGCTGAAACCAAGAAAGAGGAGACCCCTTAGCCTAGCAAGCGAAGCCTTACAGCTCATTTAAATTACAACTTTCTGTCCAAGTCACAAATTTTAAATGGCAAACTATTCCACTAGACTAGAAGCTCGCCTCCTCATGATCAAGGTATTGCTGTAATCCTTTATTAAAAAGGTCACAGCGCACTATGCAAATATCCAACAAATCGGAGAGTGTGTAAAATGTTTACACTTAACGTGCATGCTGCTTCTAAATAATTTTGTAGTGTATTGCGGTCTGGTTTCCATGAAACACTACTAATCACGAATATTCTACCTCTCTTCAGATGAGACACTGCTGGTATGACAGTGACAACTGGTGATCTTTTATTGTCGAATCAGATGGCAAACACAGAGCCCACGGCTCAGACGAACTACACGGAGTGTGGTTTGCTATGCAACTTTATTCATAATTCACCAAGTTCTAGAGAGGCAATTCTCTAGAGTGGTTGGCAGTACATAAATGAATCCAATGAGTTACATGAAATCAAGCTTTTAGATATGCAGGCTGGCCGGAAGTTATTTGCATATTATATATTGTGAAAGTTCACAGTAAACAGGTCGTTTACTCTTCACCCTTTGCAAACAATGCGCTAGACTTCT
This sequence comes from Cryptosula pallasiana, assembly GCA_945261195.1. Classification (NCBI taxonomy): domain Eukaryota; kingdom Metazoa; phylum Bryozoa; class Gymnolaemata; order Cheilostomatida; family Cryptosulidae; genus Cryptosula; species Cryptosula pallasiana. The sequence goes on from OX183135.1 coordinate 40,352,784, forward strand.
ACCTACAGCTTTCGATAGACTGCTGATGAGGTGGGAAGTTGTACTGTGCCCGTGGCATAGTATGCAGGGCTAGTAGGGACCCCTGCAGGGCTGATATTGACCTCTTACCGACCCGGGGTAGCTATACTGGGCCGGCACAAGATGGCCACCATAAAGGAGGAACATTAAAAGTACCTAGGAACTTAGTCAAGGCCAAGAACCTGAAGTACCCTTCTTCGGATTACCAGACAGGTGAACCATAAGCTAACTATAGCCTGGGAGCTCTGTAGGACATATGCTTGAACAATGGAGATAGGACTCCGCCCTCTAGCCACTTGGCACTCTTTACGCTTAACCTATTTACCTTACCTGATTCGTTAACTATTTATTTATTTGTTTGCATTGGTTGATTTACTTTCTGTGCTATTGTTCCTACATATATTATGCTAATTATTTCCTGTCAGTCCATCTCTAAAAGGGCTGACTTTACCTCTATTCATTGCATTCATTCTCACGCCTTCCCACAATAACCCCTAGGGCTTTGTCTTTCGAGAATAAAGCCAGTATTCAAACTTCACTCTGTGTTGTTTGTGTAAGCCATGGGCTCTAGCTATACCGGGTAATTCGGTTGCCTGATTGCACAGTTGTCACTGTCGAGCAGTACAGTGTCCCCTCTGGAGAAAGGTGGAATACTTGAGCATAGCGAACTTCTGTGGAACCACACCGGATTTCGTTACAATATGGCAGCACGTTCACAGGAAATAATTATACCGATAAAAACATATATATAAATAATACACCAATAGCAATGCGGTAAATGATTGTATATAAAAGGCGCCAAGTGGCTAAGAATAGGAGTCATTTCTCTACTGTCCAATAAGAAGCTCCTGCCAGTCCTAGGGCTATCACCAGCCTAAGGTTGATGATTTCGTCCATCCTAGGTAAGGTACCTCCAGAATTTGAGGTGGTGAAGGATCTCTCATTATTCTTAGGTTTCTCTACTAAAGCCACCATCTTGTCCCAACTCGGTATGGTGCATTCCTGCTATGCAGGGATCATTACCAGCCTAGTAAGTGTCAATACCGGCCCTGGAGGCTGTGCTACAAGCTCATTGAATTATGCCACCGGCCCGGCACCCTTTTTTAGGACTGGGTTTGGCAGTTCACTCTCTTTAGCGCATTCGAGGTTAGTACATCTTTCCACAAGTATCATGCGCCAAAATCTACCACACTTTTAAACTTTATCAGAGCTGTTCAGCTACCTGCTTTGCTCAAAAACAGTACACTAATCTAAAAGTCATGTGATATGTTTTCAACTTTGATTTTTGATTATCGTTAGATCACATTCAGATCTAGAAGGAGAGAAAGCAATACAATATTACCAACAAATACTGTACAAAAAAAGTGTTTCACTGATTGATTTTGCTGTTGAGCATCATATGGTAATTCCAAGTTCTGATGAGCCAATGTTGCAGTAGGGAGATCTGCTCATATATTACTACTGCCAATGTTGCAGTAAATAGAAAGACCGATGTTTTAATTTGATCGTTCGAAAAGATAAGGTTAATAAGTTGATGAAATCAAGCGCTTGACAGCAATAAAAACTGCCAAGTTATACATACTCTAATATAAGATGTTCTGAGAGATATGCCTCCTCTCCACATAATACTCAACGTAACATAACAGCCTGGTTGTGATATAAACCGCTTCATTCCAGCATCAAAGGCCATCGATAGCAAATCCACTCCAGCCCAGTTATTGGACATTCTGCGTAGCATCTTTGAGGCCAACTCTCGGTCTTTTTTCCAACAGATGTCCAAAATCTTGATGGCCATCTCTTCAAATACTCTGAAACGCATAAAATAAATTGAGATTTGCCTGTCTTACTTTGCAAAATTTTGAAAAAAAACCAAAGACTTGAACAAAACTTGGCCAAGACAAATCAGCTAGGTCTATCAACTAGGGTCTATCTACCTTAAACCCTACTCATATTTAAAATTGCATTTATATTATTTAGCAACTTGCATTTATACTAAGGAAAACATCATATGCTCATAAGAAATGGTAACTTGATAACAGTAGTAAGATAGGAGCAGATCGCTGTCATGGTGTCTAGGGACAATAATGTTCTCCTGATTCCAAGTGTCTTTCTGATCACCAGGTACCATGAAGACCTGAAAGGTACTTTTTTGTGCACCATTAAGATCTGTGTTTAATTTTGTTGTAGTTGAATGATTAACCAAGTATTTATTGTGCAGGGGTTGTTTATATTAAGGTTTGTATGGTGATTTAGATTGCGGGGTTGAGCATTGTATAAAAATGAGGTATTGTATTATCAGTGTATAGCTTTATTACATGAGAAAAAACACCATAGATATGCATTGAATACTTCTACCATTGTTTCAAAATAACGTACAGAAGTGTCTACCTCATAATTTATCTGTAGGTATCCATCTGGTGACCTGAGGATAGATTCTACACCAAAATATTTTAATCCATCTCCAATGAGTTATCTTTTGAAAAAGTATTTGATTCCAAGCAGCCTTTTTAATGTTTCTTTAAATAGTTATTAATAACTACAATATTTATTATGCGTAGAAGAGTTTTAGAAGTGTTATTCTTTGTCTCTATTAACAATTCTACTGCATTGTCTTGCGGACACGTAGTACGATTGTACTGATCCATAGAGGTATCTTCATGTAATTCTCCCATATTCAGCATATGTTGAGCAGCACAGAATATCATCACTTGAAATGTAACTAGGTAGAGTGACTCTTCTTGAACAACGATGTTATATTTCACAAGTTTATGATAAACCTCTGGAACGAAATCTTTTCCATGAAATGTTTTTTTTGTTGACACTTTGATCTGAAATGAAAAGAAAAAATATCAGTAAAGGATAATAAACAACGAAATAGAATGAGGATAATAATTAAAAGGGGTTTTTGTTTATTCAACTAATTATTTATTGATTCTTACCTTATTGCTGAGAATCCTCCTAGTAGTTGTAATAGATGCTGTAGTAGATGCTGCTTCTTCAGGAGTTCTTGCCGGAGTGGAGGATTTCTGTGTAAATAGTGCTTCTTAAATAGTCAAAGTTGCACCAATTGATCCAAGCATACAACCAATGAGAATGCTCGCACGAAAATCTCTTTATAATATATAAAATTTTCGCAGAAATAAAAAAAATTTCTTTGCGCGAAAATCTCTTTATAATATTGTAAAGGATTTGTGTGCACCTATTTCTTCACGACCTTCACCGGACCACTGTCTACTAGAGCCTTCCTATACTAATGAGTACTAGGGCAAATGGTAGCGAGCCGACTAGCCTCAGGCACTAAACTCCGTATTGTGGCTTCTACTAACCAGTAGTATAACACGGCATACAATAGGTACTTAAGCAATTAATTAATCGATCCCTCTCAACACGGGAGACTTCCTCTAACAATACGGGGATCTGTTACACTATATAACCAGATCCTGCTTCCTATCAATTCTGCTGACTAAGCACGTGCATAAATTTCAGCAATTGATAAACTTCTACCAATCTTAACTTTAGCAATCTATTTTGTCAATCGAGTTAGGCAGACTTGGACAATATCTTAGAGTGTAGTTACTTCTGAGAATATTGCGAACCAACAAGCTTTATACTGCTTCACAAGTTGTACAGCAAAGAAGAGTTACAGTTGTTAATAATAAATATATTCTCGAACAAGATACAAAAACTTACTAACAGTGAGAGATGTTTCGAAACGTGTTATAACAATCCTGGCACGTTGAATAACGACTTACATAAACTCCAGTTACTGATTGCGAGGAACACCAACGTCACATTCGTTGACACAGTTCTACTCTTTACACAACTACTCCAGAGCTCTGGAGGCTTGGGCGATTTGCCCCAGTATTTATATAAAAGTCACACAGTTGAAATACAAACATACAATTGGCTAAATATAATAAAATATGACTGGCTAATTAGAAACAATGTTAACATATGTAACAAAAAAGCATGGATCCAATGCGCCTGCCTAAACAATCATGCAGTTAGAATAACTGATCGCATTAACAACCATATAAACAATTAGGTCACAGGGTCATTCACCAGAACAGTTCTTAGCTTGCGGATCCTTAGACTTGGCTAGCACGCCTTCATCCACTATAGGCTCACAGGCCAGTCCTCTGTTGCTAGGTGACTGGATAAATCTATCTTTATCAGGTAAGGCAGGGCAACTCCTGACGCATCTGTCTTCACACACCTACTCATGCAATTCCATTACAATACATAAAATCTTTGCGCTAATAAAAAAAATTTTTTGGCGAAAAAATCTCTTTATAATATATAAGATTTTCACTTGAATAAGAAAAACTTCTTAGCGCGGAAATCCCTTTATAGTATATAAGATTTTCGTGCAAACAAAAAAAATTTCTTCGCGCAAAAATCCGTTTGTAATATGTAAGATTTTTGCCAAAATAAAAAAAAAATTTGCGCCAAAATCCTTTTATAATATATAAGAGTTTTGCGCAAATAAAAGAAATTTTCTTAATGCAAAAATCTCTTTATAATATATAAGATTTTCACTTGAATAAGAAAAACTTCTTAGCGCTGAAATCCCTTTATAGTATATAAGATTTTCGTGCAAACAAAAAAAATTTCTTCGCGCAAAAATTCGTTTGTAATATGTAAGATTTTTGCCAAAATAAAAGAAAAATTTTGAGCCAAAATCCCTTTATAATATATAAGAGTTTTGCGCAAATAAAAAAAAATTTTCTTAATGCAAAAATCTCTTTATAATATATAAGATTTTCACGCAACTGAAAAAAAAATTCTTAATGCAAAAATCTCTTTGTAATATATAAGATTTTCATGCGAATGGAAAATATCTTCTTTGCGCGAAAGAACCTTTATAATGTATAAGATTTTCGCAGCGAATGAAAAAGTATTGTTCCATTTCTTATATGTTATAAAAAGCTTTTCGTTCAGGACTTTTTATTGGTTTTCAGGTCAGATCAATTGGTGCAGCTTTAGCTATTTAAGAACCATTTTTTTTTCACAGAAAACATCCACTCCAACAACAGCGGCTGAAGGAACAACATCTACTACAACTATTAGGAGGACTTTCTGCATTAAGGTAAGGAATAATAAATAGCTATCTAACACTGATTGAAGAACTCAGCTAGTGCGGTGGAGCAACTATCTTTGAATTAATCATTTATAAATAATAACAGGCAACTTGTATGTTTTTATTTTTTCTATTTTTTAGAATGAATTGTCAAGACGCTGAAAGTCAATTGATGGTTGAAGAGCCAGAGATCAAGGAATTTTTTTTTCCGCCGTCATCTTCCGTCCATAAAAAGAAAGAATGGGAAACCCCACCTTCCAACAGATCTCTACGACCTCAAGCAATAAATGTCGTGCTGTCATCTCGAAAGAGCAAAGACAAGATGATGAGCCCACGAAAACTCGAACTGCTAAAGAGGAGTTGTGATGGATGTTGAAGATGACACACTTCTCCGTCACACCAAGATTCCCTTTCAGGAAGTCAACATCAACAACATGTGTGCCATCACCCACAAAGCACCTCTTTGCTCAATATTGTGATTCCACACCGACAAAACAGCATTGAAAGAACAGCAAAAATTCAAAATATACCGATGCCAACATTTATGGAGGTGTTTACCGTCGGATTTTGTGATGAAGTGATTTGCACGATCATCTACAACTATCAGGAGAATAAGAAGACAATTCAAGTAAAGGGTGTTGTTTCAATCAACGTAGGATTGCTCGTTAATAAAGCTAAGCAGACATGTCCAGCAGTTTTGATCTACATGAGAGAGGGAAAGACTGGAGAAGTAATTTTCCGCACTGCCGATTGAACAATAGCTGTTTAAAGTCAAATGATGCATACAACATGTTGGTGGGCAACAGTATGAGACAGATCAAGGCTTATTTCAACTTAACTCACCTGTACGATTTTCCACCAGGTAGTGTCATAAGCTATGAAAACCCAGGAATGCTAAACAAATGAGACATTTGACAGAGCAAGGCTGCCGACACTCTTTTGGCTCAGTACAGATTCATGACAAATGGAAAGCTGGAGATATCTGCATTCCCCCTCAAATAGCTTTGGCGGCTGTATGGCAAAAATATGGATTTGTTCTATTCTAAGGACTGAATAAAACCACAAACAACACAATTTCCTACAACGTTGTCCTGCTCACACCTCTTCGAGCCTTCATTCAAGTCTCCGATCTGCTAGATGCTACACGCCATCATGACTTTCTCACCAACTTTGATGATCCCGAAAAAAAAAAATTTGAACAGCAACCGTTCGACTACCTAGTCACCAAGTCAAGAGAGGCGCTTCGCTATCACTGATGGTAAGTTTTATTAATTTACCACAAAGCCAGAAGTAATTTTCAAGCTAAGTCCTACAACGATGCACGCCAGTCTCATTAGTTACTATGATTTTAGATCTAACTAACGAATGATTCTTGAAAGAGAGAGAGAAAGAGACACTCTTATTTTTGCGGTGCAAGAGATGAGCTCAACATCAACGATGGACATCACACATTAGTTTCATAGTAATCGAGGCAAATACTACATTGATTTGTATTTTATAATGATTTTATTTGTTATTTCAAATAAAATTTCATTATAATAACTTACTTTAGCAATTTACTTAGCAGAGTGGTTCCTTGTACATGTACTCCATCTATTCCTTATAGCGCATTTCTCGTGTAGACTAATAGGTAGGATAAGACTGTAGGATAAATCTTCATATTGAGTGATAGTAGTAATATATGAGCAGATCTCCCTACCAAGTGTTTTTTTGTGGATTAGATCTGGGGGTTGAGGCAATGGGTTACGATGTTGGATGAATTCGCCGAGTTTATATTGTATTTTACTTGAGGGGCATTTGAGTGGCATTTGAGTGGCATTTAAGTGGCATTTGAGTTTTGATTATTTTTTTACTTATTTTGAACTTATATGACATATAGATTTTGAATGTATGGCATTTGATTTTTTTTGATAGTTTTAACATTGTATATAAATGAAAACGTAATAAGATTGTATGGTTATTGGAAGTTAAGATGTCGACAGAGGATGATGTTGAGATGAGACCGATGAATGAAGTTGATACTATTGATGGTACTGAACGTGATATGATAGATGTTTTACCGAGTATGAAGCGTAAAGCGTTGATAATTATGATAATTTTGGTATTTGTCGTAGGGCTTTCCACTTTTGGAGGTGTTACTGAGTTTAGTATGTATGAAGAAGCTATGGAAAAAATACAAAAAGCGAGAAACTCTCCTGTTGGAATCATAAATGAAACTACTGTTGATTGAAGAACATCTTTTTATGATGAATGGGAAACCTGAAGATTATGACCCGAGGATGCGATCTCCTTTTACAGCAATGATTGCAGGACCAACTGGATCGGGAAAGACGCAAGCGATTTTTCGAATGATTGAAGCTAGTCAGACTATAGCACACCCTCCACCAACAGAGATTCACTACTGTTATGGAGCCTACCAAAAAGCCTTTGATGATGTATCAGGAGTGATTTTTCATGAAGGCATGATAGATATAACAGTGAGTTTTCCCAAAGATGGTAAAAATCGATGGCTGATAATTGATGATCTCATGGATGAAGTTTCTGGTAAAGCCGATGCTAATGCTTTGTATACAAAACATAGTCATCATTTGAACATAAGTGTGTTTTTTATTGTTCAGAATCTGTTTTTAAAAGGAAATCGTACAATTTCCTTGAATAGTCATTATTTTTTTCTTTTTAAAAACCCTAGAGATGCTTCTTCTATTTCCTATTTGGCTCGACAATGTTTTCCATCAAAAGTAAAATATGTACAAGAGGCTTTTGAAGATGCGACAAAGAAACCATACTCTTATTTACGAATAGATACGACTCAACAAACGAATGATCAACATAGACTATTGGGAAATTTTACATCAGTTCTCCCTATGATATTATATGTACCCAAGTAAAAGGATATAAATACAATTACTATTCGCTTCACCTCAATCATATTTTGTTATTCAACGACGCAACACGAAAGCGTTATAATGTCTAAAGCTTTGGAGAAAAAATTAACAAGAAATGCAGCTGTGTTGTTATCGCTCAACAATGCAACCTTTGCTATTCAAAAGTCTGTTATAGCCAAAGCCAAAAAGGAGTTTATTATGACTCTAATGGAATGCGCTAAAGCTATTATAAATGGAACGATACCATTGACATCATCTCAGTATAATGAGTTGCAGCGAAACGTGAAGGATATTAGCGCTTTAGTAAGAAAATCAACGTTAGATGATAAGAAAGCTGTATTGCAAAAAGGAGGATTTTTAGGCGCTCTACTAGGACCTATCATCAGCAATATAGTTCCTGGGTTACTTAAAAGTGTGCTAGGTGGAGGGAGAAGATAAAGATGAAACTCTCAACACGAATGATGCGAAATAGAATGGCGATTTTAGCTCTGGATGATCTGAGTAAGAAAGGAAAAATCGCTATAGTCGAAAAGGCCAACTCAGATTTGTTTCAATCATTGATAGAAAGTGTTAAAAATATTATATTAGGTAATGTTCCTCTTGATTCTGAGCAGTTTATTGAGTTGCAGCGTTACAAGAAGGAACTACATAAACTTAGTGGTAGAGGGACAGTTGATGATAAGCGTAAAATTTTGATTCAGAGTGGTAGAGGGAATCTTTTGGATGCTATTATAACCCCTATTGTATCTGTTTTATCATCAATAAAAAGATGAATCGTCAGCCTTTAACATTCTCCAGACGTAATTTTATACTCACTGAAGATGAATACTATAGATTAACGGAAAGAAAGGATAATAAAACAGTGGTAAAGGAAGAGAAAACCAGACCTCCATTGTATTATAATCCTATGGAAGCTATAACAGTAAGAAATATGAAGCGAAAGCGAAATGATCTACTGGAAACGGCTTATGATTCTGACTTATCCTCATACGAAAAGTTAGATGAAAATGTTGAAAACCTACGTAGGTATTTGTCTGATGTCAAAAAGATTAAAAACAACCAAAACCAGACACAAAAGGATAGTTGGAATCTCATTAAGAAAAAAAGGATAGAGTCTACTTTTCCTTTGGCCAATAGCACAGTTATTGATAATAAACTTAATGTCTTTTCACCAAATGTTGATAAAGACAATGAGTTAGAATCAGTGAAAGTGGTTGATGATGATGATGATATTGGGACGGAATTAATAAAAGGAAGGTTGTTTGATACTGAAGACACAACCTTACTAGGAAGTACATTTATTACTGATGGAGAAGATGAGCACGATAGTGAAAGCGAAAATTTAAAAGAGTTTGAAAAAAAAGCAGCTGATTTAACAACAAAAAAGAGTGATCAAACGATCGCTGTCAGAATGTTGAATAATCTGAGTAAAATTGGTAGATTCGACTCGGAGAAGAACAGACTGAAAATTGGAGAACATTGGTTGAATCCTAAGACTTCCAAAACTTTACTACGAGACGTTCTAACCGAAGGAGGTAAAATAGAATCGGGAAATACCAATTACAGTAGATTTAAAAGCCTGCTAACTGATGAAGGAATCACAACTGTCAGAAAATCTCCGCGTCAAACACGTAAGACTCAGAAGAAAAAGTTGGTCGTTCCCGGTACTAATTCATGGACATCGACACGCTAAAAGAGTTGTATTACAATCCTGCATTACATACATCTCTACGAGGAGCTAGAGCTTTACTGAAAGCTCGTAGAAAACGAGAGGGAGAAAAAAGAATCCGTGAATGGTTGAGTGGTGAGGATGCCTACACGTTACATAAAAAAGTTGTAACCAAGTTTAAGCGACGCCCTACAATTGTAGCTGGAATAGGGGAACAGCTACAGGTAGATTTGATGGATGTTCGATCTCGAAGAGATGAAAATAATAATACAGCATTTTTACTGACTGCTATTGATTCTTTATCTAGAAAAGGTTGGGCTGTGCCGCTCATCAACAAATCAGGACCGGTAGTAGCAAGAGGATTGAGAAGAATACTAGAAGGGGAAAATTATAAAGCTTTACAATCTGATAAAGGTAAAGAGTTTGACAACGTCAATGTCAAGACTCTGCTGGCGGAAAAAAAAATCAAGCGTTTTACAACCGAAAATGAAACGATAAAGGCATCAATGGTGGAGCGTTTTAACAGAACTTTAAAAGAGAAGATATATAGATATTTGACATATAAAGATGATGATAGATACATTGATGTTTTACCAGAAATGGTTAATGCATACAACAACACAATTCATGGTGCTATAGGTATGAGACCAAATGATGTGAATTTTCAAAATCAAGAACTTGTATGGAATCGTGTGTATGAAGGAGGTGAACATAGTTTAACTCAAGAAGCAAAACTAAAGATTGGGGATTATGTGAGAATAAGTAAGGCAAGAGGAGTGTTTGAAAGAGGATACACCCCGAATTGGACGATTGAGATTTTTATAATCACTGATGTACTTATTGATGAAAAACCTGTTGTATATAGGGTGAAAGATTTAGCTGAGGAGATGATTGATGGTACCTTTTACGAAAAAGAGTTGCAAAAAGTAAAAAAACCCACGATTTTCAGAATTGAAAAGATACTGGGAAGAAGAATGAGAAGAGGTAAAAGACAGATTCTGGTTAAGTGGTTAGGTTATGGAGAAAAGTTCAATGAGTGGGTAGATGAATAGTCTATAAGGAAACAACACTTGATATAATCATCATACATTGGGAAAATGTCGATGCTGATAACTTTACCCTCAAACTCTAGTGGTGAAGAGTTTCCTGATAATAACAATTCCGAATTTACAGTGAGACTGTATAAATATTTGGTTATCAATGGCGGTAAATGGGAGGTAGCTCTGCTAGATATGACTTATTCTAATAATTGGAAAAATGTCACCGAAGGGAAAATATATCTAGAAAAGACTAATGTCTCTGGTAAAAGCGAAAAGTCCTTCATCCTAATCGGTAATGGAAGATATGATAGTATAGAGGAGTCGGAGGAGATTATACGAAAGAGAATGAATGAAATGGATTTAGACAAGAAATTCGCCATCTCCTACAACAAGATCACCAACACCGCTTTACTAACTAACAGTGATCCTGATACTGCCATAAGCTTTTCCAAAGATATAGCATATATTTTTGGATTTGAATCAAAAACTACATACCCTCGTGGTAGATACAATAATATCACACCCCCTGATATAAATTCCGGTTTAACATCCCTGTATGTTTATTCCAACATTGTTGATAATAGAATGGTAGGAGATACGAATGTACCTTTATTGAGAGTAGTTCCAGTTCAAGGAAAGAAGAATAGTGTTGTGTATCAAGAATTTAAAAATCCTCACTACGTTGACGCTTCATCACTAAATAGTGATATGATTCAAGTACTTATAACGAGTGACGACGGTCAACGAATACCATTTGATGGTGGAAAGGTTGTGTTGACGGTTCACTTTAGAGAGAAAACATTATAATGAGTTTGGTACGATACACCCCTGAGGATTCAAAAGATTTTTTTGATGAGTACTACAAGATGCAAGCTGGAAATGGAATTGGAGTGTATAGTGGACGACGAGTGATGCCTAATATGAGAGGAAATGGACTTGGTAGTATTTTTTCAAGTTTACTTAAATCTGCAGCACCAATGCTGAAAAGAGGAGCAATTAGTTTGGGGAAAAGAGCACTGACTGTAGGTGGAAATGTAGCGCGTGATGTCATCGATGGACAAAGTTTTGCAGCGTCAGCAAAGAAGAGGGGGATGGCAGAGTTGAATGATCTGGGGGGAGATGTGCTCAATGCAATCCGTCCAGATAGTATGAAAAGGAGAAAAACAAGAGGTGGAAAGAAGAGAAGAGGTGTTGGTAAACGTGGTATATTTTAATAGCGGTAGAATCCGGTATAAAGACAGCTGAGCTTGATATCTATAGTCATTAAGTGGTAACGCTTCAAGCATTCATCACTCGCAAAAGATGGCTAGCCTAAATGGAACAACAGGTAATAAGTTGGAAGGTTCTTCCTACAACATAAATCCAACGTTGGATGTATTTGCTACGGAACCAACAAACATATCAGTAGAAAGATCGGAATATGTTGTCATCAGACCTGATAGGTTAGATCCTTATGGTAGTATTGAGTTAACCTTGTCAGGGAGCACTGAACATTACACAGATCTCTACAACTCATTTCTGCAAGTTGAAGCCACGGTTGTTAAAGATGATGGAACCGATATTGACGGTAATGATGATGATGCAGCTGTGTGGATGGGGGATTCAATGCATACATTATTTAGCGAGTTGAAAATGTCGATAGAAGGAACCACTGTTGAATACGCTAACAACTACGGTTTACGCTCCTACTTTTCACAACTACTCGAAAACAGTGCAGAAAGAAAGAAATATCAAGGTAAGATGGAAGGATGGTTGTATGATGATTCAACTAGCAAAGACGCTGCTGATCACAAAACCGCTGATAAGAAAAAGAGGAGAGCTCTAATCATAGGTGGAAAGACAATAGAATTAACTGAAAACCTCATCTCACATTATTTCAGCAGAAAAAACTAATAATACCAGGTCCTACTATGCAGCTGGAGTTTGAACGTGCCTCTGCCAAACTAGCTTTGTTTGCTGCGGATGAGGCACCTGCAGGAGGGGCAAAGATTAGAATTGATAAATTTGAACTTCATCTTTGTAAAGTTAAGGTGAATCCTACAATACAAAACTCCCAACTCAGTTTGGCGTTGGAAGGTCACAACTACATTTATCCTGTTGATCGAAAACGGATAAAACTATATGGAATTCGTGCTGGTGTTGCGCAGATCGACATCACTTTGGAAGAAAACAAACAAAAACCTAAACAAATTTATTTAGGTTTAGTTGATCACAACGCAATGAACGGACGTTTCGCCTTAAATCCATATAGAATGCAGCATGCTAGTGTTGATAGTATTGTATTGAGAGTTGGTGATTGTCCAATTGGAAGGAGATTTGAACCAAATTATGCTAGAGGAATTTTTGGAAGAGAATATCATCAGTTTCTACACGCTACCGGAACTTTGCTTGAAGGTGATAGTCTTGGTATTACGAAGGAACAATACCTTGATGGTACTACACTTTATGGTTTTGATTTGACTGGCGATTTTCTTAAAGAAGGTTTTCACTCTATGAAAAATGTCACAACAAGTGTGGAAATTCGTTTTAGCGCTAACACGACTGATGGATTATCCCTGGTAGCATACTTTGTAAAAGACGGTGTGTTGGAGATGGATAGCATTCTTCAATTAACTATCGGAGGAGACGCAGTGCTTTAAACAGAAAGTTAGAGATGAATACCATACAAATTCGCTCGATCTTATCTTCAGACGTTTTATGTCAAAGCGTAGGGATTCATGTTGGAGCTAGAGAACAGTTTTGGAAGCAAATTTACAATTTTCCAACAGGATGTTTCGTATTCAACACCCATTATTCTCATCAACCCGGGGAGCATTGGTTGGCTGTGTACGCTAATGATTCAGAGGTAGATTTTTTTGACTCGTTTGGACGTTCTGTTTCCTTTTACCCGGATGTAAATGAAATACTAAGTATTCACGGAGGATATGAAACAATACAAAGTAATGAAACACAACTACAAAGTTTTTTGTCAACTGTATGTGGCGATTATTGTGTATACTTTTGTTTACTGAGAAGTAGAGGGTGGAGTATGGATGAAATTGTTAGAAGTTTACGAGATATAGGAGATAGTGAGATGAGAGATCACTCAATACGGAGATTCATCATACAGACATATCCTAACTTCGAGTTCATTCAAGATAATACAGTAGAAGGGATAGATGGAGTACATTTACAAGGAACTAATCTACTAAGTAAATTGTTAAAATAGATTATTATACTTGATTTTTATTTGTTATAATAAATAAAATGAATAAAATACAACTTATCTCATTATTTTCGCTAAACACTACAGAACCTATAAAAACTATTATTTTGTAATGTTTCAAGCAAGAAATAAATAAGTTCTTCTCATTTTCTTCCTCAGGATCGCTCTTTAGCTATATCTAAAAGACATAGTAACTAATGACTCTATCATACATACTTATATGAATTAATTTCACAAAAAATACTTCGGAGCTTTTTTTTAAAATAGATATGAAACTTACCATCATAGAAGACGAGTCACATCCTTTGTGTTATCGATTAAGACTTCGATGTACTGTTCTGGACAATTCTCTTTTTCATTTTCATCAAAGTAGGAGAGACAGCTGTGTTGCAGCGAAGTATCAAACAGTTCTGAGGTTTGAATGAAAGCTTGAAGAGCCGAGAGTAGAATGATATCATAGAAAATCATGTTGTTCGTATTTTGTCTTAGTCCTTTGAATACGATTACACCACTTTTTTCAGCCACCACAGATGAAGCTATTTGAGCAGGGATGCTAAGATCTCCAATCAATAGCTCTCCATTCACCATGCATCTGTAATTAGCCACTATAATATCTGCAGTCTTGTTCCAACGAGTATCACATTTTCTTAGCATTCCAGGATTCTCATAAGCTATAACACTTCCTGGTGGAAAATCGTGTAGGTGAGCGACAGTGAAATAAGCCTGTATTTGTCTCAAACTCTTGTTGTACAATGAGTTGAATGGATCGTTGATCTTTCGATTACACCCTTGAGATTCAGCAGTATGAAAAATCGCATCTCCTGTCTTTCCTTCTCCCATATAAATTAAAACAATTGGACGTGTTTGCTTAGCTTTATTAACAAGCAGTCCTATTTCGGTTGAAACATCACTTTTCACCCGAGTTCTCTTTTTATCCTTTCGGTAGTTGTAAATGATGACACACTTTGATTCATCACGGAATTCAACAGACAACACCTCCATAACCGTTGGTACTGGTAGTTCGCAGATTTCCACAGGCTCTTCAAGTTTTTCTAGACTATCTGGAGAGAGAGAGTTTATTAACCCGGCGCTCTTGTAGGTGAGAGTGGTTAGTTCATTACTTCCAGCATCTTGAAAGGGTATTCTGACGTGACGAAAAAGCGTTTCGTCTCCAACAGCCGACAAAGCTGGTTTTTTGCACTTCAAACCAGTTTCAATATCATCTTTTGTTAAATCAATGAAAGATCGTTTCCTCATCGATGTTCTTTTTGAAGACAGCTTGTTAGTAGGAGATGTGAATGAAGTAAAATCTTGTTGGGATTCTGGTTCATCAACCACCAATTGACTTTCTGCCATATCAAAGATAGGAGAAGGTGATGGGGAAAGGGTTTGCTGGGATCCTGCTTCTTCATTCATCGGTTGACTTCCTTCGTCTTGAGTATTCATTCTAAAAAAACAAAACATTTTGTTTAATTTTTCGTAATTAATTTTAAAAGATCATAAAGATCATAAACCTTCAGCTAGTAGTGTTAGCTAACAAAAAATAAATATTTTTACTCTTACCTTTATAAAGAAGATGAGCTCCTAGTTGTTGCAATGGAAGGTTTAGTAGATGTTGCTTCTCCGCTAGCCGTTGTAGAACTGGATGCTTTCTGTGTGAAAACAGTGGCTCTTAAATAGGTAAAGTTGCACTGATTAAATCCTATGAATCAACATTTTTTCACGCGAATACATCCCAATGCTTTCGCGGGAATAAATAATTTATTTTCACGCGAATGGAAACCGTTGCTTTCGCGGGAATAAACATTTTATTTTCACGCGAATACAAACCAATGTTTTCGCGGGAATAAATAATTTATTTTCACGCGAATGGAAACCGTTGCTTTCGCGGGAATAAACATTTTATTTTCACGCGAATACAAACCAATGTTTTCGCGGGAATAAATAATTTATTTTCACGCGAATACAAACCAATGTTTTCGCGGGATTAACTATTTTATTTTCACGCGAATGGAAACCGTTGCTTTTGCGGGAATAAACAAATTTATTTTCACACAAATACAAACCAATGTTTTCGCGGGAATAAATAATTTATTTTCACGCGAATGGAAACCGTTGCTTTCGCGGGAATAAACATTTCATTTTCACGTGAATACAAACCAATGTTTTCGCGGGAATAAATAATTTATTTTCACGCGAATACAAACCAATGTTTTCGCGGGAATATATAATTTATTTTCACGCGAATGGAAACCGTTGCTTTCGCGGGAATAAAAAATTTATTTTCACGCGAATACAAACCAATGCTTTTGCGGGAATATATAATTTAATTTCACGCGAATGGAAACCGTTGCTTTCGCGGGAATAAAAATTTTATTTTCACGCGAATACAAACCAATGCTTTCGCGGGAATATATAATTTAATTTCACGCGAATGGAAACCGTTGCTTTCGCGGGAATAAAAATTTTATTTTCACGCGAATACAAACCAATGCTTTCGCGGGAATATATAATTTAATTTCACGCGAATGGAAACCGTTGCTTTCGCGGGAATAAATTTTTTTCACGCGAATAAAACAGGAATATTTCACGCTAATAACACTATTCTGATAGAGTTTTCGCGTGAGTGTTTTTAATGATTATAAGCTAAATGAGTAGGAGTGGCTTATACTATATAAGAACAGCTCTCTCTGCATAGAAATCATTCTCTCCAGCAATCAAACATCAACTACTACACCTGATCTCATCAACTACTACAACTGATTTCATCAACTACTATAGCTGATTTCTTGGTGATAAGGTAAGAACTAATAGAAAAATTATTTAATAGAAGTTAAAATGTAATTATTTTACAACACTGTTTAATCATCCTATACTAATACTTAACATTTTATTTTAGTTCATTATGAGTTCAAAAAGATGCACAATCAAAGACTACCTTCCAAAGATATATCATAGCTATATTAAAGAAAATGTTGAAGTACAGGAAAAGATTGGATATCGCTTGACATTACAAGCTATATTATTATGCGTGACACAGCATTTGCTAACTGTAGCTTCTTTACATGGTGAACTTTCACCGGTACAATACCGACCATATACTACACATAAATACGTTGACAATCCAGTAGAAGTATTTAAGCATATGACTAAAAACAATTTTCAAACAGTTGTAAAAATGTCAAAAACTGTCAGTATTAATGATTACTTAAAGAAAATTCAAAAAAAAGTGTGGAATAAAGAGCTCACTCAAAAGTTGATTTCAATACAATGGTCCACTGAATTATTATATCGTTTTCAATCAGATATATGTAGATACATACAAACGGATGAAAATCTCTCATCATCCATTTTTTCATTTGAAATGATATTGGAACTATTTCAAGCTCACAATATTTAATATGTTCTCTTTATATAACCCTACTTAATATACAATAAATGTATATATATTCACACATTGTTTCATTTTTAATCAATGTATTTATTCAATGTAGATGTATCTCCTCTCTCCTCTCTCTCCTCTTTTCCTCTCTCCTCTCTCAAGATGCCATATAAACTCGAATTATGTCTAGAATTATCAAAAACTTAAATGCCATACATTCAAAATCTATATGTCATATAAGTTCAAAATAAGTAAAAAAATAATCAAAACTCAAATGCCACTTAAATGCCACTCAAATGCCACTCAAATGCCCCTCAAGTAAAATACAATATAAACTCGGCGAATTCATCCAACATCGTAACCCATTGCCTCAACCCCCAGATCTAATCCACAAAAAAACACTTGGTAGGGAGATCTGCTCATATATTACTACTAGTGATCTCTCATCTCATTGTTTCCTATATATGGCAAATTTCTCACAATTTCATCCATACTCCATCCTTTGCTTCTCAGTAAACAAAAATATACACAATACTTGCCTCATATAGTTGACAAAAAGTTTTGCACCTGCATCTCATTACTCCGTATTGAATCATTGCATCTCTGTCTCCTCAGCAACTTGCTTACGTATGGGTAAAAAGTTACGGGACATCCAAACAAGTAAAAAATCCACGCCGAAATCAGCAGCGTACACAGCCAACCAATGCTCTCCAGGTTGATGGGAATACTGAATGTTGAATTCAACGCATCCCGTTGGAACTTTGCAAATTTGCAAATTTGCATCCAAAACTGATCTCTAGCTCCCAACGTGAACACCCTCGGTGCAACAGATATCATTCAAAGGTAATATCGATCGAATCTGCATGGTGTTTATCTCTTGTTTGTCATTTAGAGCTACTTGAAGAATGCTGTTCATCTCCAATACACCGTCTTTTACAAAGTAGGTGACCAGGGACAAATATTTGCTTGTGTTGGCGCTAAAGTGAATTTCCACGCTTGTAGTGATATTTTTCATCGAGTGAAAAAACTTCCTTTGAGAAAGTCACCTGTCAAGTCGAATTCGTAAATCGTAATGCCATCTAGATATTGTTCTCTCGCAATACCTATACTTTAAAAATTGAGCAAAGACCCGCTAGTATATAGAAATTAATGATGTTTTCGTCCGAAAATTTCTTTTGTATAGTTTGGCTGATATCTCCTTCCAAACGGTCAATTGCCGACTTTCAATATGATACTCTTGACATTGGTGTGTTACATCCTAAATGGATTCTTGGTTAAACGTCCACTCAGAGGGTTGTGATCGACCAAACCTAGATAGATCTGTTTGGGTTTTGGTTTATTCTCTTCCAATTTTATATCAATCTGTGCCACTCTGCTGCAAATTCCGTACAAGTTTAATCGTTTTCGCTCAATTGGATAAATGTAGTTGTGTCCATCCAACGACAAACTGAGTTGAGAGTTTTGTATCGTGGCGTTTACCATGACTTTTCCAAGATGCAATTCAAACTTGTCAAATCTGATATTTGCTCCTTTAGTTGGTGTCTTGTCGGCAGCGAACAAAGAAAGTTTGCTGTAAGCACGTTCAAACTCCAATTGCATAGTCACTCTTGGGACTATAAATCTTCTCTGTTGCAAAAACGTGTGGTGGGTTTGCCAAAAAACTCCAATGTTTTCCCACCCCTGGTTAACCCCCCCTCTTTTTTTGTCCATGCTGCTGTGTTAAGCAGTGTCTTTACTCGTCGAATCGCCGTACACCCAACCCTCCAACCGTCCCTGGTATTTCTTTGCAGTGGAGCTAGTTTCGAGTAATTGTGAACAGTAGGCGCGCAATCCGTAATTGTTGGCGTATTCGACAGTGTTACCTTCTATAGATATTTTCATATCCTTGAACATTGCATGGAGTGAGTCTCCCACCCACACGAGTGCATTGTTGTCGTTACCCGCAATATCACTTACATTGTCTTGGACAACTGTGGCTTCGATACTCCCTGTCAAGGTCAACTCAGTCCAACGGCAAAGATCCAACCTGTAGGGTCTGATGACGGTGTATTTCGATCTCTCTACCAAAATGTTTGTGGCTCCGCCATGAACACAATTAGCGCAGGGTTTATCTTGTAGGGAGAACCTTTCATTTTTTCCATCTTTTTGCAAGTGATGATTGTTCGAAGCGATGTTGCTTAATATAGTCAAATGTCAGCCTCCAACATCTTTATAGATCCTACGTTCACTAAAATATGGAATGGCCGCTTTTGCCTGGACCTCTCTTCTTCCTCAGAGCCAAGCACATCCCCTCTAAGATCGTTGAGCTCCGCCAACCCTCTCTTCTTCGCCGAGAATGCAAAACTGTGTCTGTCAATGACATCGTGCGCTAAATTTGTTACCTACAGACAGCACTCTCTCACCCAGGTTTATCACTCCTCTTTTTAGCAGAGGCACTGCCGTTTTGAGGATAGTTGAGAAAATTCTACCGAGTCCGCCGCCCCTCCTATCAGGCATCACTCGATGCCCGCTATGCACTCCGATTGTATTCCCAGCTTGCATTTTGTATTACTCTTCGAAGGAATCTCTCGAGTCTTCGGAGGTGTATCGTACCAAACTCATTGCATCTTTCTTTCTTTAAAGTGCATTGTCAGCATGACCTTTCCACCACCAAATGGTATTCGCTCACCGTCGTCGCTCGTTATAAGCACTTGGATGAGATCCCTATTTAGCAATGATGCATTGATGTAGGACCGGTTTCTAAACTCTTGGTACACGACGATATTCTTTTTCCCTTGCACCAGTAGTACTCTTAGCAAAGGCACTTTTGTATGGCCTACCATCCTATTTTTGACATTAACGATGTTAACCAGTATGAGGGAACGAGCCTTGCACCTCGGAAAAGACGCAGACACAATTGCAACGCAATTGGTAAAGGTAATTGGCAAAGGCTGAAATAGCCTATTACAAAGGGAAGGCGATTGACTTTAGAGGGGAACTATTCTAAATCCTCCGTGTTCCAGTTCTGATTGTTCCGGCAAAATGTGGTTCATTGTATCCAAACTCTTGTTGTTATTTGAGAAATAGTGGCCAGGGCCGCTAATTGAAGCGAAGTATGTGGGGAAATTTTGCAGTTGCTTACTTCTAAGTATTCAGTTGCCAAACTGTAGCAGTTGTGCACCCCTACTTGATGGACAAGCCAGACAAGCAGAGACTACTGCTAAGAGATGGTAAAGGCCCCACCTACCGACTACCTTGATCTACTTTATTGGGCAATAAACAATTCCAGCAATAGCATTGGCTGTTTGCATGTATGCTTGGGTGATCAGATTATATTGTATTGAATTGTCCGTGTATAAATTGTGATGTTTAAGTCAGAGAGCTCAGTTGTAAATAAGTCTTATACTTGTAAAAATCTCTCTTCTTACTTAGATTATTCTGGAGTTGCAGCAGCTACTGACAAGCTTGCATACCTGTCAGGGCTTTCAGAGCAGATTTACCCTGCTACGCCAGTAGGGACTGGGCTGGCAGGATAGTGCGCAGGGCTTACAGGGCAGGGGTTAAGACTTGTACAGCTGGTAGTCGGTCAGATAGTAGTTGTTTCCAATGGTAGTTGTAAAATATACAACTCTTCTAAATGCTCCTTCTTATCGGTGCCAAACAACTTTTTTTATCAACAATTCTTCAGTAGCATCTAACACGGAGATGTAGGGAGTAGGTTTGGTTGGTGAAAGGAGGTCGGACCTGTCATCGATAATCGTACTATTAGCCAAGGGTGATTTAGGCTGTGGAGATCAGTTATCCATCCATTGGTGACTATTTTTAATTTTTTTGACATTGCTCAAAAAGCTGCGTATGTTTTGAACGCTTAACTTTTTGTACTCAGAAAAATCGAATTCACACGCCATTCCCAACAAAGCATTTCGATTTCTCTTCATATCTCTCACCGTTATATCTTCCATGAGGTTGTAATACAGCGGAGGGGTGTTTTTTCCTCTGTCGCTTTATCATTGCCAACTTTTCTCATTAATCTATCATACTCATCTTCACGCACTAAAAAATAACGTCTGCAAAAGTCAAAAGTTGGAGACTGATGGATTTATTAGTTTTACTGACAATAAAACGGGTACAATAGCGGAAATAGTACAATAGTACTATAGTACAATAGTATTATAGCGGAAAAGGAAAGCCTCTACCAATTTGATAAGCTGTTCCAATTCTAGAGGAACATTGCCTGATATATTGTTTTTGACAGTTTCTATCAACGATTGAAACAGAGTTAGCCTTTTCGACCATAGCGATTTTTCCTCTCTTACTCAAGTCATCCAGAGCTAAAATAGCCATCCTATTTCTCATTATTCTTGTGGAAACATTCATCTTTGTCCTCCTGCTAATACAGTTTTCAGTATTTTGTGAACTACTGTGCTGATGATAGGTCCCAGTAGAGAAGCTAGAAATTCTCCTTTTTGCGGCCAAATTTTTTATCATCTATCGTTGATTTCCTAATCAGACTAGCAATATCCTTTGCGCTTTGCTGCAACTGATTACACTAAGCAGTCGACAATGGTATCGTTCCATTTATAATAGCTTTAGCACATTCCATTAGAGTCATAATAAAATTTTTTTTCGCATTAGCTATTACAGAATTTTGAATCAAAGCGGATGGGGTGTTGAGTGGTAACAACAGCGCAGCATTTCTTATCGACTTTGGTTGAAGAGCTTTAATCATTATATTAACAATAGGTTCCGTGAATGAATAACAAAATATGTGTGCGATGAGTCGTGTAGTAATTATATTTATGCTTTTACTTGGGTGCATATAACATCGTAGGTTGGTCTGATGCAAAGTTTCCCAATAGTCTGTGATGATCATCCATATACTAAGTCAAGTCTATTCATAGAAAAGAGAAAGGTTTCTTCGTCGCTTGTTCAGAGGCTTCTTGTACATATTTCATCCTTTTGGGAAAGCATTGATGAACCAAACAGGTTGTTAAAGAAGCTTCTCCAGGGTTTTTAAAAAGAGAAAAATAGTGGCTGTTACAGGAAATTGTACGATTTCCTTTTAATAACAGATTCTGAACAACAAAAAGACACATATGTTCAAATGATAACTATGTTTCGCATACAAAACATTGGCACCGGCTTTACAAGAAACTTCATCGATCAAATCACCAATTATCAACCATCTGTTTCGTCCATCTCTGGGGAAACTCGTCAGTATATCTACCATTCCCTCATGAAATATCGCACCATCAAAGGCTTTTTGATAGGCACCATAACAGTAATGTATTTAAACCAGTAGAAGATAAGCTATAGTCTGACTATCTTCAATCATTCGTAAAATTGCCCGCTTCTCCCCTGAACCAGTCGTACCCACCATCATCGCCGTAAAAATGGAGCGCATCCTTGCAACAAATTCTTCACCAATACCATCCATGGTGAACTGAATGTTCGTCATCTGCCAATCGCTTCATTTATGATTCGATCAGGACCGAGTCTTGCATTTTGTATTTTTCTAAACTCAGTAACGCCTCCAAAAGTAGAAAACTCTATGAAAAATACCAATATCATCACAACTATTAGCACTTTTTGTTTCAGACTTGGCAAAACATCTACAATTTCACTAGTAGCACCATCAACAGTATCGTTTTCATTCATAACTTTCATCTCCACATCTTCCTCTGTCGACATCTTACCTATCGATAGCATTATAATAATACAACACTTCATTTTTATACAATACTCAACTCCCAATCTAACTTGCTATACAAACCCCAATATAAATAATCCCTGCACAATAAATACGTAGTTAATCATACAATTACAACAAACTTAAACACAGATCAAACTGGTGCACAAAAAGTACCTTCCAGGTTCTCTTGGCACCTGGTGCTCACAAAGTCACTTGGAACAAGAAAACCTTTTTGTCCTTAGACACCATGACACAGATCTGCTCATGTCTTACTACCGATAGCTTTACTGCACGTTTTTATTGTGTTTCGGTACAAGAGAAATAGTTTATGGTTTCTCTTGCCGAGCAAAGCCAAATAGTATTCACCTAGAGTTATTGGCATAATACTTGTAAAGGTCTGTTCCTTCTTTCTTTTCACTTCGCTTGGATAGTTTTCTCATGATGGCTCCTCCAATGATAGCTGCAACTGCAAATAGAGTGATGAGATACAGAATGATAAATTAGTCTTGCATTTGGCGTTCACCTATTTATTATGGAAGTGAGAATATTTAGATTAAAAATGTTTTCATTGTCTCAAGTATGACGTGGCAAAATTTATCTATTTATAACTGTCACCAATATTTAGTTAAATCTTGAAAAAACAGCTCAGGAAGGCATTTAGATTTTTTCTTAACAGACTGAAGACTTTGTAATAAGGTTTTCTAGTAAAACCAATTGCGTTTAAACTTAAAAAAGCGGACGGAGAGGGGTATGGCGATGCACCACTACTGAATTCTCCATCAATATATCGTTAATGGTTTATGCCACAAATGTCACATACTACGTTACTTTGATGGGACCGATTCTTGAAAATATCAATCGTGGTCCCATTTAAAAACTGGCCATCAAGTGGCCAATTATCCTCTAACTGAAAATAGCAGTTGAGGATAAAGATCTGAGTTTGGCACATAAAAAATGTTTAATGTCTTTGCTTTATTTTCATTTTTCAACAAACTGTAACTAAATGATCAAATTTTGTACAAAAGTCTTACTTTGAATCAAACAACTGAAACTGCATGACTTGGTTAAATCTAAAAGATTTCACATCAACAGATACTTCTGAGAATTTTTTTGACATTCATGCTTTGGCATGAAAGCAAAGAAACAATATATTATTATGGGTAGAACATGAAGTGTTGTATCATGTTTAATTAGAAATACCGATGTGGTCTTGGGTGTAGGACCAAAACAGTTTTGCCATCTCCATTCTGTTGAACAAAACAGCCCAAAGCATGAAATGTTGTGCTGGGTCCTTCCTCAGGTAATCATCTAGAAATAAAAGCATGCATGGTTTTAATCCATTTCAGTCATTTCTATTCATTTAGTTAGCAAGACGAACTATACAAAAACAATAGAATCATGGCCGAATGTGCAAAAATAAGAAAACGTCGTTATTTTGTATATGCCGAAAAATCGGATAGACATAATAAATTTTTGCTCTAGCTGATTCAATTTTTAGTTTTTTTTATTCCATTGAGTTACTACTGTGCCTTTAGGATTACTGACTATTAGACAGGCTAGTAGATATGCATAGCGGAATTTCTTTCTTTAATTCAGTACACAGACAGTTTAATGTTGTCTACGCATTCAACGTTACATGCATGCCGGATAAGCTATATTGTCTTTTTTTGTTGTTAACAAATATAATTAATATCTTGAAAAGTCCATACAAACTGCACTTGTTACTTAAATAAGTTCTTATATGCTTTTCTAAACTGATGGTTGGTCAGGAAAACTTTGTTTGCCTGAATTTTCAAATTGAATAAAAAAATATTTTTCAAATTTTTCTTGAAACATATTTGCAAAAGAACCAGTGGAAAACATAAGATATTGAGAAAGTTTTAATAAATATTGGAATGAACGTGAACAGAAATGAACATTGAGAGGAATGAATGGAGAAACTCCCATAATTAATTTCTGCAAATCTGAAATAAATTTTGACCTGCCATAGAAAAGAAAATTTTGACAATCATTCATGGAAGTGTCGACATTCGTTTTTGACATAAACAACTGTTTCCATATCTGCTCCAAGGAATAAAAAATCATCCTTTTCATGTGCAAAAGGCATCAAAATGATATTTCATATGTCGTCAGAAACGAATGATGACAGCTCTGCAAATAAACAATAAGATTATCTTCTTTATAAAATAGCTGACATCCGCTCTAGGTGTGTGGAAATTCATTCAGCTATGTCTGCATATATCTTGTCGGTGTTTGTTCCAATCACCAATATCAACACGTTTGCTTGCAGTGTTCAACAACCTTGCCCACAAAAATAGCTTACAAAAACTTTCGAAGTTCGTTTTGATGATGAAATATGCCCGAATTTAGCTTGGGAGCCCGAATGAGTCAATCGGTTTTTCATACATGCCCTCTTTCACATCATCAAGTTTTAAATCTTTAAACCTTTAGACCTCTGCGCTGTTTCAACTCCTTCTTCACTTACTTAGCTTTGTTGGGTAACGATCATCTCTGCTAAACTTCTTTCCTGGCCGACCTTGTTTGGTCTCGTACTTGTAAGTATTAAACCAAGTGTGTCCCACTAGCTCCTTGATCAATCCTCCTATCGCAACCATCTCAGGCAAATCCGTCTAAGACATTTGTAAATAACATTCAGTTCAAGGTGCTATACAAAATAAATAATTCAGGGATGCTCTACAACGATTAATGGATTTTTCAAACCTTTTTAACTTGGTAAGTTAACCTTAGACCAATTTGAAACAATTTGCTCAGAATCTATATGCGTATGGGAACAGTAAGCTAATTAGACATGCACAAGCTCAAACAGGTACAGGACAGCTGAACAGCTGAACATGAACCAATACTCTGCAGTAAATGTGGAAAAAACTTGAAAGAGTAATTTTCCTATCTGACCAAACTCTCAGGTAAATGATTAATGCAGCCTCTATCTCAATCAGGGTATTAAACTGTAAGGTATCAATTATACAGGTAAATACTGCCATAACTGACCTCGTTTGGACAGCCACACGTTGTGTTCTTCCTTTTTTGGGTCCTATGGTACAAATATGTAACATTCTCCGAGAATGGGTTTCCTTGTTCCCCCATGGCCTAAATTATTTGCAAAAACATATCAATATCCCAAAAATCGGACGTTCAAATAAATGCTAATGACTCAAAACACAAAAATTGGGCTGGTGATAATAAAGATAATTAATCCAATCATTTTGTCTTAAAGCTAAGCAACTGATGTAATCACGGCAATAATGCCTGGAAATAAAGCTCTAAGATAGATAAATGGGCTAAACATAGCAAGTGTGAGCCTTAGTGCATAGCAAGTGTAAGCCTTAGTGCATAGGAAGGACAAAAAATCTTAGTCTATATTAAACTAATTGAACTCTCCAAAAACGTAATCAATACTAAGGCAACCAGATTTTCTCTTACTAAAATTATTTTAATTTTCTAAAATGTAGCATGTAATAAGTACAAGCACACATGTAAAACAGATAAATGGGCTCTCTGTTATTATTTTTATTTTAAAAAAAGAAAAAGATAAGAAACTCTCACTCCATCTATTATATATTCCAATCTAATCGATCGAGACGGGATCGAGACAACTACATGAGTCTTATTGCGCCTTGAACAAATTTCCGTCTCCCCATTATCCGTGTTCACTCTTGTAAGTTTCCAACTAGAACTTCTACTAACCGAGATTGACACAGTTCCCAAAAATACCTCAATTGGCTACTTAAAGTCAATGGATTAAAAATATTGAGCTCTAGATTGGCAGTGGTATACATTGTACCTTTCTATTCTCTGACTGATGGTGCATTTGGTATTGTAATACACATAATGATATGACAGTATAATTACATTTCATGTAACCTTATATATATCTCCGACTTTTACAATTACTTCGCTATGTCGATGAATTCTTACAATAACGCACAGGATATACCTTTGCTCTACACTGCTCAAAAGTCCTATTGTATACTTTTCATAGAATCTCATTTACGTATAAATCTGCAATCAAAAATGATAAATATCTATTTTTTCATGGAGAGTAAAAATAGCGTTGTTGCGAACACGCCTTTACAAATGTTTATGGATAGAGCAATAGTATGAGACTGTACCTTGCTATGCAGTTCCTCAAGTACTTGATCAGAAATAAAATCTCTTAGATTTATGCCACTCGCTAGTAACAACTTCATGAACTCTGCACTGTCTCTCAGCAACACATCTATTAAAATTCGTTGAAACGTTTCCCTGTTCTTCTTGTTAGACACAAACTGTAACATATATTGTTGCAACTGTCAATTGATTGTGAATACAATAATTCACTACTATAGTTCCATTAGCTCCTAGGATTCCTTGTAGGCTGCCACGTTATGAAAGATAATTACCTAAAATGAGTTTTCAAGCATTTATAATGTGCAAAGGTACATCGAAGTATATCTGTGTCACAAGTAAGAAAATGACAAACCCAAGATAACAAAACAGAAATGCTTGCTTATTCTCAAAATAACAAAAGTGTATTATGGGAGAAAAAAAATTTCTTCCTAAACTGAGACTCTTGTTTTAAATTTTAACTCAGTAAATTCCATCAATACATCACCAACTCTTCAATGTTCCCGAGGCTTAAAAACAGGTAATTCTGAAAGCAATCACTGTTATTTATTTGGTTATTGAAGAACTTTCATCTGCAGAAAGATTTATTGAGCAAAAATGCAAGTGCTCAGATTGCTGTCACACCATGATTTTGCAATAGCTGATCACAAACTCGACCATTAAGCAACTAAGCAATATTGACAGCTGATTATTAATAAAATTATTTTTGGAACTTGGTTTCAAACAGTTTTTCCTTCAAATGAAATCAATTAAAAAGTCAATAAAAGGCATCACCACATAAACTTTTGCATGTTTTTTGCTAATCAACTTTTACCGTTTAAGCCATTTATAGCGTTTATTCAAATTTCAATGGCTGTGAGTTCAAAAGTCCTTAAGTTTATAAATTTGTGGCTTTACCGATAACAGTTTTGAAAAATAGGAAGTCAGATGCATGTAAAAAAACACAAATAAAAAATAAAAGCATAAAGAACAGCCTGAAATGCTAACAAAACAATTAAAAGACAAAGAGCTATTGTTAAAGCTCACTGGGTTAGCCTATACTAGATTCCAAGAGCTGTTTTTAAACTGCAGACCCTTGAAACGTGAGTGTTAGAAAACATTTATTGGACAGATCTCTAAATCACACAACCTTAAAAATGTTTTTTGTTCTTAATAAGACTCTTATACAAAAAAGTCATTACATGATATACAAAAAGCCATTACATGATATACAAAAAAGGTAGTATTTTTTATAACATTACATACTTATCAATATCTAATTTCAAATGTTTCAGTTCAGCCCAAATTTTATAACCAAAATTTTTGATCGGACAATATTAAATAGGTGTTGAGTCGAATCAAGCAGTTTGTTTGGATTAATGTTTTGGTGCAGCTAATAACTCTCCTTTAAACAAAGCTAAGCCAAGAGTTTAGAAATCAACTATACAGATGAGTTATTGATAGGGAGATCTGCTCATATATTACTACTTATACAGATGAGTTATTGAATAAGCAAATATTTTTGAGCATTTATATACTGCAGTAATTTGCTTCCAGACACAAACTGGGTACATCTACTTAAGGCTGGGTTTGCACTAGTACGCTACGAAACACGGTAAAAATTCGTAACAGCTACGGTTCGGTACTGGTCTGCACCAAAGTGCCTGTTTAGACGATCGTTTGTCTAGCGCATTAGTTTCGTATGTGTATGAAAACACCTTGGGCCCCGTTTCAGTTTTGAGGCGATACGGAACAGGTATTGGTGCGAACCTATCTGAACAGCTGACGTTGATGCGAACTTCTGTGTTCACATCTGTACGATGTGCACATAGCGCATTCGTGTAAACGGGGCCTAAAAAGGATCCCCTCATAGCCTACGGCACCAGGCAAGCCTAATTGAGCAATCCAACAAGCCCGGTATCGATTGCAGTTACACTGCTAACTAAACTTGCAATAGAAGAAAAAGTTACTACTATACCAGCCCTGTATAAGTCTATATTGGCCCCACATCACTATATACCAGCCGGGGTAGCTATCCCGGGTGGCAGCAAGATAGCTGCCATAGCCTGAGAGACAAAACATAACCTTAGAATCTCCGGGGCCTGTTACAAGACTTTTCCCATCCTCAAATGTCAAAAGTCCAAGAACCAATGTCGCCAAATGCCAAGAGCTCAGAGAAGGAAAAGAACCAATTAATGACACTTGTTATGGCGGGGAGATAACTGACTCCGCCCCTTATTTCTGGACACCAGATCTCTTTAACCCATTATGATTTACTTTATTGGCTAATACTTATATCTACTGAGCTCATTTGTTTATGTATATTGATATTGCATGTGATTGGATAACTTGATTAACTAGGCCAAGTACTTCCTGTCATTTCCTGTGACTCAGCCTAGAAAAGGCTGAACTTTTCACTAAATCATTGTATTCTACATTTTGCTTTGAATCACACACTACACTATTTGTCCTGGAGAAGAATATATGCCTACTACTGAAAATTTGGTTGAGCCGAGGGGCCACCACAGTTATGAAGTATCGGTTATCCCTGTGCAGTAGTTTGAAGTGCCATCTCAGCGCAGGGTCACCTCCGGAGAGCCGTTTATTGTTGGTTGTCAGGCCTTGCAAAACTGGGTTGTTGTGCTGGTGGACAGCAGTCTGTCAGGTGACAACTGTCTAGCGGATAAGTAGTAGATACACCAACATCTACTAGAATCAAGGCAGTAGTTTGGAAAATTTATATGGGACGACAGGAGACGGAGAAACTCAGTCCGAAGGATCGCTCCTGGTGGGCGCGTGAGAGGCGGCAGAGCCCCCTCCCGCGATGTAAAAAATTTTGAGAATTAATCACATGGAAAACGGTGTTTTCATCAGTTTTGAAGGCAAGTTGTACTGATTCTGTAGGCCAGGAAAGCTTAAATAAGGGCTAATAATAATTTGGCGAAATAGAATGAAATTTAAATAGCAATAATCAAAATCAGTGCTGTATGAGTGTACACATTGGTATTATTACAAAAAAATACATCTTCTCATCTTTAACCACCTATGGCTAAGTAAAAAAACTGATAGTAAACATATTCAAATCTTATCGTTATAAATATCATATAATAAATATAGCGTGTGCAATACAATACGGTTATTTGTTGAACCACAATCACAATCACAGTGCTGCCCCATGTCACTGTCAATTATAAAAAAATTTAATAATCATTTATACACACTTATGTGGTATTATCTATGATACACTACTACAGCACTTAACTATTTTTCTGCCAAATCAAATAATAACAATAATAATAAACAGCAACTAGAAATATAAAAGTAGTAGTGATAATCATGGACATGGTTGTAGCGTAATTATTAAAATTGATTAAAAATTAATTGAAACAGTGCTAGTTGCTATTATTTAAATTATTATAATTTTCATATAAATATTATAACTGATAATAATAAACATCGTCATTCTCACAACCACTGCTGCCGCCGCCACCACCATCATCATAATAATAATAAGGATAATAATTATAACAATGATAATAATTAGAATAAGAAACATAATTAATACAATGTAATTAATTAAGACTTCTTGAGATTACTGGTTATTTCCCCTTAGAGCCAACAAAGCCAAATTGTTCTGAAAAGAGATAATATTCTGCTTGAAATAATTGAAGAACAAGGTTATTTTACCAGACTACTAACTTATTGCTGTCACCTATATCCAAGTGATAAGCAAACTCACGTATTTGACCGTTTATAAGGAGTTGTATACTTCTGTGCTTTATTTTGGAAATATTACAAAAAAAATTTCTTGCCCATTCAACGAAGCGGAAGTGCCGTGCTGCCGTCCCTTAAACTACAGGCCTGACTACAATATCTATTTCACGTCCAGCTAGAAGACTTTCGACTTTTCACATTACTTTTAAGGTTTTGCTCCAGAATTAACAGATTTGAGAATAAAAATGCTATCAAAAAATGTCCTTAGCTAGTCAGTGAGTCTTAAGATCACGACTGAAAAGCAATGAAAGATAAAAACTGTGGTAGATTTTAGTGCACTCTAGTAGTAAACAGGTTGTTTACACTGGAAACCTTGCGAAACAATGCGCTAGGCTTTCGCTCACAGCATTTGGTTAATAGCTGTTGGGTGGAAACCTCTACTGTGCCGGTAGCTTAGTAAGCAGGGCCGGTATTGACCCCTGCAGGGTCGGTAGTGACCTTTACCGACCCGGTACAGCTGTACTGGGCCGGCACAAGATGGCCGCCTTAGAGGAGGATCTGCAAAGATGTCTAAGAACTCAGTCAAGGTCATAAACAGGAAGTACCTATCCTTAAATCACCAACTTCATGGACCTAACTCTACATACAGCCTGGGGACCCTGTAGGAACACTCATTGGACAATCTGGAGAAAGGACTCCGCCCTTAGCCACTTGGCACCTCCTTTTATTACTTACCTTGCATTGTTGATTGGTTGATTATTTATATAGTTAATGTAATTGGTTAATTTACTTCCTGTGCATTGACTGTTATATGTTTTGTGCTTGTCAGCTCTCCTATAAAAGGAGAGCACACGCTGTTAATCTGTGCATTCATTACAATGTTGCCATGGCATATACTCTTATATTGCTAAACCCTAGAGGAATAATTACCCTCAGGACAGCTTAGAGAATAAAAGCCATTATAGCAAACACTACTCGGTACTGTTTGTCTGAGCCATGGGCTCTTGCCTTACCGGGTAATTCGGTTGCCCTATACAGTTGTCACTGTCGGTCAGTACAGTGTCTCCTCTGGAGAGAGGTAGAATACTCGAGATTAGTGGATGTCCGTGGTAACAGACCGGAATCCATAACAAAACCTTAAAGCGCAAGAATTGCTGCAAACTTCTTACCGCGTTGTTTGGATAAAGAATGTTTTCTCTAGCCACCTCAACTTTGTTCCAGGTGATAGCATGTTCCAACTGTTCGCTCCAATCACTTTCAATATTCTTTTTGTCAAACAGCACAGAGATCATGGCTTCCTCAAACTTTGAGAGGCTGGTGGTATCGGATGAGAGTTTTACTGGCTCAGGCTGAAAAATATTCAAATTTTCCAATTTAACAGTTTCAGAGATATAAAGAGATTTGCTCTAAAGATATAAAAGTTGTCGAACAGCTCGGTGAATCAGAGATCTTTTTCAGCAGCCACATTAATGTCGTAAAAGGATTTGTTGGAAGCTGTTATTGTCTGGTGATACGAGTTTTTAGTATGTGACTAGCTATGCAAATGTACAAATATGCAGCTATTAAACAAGGAAGTGACCACTGCTAGAGAAGGTATATGCTTCTCCCGCTATAGACTCCAGGCGGAGAGTTCCTCCAGAATGATGGAAATAGTGCCGGTCTTTCTGAATCGGTTCAATTAACGGAAACAAATATTTGAAATTGGGAGCAGCCTGGCCACTTCTTTCAAGAGTCTAAATATAGTTGTATCTTTGGTGAAAGCAGTCAGCGAATCCTTGACACATGAACGTTTATCTACTGATAAAACTTTAGAAAGTAAATTGTGTACTTACATGAAATGATGGCACCAGTGGAAAGCAAAACTGATCAGCATTATGCGCTGACATTTTTATACCATTTATGACTTTACCATCATCAGAATCAGAAATGGCAGCACTACAAAATAATTTAAGTTTTACTCCTTATAAAATTTCTGTTGGGCACCAATGGTATGTTGTTCACTCCTGCCATTCAAAGCTGTGTAATAGTAAGGGGTGGAGACGATCGTTAAAATTAGATAAACTTTATATATATATGGAGTAATACTTTAACGCAAAGAGATCAGGTAATAATTTTGACTTACTTTTGTATTTTCCAAAAATTTTTATACAGATTACATTACTATACTATAGGTGTATTCCCCAGCAGTATCAATCCATACGATAAATTAAATTAATGACATTACTCGCAATTTATTTAATGCAAATGGGTCGGTAGCAATATTTCAAGTAGATCACAAAAAACCATACCCACGGAAACAAATAATTGATTTGCGAGGCATTCTTGTAGGTCGCAACACTACAGATCCATCACACAAAAACAATACTCACCCGTGTGGGTGACGTTTATTTCAATCCATATCATTCCAGGTATTATTACTTTGTGTTTATTTATTAAAATTAATTATTATAATTATCATGTACAATAATAATAAAATGTAAATAAATTCCTAATCATAATAAAAAGAAGGGCCATTTTGCTAAAGCAAGAAAGATGAATGTTATTGTTATAGTTAATCAACAATGAATTGCTTTAAAAGTGTATTCTTTGACTCGCTATCACTATCTGCACTTCCCTTAGCATCACCCTATGAGTACCAGTAGGGAATTAACGACTCAATAAGTGTCGTTGATGAAGTGCCTGCACAGTTGAAACTAGTTATGGTTGCTACAATGCATGCTGGAATTTTATGTCTCCACAAACTGATCTAGATCAAAGGATATAACTTCTTATTATTATATAATAAAATGTAAAAGCCTGGATCATTACATTTGCCGCCTACCAATGTGGTCTTCAAATATAAAAAATTGGAGATCGTTATCGATCCTGCCTGCGATTGCACTTTATATTCTAGACTACTTGAATAGAGTTGTAGAAAACAAATTATTTTTGTTTAGTATTCACAAGTAAAACTTGCTTTTAGAGCCATTTTTTGTAACACTTTTTCCTAAAAACTAACTGACACAATCTGTATGTACTAAGATACCGAGCTTGACTAACATAGAGTGTGATGGATATACGGACTCAACAAGCTCATCCAAAGGTGTTAGCATCTTGTGGTGATCATAATCTGTTCCGATTATTTTTGCCACGACCCGAAAACCATCACTCTGCGATCCAACAACAGCTAATTGTGGTGGCTCCATAAAAGGGCTTCTATGTACCGTAAAGCCTTCATCTATGTTGATTGAGACGATTGGAATCTTTGTAGATTTGTCTTCCTTACCTTCTAAATAAGTTAATACTTCATTGATTAAACCAACAAACTGTGTTCCAGTGACTTATGATCAATGAATGACATATTGTTGTAAATTGTGAAACAAACTTAAATTCTTTAAGTGCTCCAGCATTAAACTGTCACATTGCCGTGTAAATTAAGTACGTAAATGAGTGGTGGCACCAAAAAGTTGCTACGCAGATAGATCTTATGTTTTTCTTCAAGAACTTCATGAACAACTAATGATAAGCTATTCTGATAACCATCTTTGCGTAGAGAAATAGTTTACAATGGAATCATTTTGAAATTTAAAGTTTGTTTTCAAGTAATTATATATTTTTAGATATTGGAATTACAACAGAATAAAGCAAACACTTTTTTACTATCTACCTACCCCATTTAAATCCGCACACAGTTAGACACTTCTCAAACTGTGATTGCCATGTATTGAGAGCATCATCTGGCCCGCCATCAACTAGTATGAAATGGGAGTGGTTAGGGTTGAGAGGCTGTACATCTCTTTTGTTGCTCATTCTCCCTGAAGGGCTGAGAACTTGGGTCGTTGAAGGGCTTGACGCTTGTTTCTTCATTTTAATTCCAATATCCACCGAACAATATTCCACAGGAAACTGAAACAAGCAAGGGTATTATATGCATGTACATGTGTGTGCGTGGGTGAGTGTGTGAGACCTGGCGATAGTGTTTCAAATTTTTCCACTTTTTTTTGAGACACAGGAAATATTTTAGTTGGTCAGGGAGGGGTCAGGGAGGCAGGGTGTAGCCAACAAGGGGGGGAGGGGGGTTAAAGGTCACTTATCACCAAATTCTACCACAATACTCACAATGCCCTTCTTGTTTTTTATTTCAAGCATTTCTCTTGCAGCGATACAGCTCCACGGAGCCAAACCAATCACCGGTATTTTGTTCTTAGAAGAAAAGCCTGCAGGCTTCACAAAGGCTTTGTCGGTAGCATTGCTTTCCTTGTAGAATCCATTAGTGATAACCCAAACTCCTTCTTTCTCTAGGGAAAAGTAATCCAAAGTTGAAACAAAAAAATCTTGCTGACTTTTTGCTGTGTTACAAAATACAAAGATCAATGCAAGGCCAAATCAAAATCAATAATGTTGAGTATGAATTGGATCAAAGACAACAGTCTGCTTAGAACACATGACAAACGGGATAAGAAACATTGATAAAAAGATGTGTTGCTCAATTTGTTTGTTTTCATCTTAAGAAAAAAGAAAATGATGATTTTTGACCTAAGTAATATAAATTTTTACGCATATTTGCGTAAAAAACAAAAAACTTTCCGAAAAGGGTTTCTATAAAACAACGACCCTCTCACATTGCCAGTATAAAATAAATCTGACTAAAATTTTACTAAATATATTACTACCATAAGAGTTTGATGTTGAAAAAAACTTTGCAGAAGATTGTTCTGGATTATTTGCACCAGTTATAAGTTAAGTAATCCTAAAATGCTGACGCTTAATTTTACGATTAAGCGGGTGCTACTTCCTGTGTTCCTTGCACTTCTAGTGAGTGGCTGAAGTTCCTTGCACTTCTAGTGAGTGGCTGAAGTTTTGATGATTTTTACTGCATCAGTAATGATGCCAAGCAGTTTTTATTCTTGATCAATTAGCCGCTACCAACTTGTGTGTTCGGTACATACCTGCGCCATTTGGAGTAAATAATGCACCAAGCTCTTCTGTAGAAACTGGCAGCTTGCTAGCGTCACCAACTATAGATATGATAAGTGTGGGTTTGGGAAGGTGCCAACATTTCCCCAAGAAGCTGATTAAGTGCGCTGGTTCTGCTTCATCTCTTATTCTGATATACTAAAGCAAACCGTCAGAGTACAAATATCTTTTTCGCACCAAAATTTTATGGTCTCTCATTATATTGTAGTGGAATTTGGGGGCTGAAACCCACTAACTGAGGTCGGTAGCTTGCTGCCACCAGTTGTTATCTTTCACCTGCTACAACAGCAGGGTCGGTATGCCACCGAGATAGAGTCTGAACTCTACAACCGAATAGAGCCCTCGGCTCAAACGCATTACTACAGTGCTTTCGAGTAATAAGCCATTTATTCACCCAGAATAAATACGAGTCTAGTCAAAAGGTACAAACAATACAATGCACTAAAACTAACCAAAGAATAGTGGTAAGTGTTCTGCCTTTTATAGGCGTCTCACAGGAAGTGACAGGAAGTGAGCTTTGTCACTACCAATCACAAGGCAACAATACTTGATTCAACCAATACAAAAGCTTATAATAATAACAACGAATCATAATGCTAAGATATATATGGTCCCATAGAATAGAGGAGGGATTATAATGCAATTGTCCAATCCATGGCTTGTCTACTTCCTGTCCAGCCTTTGTATCTGCTCCTCCTCTGGTTTAGGGGTAGTTAAATCCTGGATCCATCCTCTGGAGGCTTTTAGGATAGTTTAGGGTCCTCAGGCTATGATGATTCACTTCCTGCCGATTCGGGGAGGTCGGCATAGCCCTATACTGGGTCGGTATAGTCCTACCATGCAGGGTCGGTCAGTTCGGTGCTTACCGATATGATTGTTTATGAGCCTAGTCGTTAGTAGGCTTGATTATGATAGGGTGCGCAGGAGTGTATGTTATAAAAATCCACAACAATATAACCAGTTATGAACAATAGTTGCCGCTTTCTCTTTAAATCTTTTAATCTTGTCTTTTTCTGATTTTTTTTGTTTCATCTTGCTTTTCATTGACACACTGGAGCTTAATCACTGTTCTCTACGCTCTCTCTCTGAGTTTGTCATTTGGCTTCTTAAAGCAAATCAAAAAAGGAAATAAAGTTGTACTATACTTTGGTTTCATCAACCACAAAATGCTATTATTCCTAAGTATTGGGCTCTTCAGGTGGTACACCGCCTGTATGGATGGTGCCATTTGTTCACTAGACTTTAACAACTAGAATGAAGCCCTTGGCTCAGACACACTAGTTAGCTATTCCAGTATAGCAGCATTTATTGGCCTGCAATGTGGCCTTTGGGTGGTAATCCACTTGAAGGTATAATGGCAAGCGTAAGGGCAGTG
The DNA here is from genome assembly GCA_945261195.1 of Cryptosula pallasiana. NCBI lineage: Eukaryota > Metazoa > Bryozoa > Gymnolaemata > Cheilostomatida > Cryptosulidae > Cryptosula > Cryptosula pallasiana. Next base: position 40,389,883 of record OX183135.1, read on the forward strand.
CTGAATACCCAGCGAAAAGGGTATATGAAAATCTAGCCTTTTATAGGCTGGAGGACAGGAAGTATATAATATCATATTCAATGAGATAGCTAGAATACAGAATATAACCAACAATCATATAAGGGAAGATGGAAAACGGTTATATAACATAATGATGATAGCTTATAACTTATGTAACATTTGGTTGTCTCCCCGCATTGAACGAAAGAAAACACTTCCGTTTTATGATTATTAATAAAAACACGTGGAGGTTTTGGTTTTGTTTGCGATGTTTTGAAGCATCATCTTTGTTATTTTTTCCAGCAAACTCCAGATGCCCATGCACAACTCAGCAATAAAATAAAGGCTGTTCATGTTTTCAATGATAATTAAAAAATGGAAGCATTATTTTTAGTCCATCCCGGGAGACAACTAAATGTTACATAAGTTATAAGCAATCAGCATTATACTATATAATCATTATCCATCCTCCCTTATATGATTGTTGATATACCCAATCAACTATACAATAAGTTATTTGACAAATCATATAACAGGGTTAAAAATACTAGCCAATAACAAAAAATACATGTATATTTAAACGGTAAGAGCAAATAACAGTAGAAGACGGAATTAATAGATAAGTGCTGCCCTGGAGCACCTCTCTATCTCCTGATAAAATCTCTGGCTTCCCATAGCTGGTGGTTTGCACATTTCCTCTCCTTGGTGTAGCATATTGATGGATATAGCCTTCTACATCTCTCAGGCTAAAGATAAGCTCCTCAGGTAAGGCAGCCATCCTGTGCCACCCCGATATGACTCAATACCGGTCATGCAGAGGTCAATACCAGCCCAGTACCTGCCCCGTGCAGGCCCTGTAACCTTCAGTGCCGGCCCTGCATGGTGTTTAATGCTGGGAAGGCAACAGTAGCCATTGCAGCACTAACAGTAAGGACAACCTGCCACCTATTGGTAGGGTCACTTAGTGCAGGAGGGTGTCTCTGAGCCACAGAGATTGTCTCGAGTCAACTAGCTGACTGTAGATACAAGTTTTACATGCTTTTAGTTAATACACCACAGTGTATAATTAATGGAGCTCAGTGGAAATTAAGAAAGTGTTAAAGGAACTAGAAATTATGTCACTGATTGGTTACCAAGCCACTGCAAATGTTAAGGTGATGCCTAGGGCACCACTCAGGAACACAATTGATTCAATAACAAGTTACTGTAATGCTGATAGTGAAAAACATCACCACAAAGTTTTTATTATTATCGTGATATGATAGTGCATGATTATCATTGCTTGCAATCACATAAGAAAGCTTACCATTGCAGTACAACATTGTAAGAAACTTACGGGAGATCTGTGAGAATAGCTGTTACAGAAATCAATGGTTCCATACGCTATAGCTTGAGTTCCCAACCTAGATATAATAAAATGTATAGAATTACTTTAAAGAACTTTGTTAAATCATTGCGGGCCAAAGAAATGGTTGAATGCTTTTGTATTTACAATCTACAAACAAAAGAACATTTAGCTTTTGTCAAACTATTTGCTATTTCATAATGCAATTTTTTTGACACTAATTTATCAAAGCTAACTGTGTCCTGAGCCTTGAAATGTGAATGCATTTTTTCAAGTGAAATAATGCTTTTATGTTTTTCGTTGAATGCAAAAACTGGCATGCTTCCAATCAAATAAAACTAAGTGCCCAAAACTGTAGAAATGCCAGTAGTATTCTCTGAGATACACCATGACAGAGATCTGCTCCTACATTACTACTAATGCCTTCGGTTTATAGAGACATTTGAAATTGAGTTGTCTTTAAAAATTAAATCACAACTTAAATTTTTTTACAGCTTAACTTACTTCATACTTCAATATAAAGCTCTCATAATTATTTTTGGCCAACTAGAACCTAGAGCCAATATACTTTTACTGCTCACAATTTCAAATGTCCATTAGTCAGTTGTCCATTTATAACCAATTAATTTACCACAATTTATGTATCAAAATAAAAAGTGATAAATAAAAAATGAAAAAATAAATCATGCATAATAAATATTAATTATTATACGCCGTGTCAAAGCTAAAATAATTTAAAGCGTGTACTTACTCTTCATTCTCATTCAAGAAACCCCGAATCTCTTCTTTATCCACCACAAACCCAAAAGCCTTCTCATGTGTGCTGCCATATTCCATACCTATACCGATAAAACAGAAAGCAAACGTTTTTCAGTCCGATTAATAATAACAGGAAATTTTATTGAAGTATCAGGTGAGTTCTAAAAGTGATGCTAGTATCATATTGAGTGCTCAGTAAAAAATATATATTTTAAATTTTTTCTCTAGACTCTAATATGCTACTAAAAAAGCTAACCAATGAAGCTGAAAATTGCTAAATATTTTTCATTATTCTAAAAACTTGATATTACAGGATGCAACATGCGCCTTTTTGGTGATTGTATTTGTGTTTTTGCGTTACATTTTTAACAGTTACTTGCATCTTGATCAGTATTTTTACCAACTTTCTTAAACAACTATTTAACCAAAAAGCGTAAAAAACTAACAGGGAAGACGAATGGTTTTATGTTTTACTTTCATTATTTAACAATACTGCAAAGTTTTATCAAAATATTTATAGTGTCATTTAATTTCACTTTAACAATTAATTGTATTTGTTGGATATTCTCTACACTTTAGGTACCATAAAAAATAACATAAAATATTTTCTAAAATAAATTTCCAGCATTTATTGCTCTACTACCAGGCTTAATTCATCACATAAATCGTAAAATGGTTTTGTGTGCTAAAAATTTTTTTTGATGAAGCAACTCCTCACTAATCACAATACATCGAGACATAATCTTAATACAAACCAATGAGCCATGCTAGAAGTTATTTGTGACTCACTCTAAAGTAATCTAACGCATAAAAATTGCAAAATAGAATATGTAAAACAATGAAAAAAATTATTTAATGCGCAACATAGACTTTTAACTTGAATAAATAATCAGTATGATTCACAATAATTACAGCCTCTGGAAACTGATTTTACAATCACTTTATAAACGGTGCTTATCTTTCTTTTCAGTGATTTTTGTTACTTCCTATCGACAAAGATTTTTTGTCCATACTCATGCAGTAAAAATCCTTAATTTATATGTTACAATAGACTTTGTGGCTCAAACTGGAAGTTATTCATCTCGTAACATAAATGTCTAGGGAAACAATTTTTAAAAGTTTCTATAATTATTTATAAATGCTGGTTATAAGCATAGCTGTTACATGGTTGGACAAAATGCCAGTGTAAAGTGGATAGCAGAAGTTGCCCACTCTTTGTTTGTCAGAGTTGTCTACTCAGTCAAGCATTTTATTACTACCAAATCAAGCAATAAAACCTGCCTTGATATAGTGTCATACATGGTTGAACAGTGCATACGTGTACATGTAGGATTGTTACAATAAACTCACCAGAGGCACTTACAAATCCTTTCTCAGCGTCACCAGAGCTCATCTCAGCACCTGCAATAATAAAAAAAATACCGTACATTCTTTGTCTGTGGTTTTATATTGTGTGGTTGCCATTCCAATGGAGATTTATGGACGTTTCAATAACCATCATTTTGGGTCATGTTGTCTTTATTCAAAAATCACGCGTGGTTAATTTTTTGTATAACCTAGAGAGAGCCTTCTTTGGGAAGAATTATCTTCTCTTTTCAATATTCAACTCGGTTTGATACATCAGCTCACCACATCAAAGTGGCAACAAAATATAATTGGAAAAAATAAGTGCATCTAGCGAGCAAATTTTCATAAGTTACTGTTCAATGCCCATGGCGATAAACCAATTAATGAGATAAACAGTGGAGATATATCGGAGTAACAAATGTTGATCTGCAAAAGAAAACCCTGTGTGATAATGCAATACTGACAGATTGAATACTTACCCAGTTGTAGGCATACCAAGTATAATCCTGAAACTTTACAAAAATCACTATAAGTGGTAATGAACAGTCAGCGCTGCCAGGTGACGTCCAATCAACTGACTTGCGGTGCCGGCACTGTAACATTATATAATACAAGAGTGCCCCAAATATCAATGTTATGATCTAAATCTTTATTCTTCAGCTAAACAAAGAGTACAAAAAGCACGGATTAAAACGGACCCTAGAAACTTTATTGACTGTATACTATTAAAGTTATTATTGATATAGAGTTACAGAGAAAGCTTGTTTTTAAGCACACAAAACAATGTGACTTATTTAAAGTAACAATACAATATCAAAAGAGAATCTGAGCCTTGTATAAGCACTTGGCATGTCAACAGAGCAAGCTTTGCTGTTGATTGCTTCTTAGATAAATAAGTTGAATACTGTGCATATTGTGCAGGTTTCAGCAACAGTTTTAGATCGGGGCTTGACAAAAATTGCAGCTGCAAAAACAACTTTGAAACTTGAGACGAAAATATAAATGTATCTTTTCTAAACAATGGAAATGCGTTAAACCGATTTATTGCGTTAGAGGAAGCTGGCAATCACAATAAAAACATGAAAAATAGAGGCTACAATTGCCTGCTAGATATGTTATTTTATTGGCAAACCAATAAAATAGTTTAATGTATTAGCCCTGATAATAAGGTGGAGTTTTTGACTACAATTATCGCCATGTATCAAGAATCATTCCAGTGAACAAGGAAAAAATAGATACTACTGATGAGTTACTATCTGAAAAATCTAAAATTGTTCATGTCTGCAGGCTACTGAGACCTAAGTAAAATGTGTAACTACCACTGTAGGTTTGATGACTATGTCACAGCAAGGTGTCACAGCAGGCAAGTGACAGGCACTTGGCTAACTGACAGAAAAAAATTAGACCACAGTGCGGTGTATAAAGGAGTCCGAGAGAGTGCTGTGAATGGAAACTTGTCACAATTGAAACAAAGTTTCTTAAAAGCTGCACTAAAATTGAAAATATTTTGTGCAGCTTCAGCTCAAGCTTCTCGTAACGATGAAAAACTATCCACAAAACAACAGTTGGAAGCCAATTCTATAGTATGAATGCAGTTGAGACTTTTTATTGAATGCATGTCTTGAAATCATGCCACTGTGTGATTGTATTGTCCGCTTGCAATAGCTAGCCAAACTTATGCAAACGATTGAGCCACCAAGATGGGGAGTTCCCTAATTGTAAATAGTCCACAGTTGCTCCATCATATTTATTTTTGACAAATCATAATCGAACTCGTTGGCGATACTTCACGGTAGAGCAATGTGACCAGTGAAATGATAGATGTGATTATACTTGTTGTTTTTTTGGGCTAACATTTTTTTAGGCTAACATGAAACTCATTGGACACTAAAGTTTTGATTTCATAGCCCAATTGAATCTGGCGGGTAGGTAGGCAGGCGGGCAGGTAGGCAGGCGAGCATGTAGGCAGGCGAGCAGGTAGGCAAGTAGGTGGGTGAGCAGGTAGGCGGGCGGGCAGGTAGGCAGGCTGGCAGGTAGGTAGGCTGGCAGGTAGGCAGGCGGGCAGGTAGGCAGGTGGATTTATTTTTTGTGTTTTATTGCAATTAATAAGAGAAGACAACTCTTCTTCCATAACATGCATTCAAAAAATTGAGCCAGCATCATTGAAGTTGTTAGCTGTTGCAGAGGAAATGAGTTTTCAAGGATGTTTCACCAATCTATTTACTAAATGTCACTTCTTATAAGTGATCAAAGTTTGATCAAAGCTAATGATAATTTGTTCTGAGGGCAGCCATGTTTGCAATGTTGTCATTGTCAATAACTGTGTTGCTGCTGTTAGTGTTATGATAGTTTGAAGACTAAAATTTTAAAGAGTACACTGCCCAAGTATCAGTTTCACTTTCACATAGTGAACACCCTCAATGTCTTCAATGATTTTTCAAACTCTTTTTGACGCTCAAATTAGTATTAGATGAGCAGAGTTGTTGTGCTTTGAATGACCTTTTCTGACTTTGAATGTTTGCAAGGAACAATGTTTATCTCATACTGATATTATGGTTACGCCAAGTTATTGCTTCAATTTTTCCATCTACCTGCAATACTCAACACATGAGCAATAGGCTTTACATTGTTAGATAACAATAACCTTTTGAAACTTGGATTTATCCAAAGCTGTATGACACTGATAAACGTAAGCTTGCCTTAGGAGCGTAGTTGGAGAGGGCAACTCCTTTTTGTATATCTTACATTGTCGCAACAAATTGAGTAAAGAATTAAAAAACAACGGAAGAAATTGTTTCTTCAAATTCATTAATTACTGGCTCAAAGTATGAATATTATCCACTGAATCAATCCAGTTTCATTGCAACAATACTGCTTAGCAAGCTGAGAAATATTCATTCCTCAGCTGAACTACACCTTCCTCATCAGGCTACATAGAAATCTAGAAAGAGCTGAACATTTCTCTATGCGATGCCAACTGCTAGACCTTAATCAGTCTAGAGGGACACACTATCTATACAGTTTACTCACTGATGCAGTGATTGTATAGACCATACAGTGACGGGTTTTGTGACCCGCGAGAGAGAAGTTGCAGCTTCACAGGTTTTGTACTTCCTGTGTTTGTACCATAGATGGAGTATAACAGGATTGGCAACTGCGCACTCATAATATAACTGTCGTGACGATTGAAGTGTAGCCGTTTATGGGAGTCGCCATGACCAATGACCTCTACAAGGTCACTAGCAGTAATAATAGAAATATACTCAGTGTCCGGTACGGATATTGCAACTTGTAGGAGCAGCGATGAGTTGTCTTCTCGTTAGAAAAAACAACAACACAAATTTATATTATAAAAGGGAGTGCTTCCGGTATGTAAATAAATCACGGCCTCTTACTATAGCGTCTAGCACGACTCAATTGTAAAAGTCGTGATTACAGTCTATATCCGGTTCAGATTTTTGCGTCAAAAATCGGACACACTGATTGGGCGCAGCTGACAGTCTTGTTATACATACCATATTGTAGTAGATTTGAGTTCTCTACCACTGACACAACGCCTACCACTCCATGTACACTCCTTGTAAACACTCTTCGCTCACTCCAAATACTCGAGTTTTACTCCGAATAGACTCTGACAACTCCACTGGGACCACGACCCAGACACACTACACCGATGTTCAAAGAATAAATACTTTATTCCAACAATTCTACTTAGCAGTACAATATAGTTACTGTACAAAATCCACAAGACTTCCGTCTACTCAAGGTACAGCAGCTCCTTTTACAGCAGGGTATCAGGAAATCTCACCCCCTTATTAGGGGTGAGCCAATCATACACAGCAAAAGAAATAAGGCAAAAAGCACAATGTGCAATACAATACATAAAAGCAAGGCTACCCAATCATAACACTTGCACATGGTAGAGCAGCTCCTGCTTGTTTTCCCTCCACTCACAAAGATGGTGGAAGTAGCTGGTCTTTATATGGTGATCCGGGATCCTCTGTCTCTGTTCTCATGCTTTGCAACTTCTGTCTTCATTCTCTACTGGTGGTTATCCAGTCCTCTGGGTCCCAGGCTATCTTTTCCAGCCATTTTGGCTAACTAGGCTTGAATACTGGCCCGGGATAGGTCCTCTATTCCTAATAAGTGGGATCCAGGGTCAACGCAGACCCGGGATAGGATCTGTTACAGCTGGCTGCTTTAACCCGGGATAACTTGTATATAGCATAAAAGGAGAATCTCGGGTCAACATAAAAGCGGTACTGGGTGATGGGGGAAGGGGTTTAGGAGAAATCTAAGGTAAGGGGTGGGTGGGGGAGTTTGTTCTGATCATCACGTTTGTACTTCCTATGTTTGCCCATTGTATGTTTGTATTTACTATGTTTGCATTCCCGTGTTTGTACTTTTAAACATTTCTGTATACGGAACTCCTGGTCTCGTGTAGATATTACACCTCCATACCAGTATAAATAGCTTATCACTTTATGTCTCTCTTGTCAAATATTGTTTGTCTCCCCTGCTACTGATTCACAACCAGGGTGTGAAAAAACTGCTTCAAGTACCAAAATCTTCTCTCCTCTCTCCTTTACCTGCTTCCCTTGCCCTAGATGAAGCCCCTCACCATACCTTTGCTGACCATTAGCTAAAACTACCAACAACCTGTGCTGAAATAGCCACAACAGAGGCTTTGGATCAGATTATAGACTCAAACATGTCCACCTTACTTCCTTGTCCTCGCCCTTGCTCACTCTCTGATCTCCTTATACCGCCAGTAGTGTCATGTGGGAGATTTATTTAATAAAAAGACATCCAGACGCCTGTCCCCATCTTTCCCTTACCTTAAATTCTCCCTACACCCCTTCACCTAACCCTAGTTTTAAGTGGACCCGGGATCCTCTCTTTATAATATTTAAGAGCTCTCCCGGGTTAAGAATACAGGCCATCCCTGGTCTATTACAACCCTGTGATAACCTTGCATCTTAAATATACAGCATAGAGAGCCTACCTCGGGGTACCCCGAGCCAGTATACCAGCCCTACCAAAAAATATAACCCAGGGTTCAGGAAGATGATTGCCCACCATTAAAAGATGAAAGCCAGGATCCAAGTGTTATGGAGCTGAGACCCAGGATACAAGGACACCAAATAAGGGATGAAAAAATTCAACTGTCTACAAACAGCACGAAAGCAGCTCAGAGCTGCTTTGCATCTGTTTACGCTTTTTATTGGCTTGCTTTGTTTACATAAATTGTACTGTATCTTTTTATTTGTTATGTGTTTGTATTGCTATGTGCCATTGGCTCGCCCCGAATAAGGAGGAGAGTGTTCCTCTTCTCCTCCTATAAAATTAGCTCTGGTACTGCTTGAAATCAGAAGTCTAGTGAACTTCGTACAAATAATTATATTGTACTGCTAAACAGATTTGTGTAATAATATATTTATTTGTGTAACTTTGGTGTAGTGTGTCTGGGTCACGGACCCCATGGGGGTTGTTACAGTCTGTTCGAAGTACACTCCAAGTGTTTGGAGTGTAGAGAAGGTGTGCAAAGATTGCACACCAAGTGGATGCCATGGTGTCGATGGTAGAGTACAGAAATCAACTACAGACTTCCCTGCTTGCTTATCTTCACAGCTTCTTCTACCTCCCCTTGCTCACCGTCTCTTTTCTTTGGTTTCCTTATACCCCCAGAAGTTTCTCTACAGAGCCTGCCGCACCACAAGCTCATGCCACAATCAACTAGACAACAATCATCTTTGCACTATATCAAGGCTGGCCACCAACAATAACTCATAATTAATAACTATCCAAGCAATAGATAATTTCATTGGATAAAGTTGGATGTACATCTTTGGATTGCATACCAATTTCTCTAACGGATTAGGGGCTTTTAATTTTTTTGTTTCGAGTAAAACTTGATGTAATGGTCAGTAGCATTTTATTTGATGCCATTAGTAAGTTTTGATGGTAATTAAAAAACTGGTAGGCAATTTTCTGTTCAACCATCTCTATCACTACTCGTAATGTCACTATTTCCAATAATATTATTTCTTAAACGAAAGTGTTCCTGCCAAGAAGGCCATTTATAATTGCCCCTCTTTGTCGTTGCAAAGCATTTAACGGTTAACAGTGACATCACATACAACAACTTTAACCTGAATTGCATAGAAGTGGAAAGTAGAGAAAAAATAGTGGAAACACCTTGCCATCATTTCTGATCTCTAGGTGCGACTTGTTGGGCAATTGATAAATATACATGCACCTTAAATTTGTTTAAACAACTATGTGTGAATTTAAATGTTTTGTGTGAGCCAGTAGCCTGAACATCTGTAATTAACAAACAACATATCCTGTAGTAAGAAATAATAACACTCCACTTTAATGGGTTTAGTTAGCTTTAGCTTATGATCTGAACGTAGCTGCAATAAGGTAAACGATCTTCTAGTGAAACAACCAGCTACCTTTTGCTACATAAAATCGAATATAAACAATGCGTACATGTATATATTTCTTTATAATAACACTGGTTAAAAATATAAAAATAAAACTCTCCAAATGAGAGTGCTTGAACCAAAACTGATAATAGTGTGCTTTCAAACATTTTACAAAACTTCTCAGGCTAATAATAAATTCAAAAAACAAAAGTGTACCTTGTACGCTGCCGCTGCATTGCAACTTACAAAAACGAACACATCGAATATTTGTGTTTGAAGTTCAAACTAAATATATTTGACAAGCTTTTTTTATTTTCATAAAGTTTTGTAATCAACATTTTCTAAAACCAATTATCTTGTCTAATACCACGATAGTGCTCCACACAATCTCAAAAATATCTCAGAATGCTGTTTCACCATTGACGGAACTAATAGTTTGCTATAAAAATAAGTTTTTTATTATATGAGATATAAATTGCTGACAAAAGTTCTGAAATCATCAGCGTGAAACTCTAACATAGTTAATGATCTTTGGGTTATTCACTGGCTCCACTTTATTGTGGCAGCAAAGACTCGCTGAAACATTAAAAAGTGTATATTATTGAAACAGCAATACTTGGGGTTGTGATACATAAATCAATAACTCAATAGAACAAGCTTTCATTGAAAATGCTTCTAAACCTGCATATTTACAAACGTAATCAACCAGGAGTGATAGCAGAAATTTTTGTTCTATTAAGAATGTTTTATACTGCTCTAACACTTTTCCTAAACTTACTGGTTTCGGTGTCGGCCTCACCGCAGCAGCGTCTAATCATCTCCAGTATGGGCCCAATCACTGGCAGAAGCGGTCTTCTCTTATGTTCCAGAACAAGCTCACAAAAGTAGAACTTTGCTAAAATCTCAGAGCGGGCTTGTACTTGTTTAAATGTGTAACTACAAACATAATAACAACAAAATACCCGTGTTGATTAGGTGATTTGTGAGACTAGAGTTGATAATAAAATCTTCTAGTGCTTTATCATACAAAGACAGATTCAAAGCAAGCCTACGAAGCAAATCTTACCTGAACATGGCGATGAGAAGGTTAAGTAGTACAACAGTGGTAAGTACCATATACACTGCCAGCAGGATCCAGCTATATCCTGGTAACAATTAATTGTTGAAAGGCAAACTAGGTAAATAAAAGGTAAAAGGAGTTGTCTGCCCATAAGAAAAAGCAACTCCGTATGCAAATAGAGAGCTACTTATAGCTCCATAACAAAGCAGTACCACTATATGGCATTACTCAATCTGCATCATTAAATATTCAAAACACATTAACTTTATGTTCAAGAAGAAACATAAGCTGTAGTTTACACTGGGTGATATTGAGTTCGTTGATTGAAAAAGACAAGATGGTGCCAGTAACTATGGAGATAAAATGAAACTTTGTGTATAACTAGAACATTATTACAGTAAGACTACTACTAGCTATCACAACAAAATTTTTTAGTACGTCAAAAAGGAATTAATTTATTGATTTTGTGGCGTACTTTGCATTCATATGCCAACAGCTTAATAATATGTATAGAGTATATATGTATGATCAATAAAACACCAAAGATTGTAGTTTCTTTTGTTATTATATGGCAGCCATCAGTTATAAAATATACGCGTACCATAAACTCGTTACTTACCATGGTAGTGCTCGAGAAACAACTCTCCATACATCTGAAAGTAAGGTCTTTGAATCACTTCAGAAATAAGTGACCATTCTGCCTTAGACTCTGGATGCAAAATAGCCTGGAAGGCAACTCCGAAGATTAAGATGGCCATCACCATAACGGTAAGAAAGAACATCATGTCTACAAACTAATAATTCAAACACTTTTGTATGTGACAATCGACTAATGCGTAGTTGTTTTTTAATAATTTCTCCAAGTTTTATGAAATAAATGCTTTATGAACACATTATATAATAGCAGTTACTTAATCATTTCTGTGATAACTGTGAAATAATTTATCACTACGACTCTTGTTCTATTATTGTGAAAAATTTTGATAGAGCATGGTAAAATATTGTACAAATACACCTCTGGAGATTCACAGTATGAGTCGGAGACGTTTTCTCTCTCACCTATTGACTGTGAAGGAAGGAGAGTGCTAGGAAGTGAATACCGAGTTAGGAGTAAATCAGGCCTCGACGTGAGGCAATATGTGCTATAACTAGTACAAGAAGTTCACCTCAATCACTGCAAAGTATGGTACAACCCCCTAGATAGTACTACCAGCCACAGGGCGCACATTGTTACAGTGCAGTCTCTGTTACAACTACTGAGGTAATACAGTAGCTTTTGAATTGCAGCCAACTTAAGGGTCAGCCCAGTGATACAACTTAGAGGCATAATCATTGTGGGAGCAGAGAGAACAATTGTAGTGACTTAGAGGTGTATGAAGGCAACCCTGTAATAACAAGATAATGTTAACGACTTGTAGATTTGTAAGCAATGGTGGACATAATTCCAACCAGAAATACGTTTATTATGTTTTAGCTGCTTTGTTTGTTTGAAAGGGGTAAGGATATATTGTGTGAGAGTTTAGGGGCAAAGTATCATCGGGCCCCTTCCACCCCTGCAACTCCCCTGGTCTGCCCTTTTATACCACTTAATCCTCTCTTAGTTCTATGCTATGTAGGATCCTGTATCACTTCCTTTCCTGGCCCAGTATAGCTGCTATCCAGATCCAGTAAACCACCCTGAGGGCCATCCATCATATAATATATAAAGGACATATTACCAGCCCAGTAACCTGACATATACTATGTTTCCACATCATGAGAAATTATCAATGATGGCGGCGATAAAGAAAATTTTCGGTTGGAAACACCATTGTTGATGAATTTGTCATTAGAATTTTTGAAAAACATTTGTCCATTTCTGAAGTCGAAAACTCGGCTATAAGCCAAATGCCAGATGTTTATTGTTATTGGAAACGCTAATGTCACCAAAGGCAATAAAATCAGGCATGCTTAACAGAACAGGAAGCTGTAAAGGATCCATTGTAACCTCATGGCATTGTCAGCTCGGGTGTTTTGATTACCAACAATGATCGTGTGTGAAACAATACAACTGATTTGAAACAAACAAATTTTTGCTGCTGATAATTAATTATTACAATAACAAAAATTAAAAGGTGGTATTTTTCCTAACACAAACTCACTTGGTTTTTTTTATTGGTACTAACTAATAATAAATAATATTGGGCAGGATTTAGTTCTGCGTAGGTAGCAAGTTCACCTGCACAACCTCAATGTTGGTCCCACCAAGTTAGTCAGATGGCTCAACTCAGCTCTGTTCAGTCATTAATGCAAAGGGGTCGAACTGACTGGGTCGGTACTGCTTCCTTATTTGCCGACTGTGGCCAAACTAAGTTCGAGACTGGTCATTCCACCTAAGGAACAGTTTGACTGCTTTTCTGCCAATGGTGTTTTGTTTGTTCTGATAGAATCTACTTGATATGATTATGGTAACTGCCTTATGTAACCCCTTTGTAATCAAAGGGGTTACAGAATAATAAGAATAGGAACAAAGAGAATTTGTGGAAGCAAGCCACGACTGAGTTACAAAATGGTCACATATGCATAGAATTAATTGTAATAGAGTGCTAGCATGTGTGTGTCTCTATGACAATGATATAGGTTTTGTTGCCGTCCTTTACAAGATCATTTATTGAATGATGGCCAATAAGCTACTAAAATCCCTTGTCACCACACAGCTTCCCTAGCTAGCCAACAACTCTCTGATATCTTTTTCATATATCTATTCCACAATATAGAAAAATAATAATAACGTCCATCTATTGCACTTAAAAGCACCTAGCCTGCAACTGCTTCGTGGGTGTGGTTTAACCAATGGCGATCAATTTTTAGTTATGGAAATACATGCTGCTGTCATTAACTATTAGTGATAAAAAACCTCAGAAATTTGGCAATAATTTGTCATAATGTGGAAACATAATTGTTAACAGCCGACTGAGATTTGGAGTGCCTCAGTACCAAAGGTCGACACACCCACCAATATATGTATACATGCAAGAGAGTACATATCAGCAAAGCTGAGAACCAGGCTAAGGAGGTGGCTGTGCCTTACATGGAAACTGAACCCCCCCATGTCTGAATGTAAACTGGAATAGATGGATCAAGTGCCACCTGCTTGATTGGCTGTTGCGGTTTACATTGCATTGTCTTGTATTTTATGATTGGAGATTTTATGTATTGTTTTATATTTGTCTACTGCTGAACACTGTAGACGAAGGAGTAAAGAAGACTTCAACCAGAAGAAACTCAATAGAGTTCTGAGGAATCCTCTCATCTCCAGTTAAGCCTTTTACCAACTACCACTCATCTAGTAGTAGGATGAAAGTTTCTTTAGTGTCCTATAAATGACGCTGCTGTGCTGTATGATAGATCAGAAGTCTTGTGAACCTTGACCAGTACCTATTATCTAGAATTTGATTTGTTTGAGTTTAGCACTCTAATCTAGTTGGCAACGAGTGCATTTAGAGTAGACCCATAATGGAGTGGACTCAGTGGAGTTGTGATGTGGTGGAATTCGTGAATGAGAGAAGTTAAAACAGTGAATGTGTCCGTAGTAGGCAGTAGAATACTACTACAATATAGTTTGTCACATACACTTTGATGTGTTGTATATGCAGCAATGACAAAAGGGGGGGGGAGTGTAAGTAGATGACTGTGAAAAGAGTTGGATGTAAAGTGTAAGGTTTTACTGCTGCCTGTTATCAAGATTTATCGCAACCCTCAGTCCAAAAAATTTCAGCTGTAAAAGCAAATAGAAACATGAATATAATTTCTTACCATCTTTTTAATCATGATGATTTTTGGTCCGAGTTTTGGAATGACGAAAAAGAGTTGAGCAAATCGAGATGAATAAAGGATGAAGGAGCAAGAGTACAGCCAGCGGACTACTTCAAAGTTCTCTCCCTTCAGAGTAAACCTGAGTACTATAGCAAGTAAGCTCAGTACTCCTGCATAGAAATCCATAGCATTCCAAAATGACTTGTACCATCTTTTCAACTTTTGACGCCAATACTTTCTGAATGGAAGAGAGTTTCCAACATGTATCTAAAATTAACCACATGATCTGTCACTTCATAGTGTTGTTTGCTTATGAACAAACACTGGAATGTAAAAATCATAACTTTGAGCACAAAACCAGTCATAAAACACATGCAAGCAACTTGTGGTTTTTAGAAAGACTGCCTTATTACTTTGATTATGTTATTAATATTGTGCAGGATGTCGACGGCTACTTCCTGTAACAGGTGTGAAATTTCTATGGAGAATAGTTCTATTGCCCAACAGCCATTTATTTATTATATTGTATTAATTTAATTGTTTTTTATATTCTCCTTGAGACTGTTCTATTAAATAGCAACATAGATTTTATCCAACAGCCAACAACCAGGCGTGGCTTGTACCATTTTCTCTTGTACCCTTTGTCTAACCCTTGTATAAATATCCTGACATTATCCAATTAAATGAGAGTAAACTTGCACACTCTCAGCTTCACTACGCACAATAACACAAGGAGGAGACACCGATTATAACGGCAGCTGTATGTAGTGTCAAACTGGGGTCACCGAGTAAACTCTCGGTCAGAATAGCCGTCGGCTGTTTCGACCCTTGCTGAACGTAGTTCGGCCGCAGCCAACTCTGGAATAGTAGTACTAACCAGTCGGTTTGACCCCACTCGATGATGACTAGCCATCACATCTAGTGAGATTGGTCATCCTGTTCGAAGGTTGTAATTACTGCCTAGTACAGGTGAGCCAGCACAACTTAGCACAAGTTGACTGAGAGGTCTTGCAGGTGGACCAGCTACCACACAGAAGTGAAATCCTGCACAATATAGCCTGACAATATCCTGCCTACTTCTATACATTCACATGTGTAAGTAATATTGTACCTAAATGCTTTTAAACTCAAATAGATGAAGGCAGGTAACCATAAAAAATTTTGGACGCTATTTAATCAATTTTTGGTGGAACTAGAAGAGTTGACAACAAAATTCAATTGGCAATAGCAAACCTTAATTGACTCATCAAACCCCGTGTTTTGTAAGTGATTGGTAGCTTACAAATAGCTATACTTTAGGAGATGATACAGAAACAAGCTTAATCACTAAATGATATGTTCAATGGCTTTAGTCTTTTTTTTAATAAAAACCTGGAGTGTTTTATGTAGACAAGGACAAGGAGTCAATACTACATTTATTGTTGCATCAAGAAGTTTTCTAAATCAAAAATACATGAATGTTTCAGAAATAACAATGCTAATCTCATTTGTTGGCGATTCACCAGTTTCAGGTGATAAAAACCTATTTTTCATATCACTCATTTGCTGTCAAATTAGTAGAAGATTTACTATACCTGTCGAAACTCTTCCACGAAATAAGCGAATAAGTAGCAATATATCACAATCTCTAGACATCCAATACTCCAGTCTGGACAGCAGACATAGCAGGTGTCTGTGGTACTCGTGCTATTTGATGGAGTTGTATTGGCTGTATCATTGGACCCTAGAGTTGTGTTGGCTGTACCATTGGTCCATAGAGTTGTGTTGGCTGTACCATTGGTCCATAGAGTTGTATTGGCTGTATCTTTGGTCCATAGAGTTGTGTTGGCTGTATCTTTGGTCCATAGAGTTGAGTTGCTTCTTTTGGTTGAGGTTGGAGAGGATTTATATGGCTTGAGTTCAATCATCAGAAATGCGGCAAAAATCATCAGAAATACCAGAAAGCCCATCTGTGACAAACAATTTTTACAGGTTATTATTTGTCTATACTCTTGCACAAGAAAATGAGATAAAATAGAGAAAACTGATAGTAATTGACTGGCAATCAAAGGCTAAATAAAACCTTGGACCTTACAGTGTGATGGATACATTTTACTATTGGAGACCTCAGTGCTTTACAAAGAGCAGAGGGGCACAAAATAGCTTTGTTGCCGCAACCCACTCTGTAGTCAGCTTCTCCGTTTTCTATATCAAAATTCCTGCTCACTCCAGAATATTTCTTGACACCCCTCGACACAAAAACGGGTAAGCAAAATAGCAGAGGACACATGGCAAACCAGAAAATCTGCAAAAGATAAGTAAGATGTATCAAAACTCCTAAGTTGTTTTTAGCTGAATAGTTAGGTATTTTGTCAAAAATCATACCGGCAATGTCTGCATTGTTTAAGTTGTGTCAAGGATGTCATAGGCAAGATGAACGATGTGAGCAATAGTTGTAAAAATTGTTTTCCAGGAATTTTAAGTGAAACTTGAAAAGATTAATTGTAATTCTTAAACGGGTGTCACCACTTTTGGTAAACTGCTGAACAACTCTCTGCTGAAGTTTTAGGGGTTGTATTTGCTAACGAGGTCATACAATGACGGTGAAGGTGACGACACTAGTGCAATAACAGGATATCCGGCAAATAAATTACTAAAAATGTCCAAAATCATATTATTACATAACTTGTTGAATAAAAGAGCTTATATATATAGATACATATATATAGTAAACAAAGGACTTTGACGGACCAAACAATTCTCTAACTATGGAAGACTTATTGAGAACATTTAAACTATTGAAATGTTTTATTCAGAGGCGTATTGAGTACCCCCGACCCCCCGAACATTCGGGGGTCGAACTCACAACCCCCTAACGTTAGGGGGTCAAATTTGTCGGGTATTGTTTTGGTTTGCGGGGATTGATTTTTCTCCTGATGATTGTTTGGAGTTATCTTAGCATTACAACATGAAACAAAGACCTAGCCCAACTACATGCTTTACTTCTTTTGTGGATTGACATTGACCCACCCTTGTGATAGAACAATAAATTTATCAGTAAACTAACAAGGCACATCATTGGCCTCATGAACATATGGTTGACCAATCAAATAAATGAATATTCCTGCTTTTGAATAAAAGTGGAAAAGCGGCTCTACTGTAAAGAAATATTTATTTACATTATGATTGTTAAACAACAACATGCAAATGAAGCTGCTATGCAACAACTAACAAGTGTCTGTATGTGGCTTGGTGGTTAAAATTATTATTACTACTACTGTAACTATTATTCTAATAATTAATAATGATGATTGGATTTTCCCCCACTTCACTACTACTATTATTATTTATAATCATTAGATAGATAGATTATTATTATTAATTATTATGAATTATATATATATATATGTATGTATAATTATTATTATTATTTATAATACTAATTATAAATAACAGTTAATAATAATTTGAAGCAGTCAAACTATATTATTTATTATTATTATAATAACAAATGATAAATAAATATATATTAATGATAACAATAAACAATCAAAGTAAAGTAATGAAATACATATAAATAATAAAGTAATAATAATAATAGTAATTATTTATTATCATTATTAATAATTGATAAATTACAAACGTTGAAAAAATGAATAATGATTAGCTAATAAATGATAATATAGTATAAAAATAATAAAACTCGACCCCCTAACACTCATAGTGAACCCCCTAACAGGCAACCCCCTAACAAATTCCTGCAACCCCCTAACAAAAAATTTTTCGCGCTTCGCGCAATTCTATTTTGTTAGGGGGTTGGATTTTTAACTCAAAACGCCCCTGGTTTTATTTATGGAACTTGGCCCCTATAATTTTAATCTAAATATTTGTCATAATATGCTAACCACATATTCTAATATTCTTATATACATCTAATGTACCAAAACGTAACTAATAAAGTACATACCCGACACCAATGTATCCTGGGAGATAAATCTCCTCTCCAAATGTTGATCAGTGCAGCGTGACATGCGGGTTGTGAAATTAATTTCTTCATCCTAGCATCGAAAGCCATCCGTAAAAGGTCCACTCCTCCCCAGTTGGAATAGGACTTACATAAAGTTCTCAATGTATTGTCTCTATTTTCTAACCAAAAGACTTGCAGTACATCGATAGCCATTTGCTCAAACTCCCTGCAATAAATCACACATGGAACAAGTTTCTGCTGTTTTTTCATAAATATGTACAGTTACTTGGCAGGTATACAGAATTAATCTCGTACATCATGTCAATACAACGAACTATATTTAATTTTAGATGTATGACGCACATTGCTCTGTAAAAACACGATTATATTCTGATTTTTTCCTAGCTTCTCGAGGTGATTTCTGCATACTGAAGCACCAGTATTATTTTGGAAAGCAGCTTATGAATCAAATCACACTGTCATACCATGTCGCACTACGACTGTTGAACAGCGGTATCTACAGGAACAAACAACTTTTCATCAAAACACTAAAACTACAGTTTCAATCACTGTTAGGTTGTCAGCGCACATGCAACTATGGAATACCACTATGTCAAGGTCAATATCCAGCTTGTAATATCATATTTCTTGTAGTGCGCTAATCTGGGCTAACATGCTTTACTGGTATTAAAGCTGGAAAATTTTATCTATAGGTTGTAACAAAATACTGTTGTGGTAGATTTTGGTGAAGGCTCAAAGTAAACTGGTTGTTTCCTCCGCACCCCTTGAGATTTGTGCGCTAGCATTCCACCCACAGCCTTTGGTAGACTGCTGTACAGGTGGAAAGCTGCACTGTGCCGGTGACGCAGCATGTGGGGCAGGTATGGACCCCTGCAGGGTCTGTATTGACCTCTTACCGACGCGAGATAGCTATACTGGGCCGGCGCAAGATGGCCGCCATAGTGGAGGGTCCTCAAAACTACCCAGAAGCCCACTCTAGGATAGGAACCGGAAGTACCCTTCCTCAGATTACCAGACGCAAAGACCAAAAGCTAGATATAGCCTGGGAGCCCTGCGGAGTATGTGATTAGACAATAGAGACAGGACTCCGCCCTTTAGCCACTTGGCACCACTTACCTTTAAATAATACTCCTTACCTTATTGGCTATTTATTTATGTAACCCTTTTTATTGGCTTGATTACTTCCTGCACTATTACTCTTATAGGTTATATGCAAATGATTTCCTGTCAGCTTACCTCTGCTTATGTTCATTGCATTCATTCACTCATGTTTTGCCAATCACCCTAGTGGATTGCCACCCTAGGACTTTGGTATTGAGGAATAAAATCCATTATTCAAACCACACTTTGTGTAGTTTGTTTGAGCCGTGGGCTCTGAGTATGCCGAACGATCCGGCAGTGCTAAACCTAATTGTCACTGTCTTTCAGCACAGTGTCCCTCTGGAGAGAGGTACAATTCTTGAGACTAGTGGACTTTCGTGACAACAAGAATGAAATCCATTACACTATTTACTAAAATTGAAACTCTTATTCAACGTGATGTCAAATCACCATATTGATCTTTTAGTAATATTTTTTTATATATTTATATACATTTTTTTTCTGATCAACCAAAAAGTTAAATTTTTGCCGAACAACAACAAATAAGGATGAGAAAATTATTAATGCATCAAATAGTTGAAAGCACCCTTAGTGGTGAGAACCAAATATTGCTATTATCGAAATGACCTGATCAACATTATTTCTTTCTACATACTTGGCATTAATGTCATAGAGTTGTGCGACATCTTCTCCTTCATACACACTCTTCCTGGAGAGTCTTCTCATCATAGCTCCTCCCACAATGGCTGCAGCTACAACAGCAGAACCCAAATGATACAACAAAAATTTCTGGCAAAGCGTAGGACACATGCTGCTGCAAACATATTTAAAACGTTGAATTAACTAGTCTCTCATCATAGAAGCATATTTGATTTGTAGAAAACCAACAAGTTTTTACTAGTCATTAAAGTTCTATAATGTAAGTTTGTTGAAACAACACATTTATCGCTGTTTTACATCAGTGTTGTATCAAATGCTTTTCAGGAGTACTTTTAAACGCATTTTACTAGATTTGGGGAAAAAATTCATGTAATGGTAGTGAAAACAAGACATGTTTTGTATTTATATGGAAGTACCCAAGCGATCTCCGGAGTAACGCCACATCAATTTTGCTATCTCCATTCTGTTGAACAGGACAGCCCAAAACATGAGATGCTGAGTAGGAGTTATTTTCTCATATTCCTCTACAATTAGAATCATGCTTGATAGTTCTATGAAAGCTTTACAGCCAAATAACTAGAGATGATTTTTGTTCTTGGTCAAGTTTTTTACGACTAGTTTTTATTGCTCAGCTAATTCACACTGGTGTGAGTAGTATAATATCAGCAGATCTCTGCGCTGGTGTAAGTAGTATAATAGGAGCAGATCTCTGCACTGGTGTAAGCAATCATGGCCTTTACATAACAAAATTTAGCTCCTCAAAATTACTGTAATTAATATGTTTTATTTAGTAATTGGTATAATATAATTGGTTTCGTCAGCAGGTGGTCAAATACAAAGGTAAGTTAAAAATAAAAGCTCCTCTTGCTTTATTTACATCAGACAGGTTTATTAGACCGAACTCCAATCCGTAGATTGTTCATCTCCTATCAACGGTTTATTTAAGCTTGTTAAACTCCTATCCACAGCTTGGCTGAGTTGCGGTTCAAAATAATGGTTGAATGCAAATCCTTTTCAATTGTTTAAAAATAGCGGAAACTTTCGTACGATTAACTGGGAAATAATACCATAACTGCTGATAAACTTGCTGCAGGTTTCTTACCTCCATTTTTATATATGTTTGTCCAAGTGTTTCCAGCAAGCCTCTTAAGCACACTTCCTGCTGCAACTAAAATGTCCTTTGATTTTGACTTCTGAAATAATATGAACTAATGTTTAACAAATGCTCATAGTCCTACAGTGTGCGTAATGTAGTTCAGTTTCCTGTTTTAAATATTTATTTTTCACAGTTCTATCTCAAATTGGAGCTATTGTTAACTTGATCAGGAAAAAAACACAAATGGGGATTTATGAGTTGATCCAAAATTTCAACGGAGAATTGTGGCAGTTTTGGTATAAACTTTGACAGAATGACTGAATGCAAATGCTGCGAATTAAACTTTTCTGCTCAGCTGCCTATTCAAGCAAGACAGGAGTTATTAACATCGTGTAATAAGTTTAAAACCAATCACATTCCTAGCTGCTCTTGTAAACAAAAGATCAACTTATTTATGGCAAAAATTTGAAGTTTTTTTTAATTGTCAAAGTGTTTTTAACAACAAAAAATTAACAAACTACATTGTACTGGCCATTATTTTAATTCATAAATAGCACCAAGAGTTTTGTATGTTAATTACTGCAACAATGAAGTACCTGCTTTTCCTTTGTGTTTGAGAGCAACTTTTTGGCAAACTTTGAGCACACATCTAACTTCTTTTGTGCCTAGAATGATCATATGGCATCATTAGTCCAATCTAAAGTCTTTACAAACAGAGACATTGCTTATTTTGCCAGGATTGCTTCGCACAAAGATATTTTGGCAGCTTAAGAAAAAAGCTGTCTGCTAATCTTTACTCAATCAAGCATTTTCTTTATGAGCAGAAAACCTTCTGCCAAATACTAGTTTGCAAAAGAAAGAAATTTGCTTTAGTCTATTGCTGAAACAGCAAACAGCCTCTTTGGAACATTGCCAATAAAAAAACTTATTAAGAGTTTTATCATTAATATATCGCAGTTTAACCAAGTAGCATTTAAAAGTGATCAAGTTATTATTTATTACTGACGCACAAAAAGATGACAGCTGTTGGCTGTGCGCTTGCTAATGCGGACTTTTGAAACTTTATCTGCATATTTACATGTAAAATTTAGTTTACTTGGACAATGTACAATATTTACCTCTAGTAAGTACCAGATAAGAAATGTTTTGTACCAACCTCTTCGTACAACATTGTGATGTTATCTTTTGTTGCTAAATTCAGCAGATCGAGTCCGCTGTCTACAAACAGCTGCATAAAATCTACTCTGTCATCTAGCAATATCTGATTGACAAGTTCCTTCGACGCCAACTGTTGAGCAACATCAAACTAACATTAAAACAGCATTTAGCCCCTATTCGACATTTTTGGTTTGATCATTTATAAGTGTCGAACCAAAACTCACAGTGCGACTTTTTGACCTACAAAAAAGTTCCTGGTACTTACCGCTCTCATTAGAAACATGTTTTAAATTGTAAATACAGACAAAACTTATTCCATGCAAGACTGTGATAAAATTTAGCAGCAGAAGTCTTGTATGCCTTTGACTCTCCCCTTTTCTTTTGGTTCTACCCCTTTTCACTTGCATCCCCTTGGCACTTCTCAGCTTTTCCCTGTGCCCCCGACCCTTCTTCATAACTCCTCCAGCTTCCCAGAAGCCAAATTTAGTTTCAGTGAAGCGGCATTTGTGTCTGGTGCCATTACATGACATACAGAATATAACTAAAAACTTTGAAGTTAGTGGAAGCCTTAGAAAATTTTCCTCACCCTTTCTCCTCTTTCACACACCCCACCATACACCCTCCCCCCGCACACCCGCCCCATACACCCCCCCATACAACCCCCCATACAATACCCCATACACCCCTTTATATAGCCCCCCATACATCCGCCCCCATCCACCCGCTCCCACATCCCCCATACACCAGACCCCATACTGCTGCCACCACACACCTGCCCCCATACAACCCCAAACTACTTTGGAAGAATTCCTTCCCCTTTCATCAACCGTGGTTTAACCCTCTTTCTAAATTATCCCTACACATGCCCACAAAAAAGTAACTTGACTAAAGTGTCCTCTTTTACCCCTGAGTTGTCCTAGCCCTGCCCTGGGACAACAGCTCTTTATGGTAAAACTATGGTGTTTTCTAAAAATTTAAACTTTTTCTCCAGTTATTGGTATAGTAATGTTTTTAGATGTTTTTTGCACAAAATGATCTTAATAAAAGACCAGTTAAAAGCATTGTTAGCTATGAAGATATTTTTCAATACAGATTCTGTTGAATTTTACTACATATTACGATCTTCTACACTGTACAATCCCATGAGTGTGGTACAAATATATTTAACTGCTGCGCATTTATAATAATAAATTATTACTGGATTTTATTTCAAAATAGTTTTACAGAAAAATCAGCAAAAAATACAATAAGCTTTGGGAAATTATTATGAAATAGTTTGAAACTAGACAACAAAAGCAAGTTTTACTGTTTAGGTGCTTATTTTCTGTTAATAAAAAAGTGGACTTACTGATCTATTACATCGTTGATTGAAAGATGTGAGAGTCGGCATTGACAAATGATATGATTCCTAACTGCACATAAAAGTGCTCTTCAAAATACCGGAGAGGCTTTTATTGTTGGTAAACTGATAGAAAAAATGCACTGAAAGAGTGAATGGAACTCCGAATATTGAAGGGAACGGTTGGTGATTTGAAGTACTTGAGAAACAAACTCAGAGAAAGTGTTGAGTTCTACTCCAGTAAACAATGGGAATGAAAAAGAGTAACTATGTGTCTAATGAGACATCAATGAGTAACTCTATCCCTAGTGAAACATCAGTGTGCAACCCTATGTCTAATGAAACATCAATGAGTAACGCTATGTCTAGTGAAACATCAGTGAGTAATTCTGTGTCTAATGAAACATCAGTGAGTAACTCTGTGTCTAATGAAACATCAATGAGTAACGCTAGGTCTAGTGAAACATCAGTGAGTAACTCTGTGTCTAATGAAACATCAATGAGTAACTCTGTGTCTAATGAAACATCAATGAGTAACTCTGTGTCTAATGAAACAGAAGCAAATCAACTGCAGCGTAATTAAAAAAGATTCCCAAAACTTTATTGAAATAATTTGCCAATCATAACTATAGAGCAATCATTGCTGTGAAGCACCATCAAACAAACAATGTGAAGCAGTATGACATCGACAACTATATTTGGGTATGCCTAGCAATGGGTGATAAAACAACTGAATAGATTTGCTATTATTCTGAGCAATGCCAAGCATAATTTTCAATCCACAACTTCTAAGTGATTATTTTTTTTATAGGTAAGGTTTTTGTACTCTGGATTTCCATTGCTTACCATGGAAATTTTGAAGAATTGTGAACACACAGTTTTTGCGCTGCTCAATTCAAATCGTCATACTACCAATTTCGTCGTGTAGTTTTGAAACCCAGTGAGGCAATATATTTGTATTCAGCAATAATTTTAAGGCAAGTGTGTATTGCGCTAGCAATAGTAAATTTCGGGCTCAATTTCGAACAATCAACACCTGAAGTATTTTATTGCAAACTTACAAATTATCAGCAAAAAATGAAACTACATACCTCCATAAATGTTTGTTTGCTCGAGTGGCGAATAATATTTCTGGTGATATCAACTCTGTTCAAGGCTACAGCCATCTTAAATTGCTCTTCTGCTCCACTTTTGTCAAACAGCACAGATTGTATAACTTCATCAAAAGCTTTGAGTCTCTGTGTTTGCTTCAAATCTTTAAACTCTCGGGAATGGCATTTTCTACATTAATTATTCAGCAATTATTCTTACACTTGCATTACATAATAAGATTATCAATGCTGCTACATATATGCAAGCAGCACTGATTGCATTTTAAAATTTTAGTTTTAATACACGTCCCGTGCAAACTCATACCCAATCGATGCGAAGAATGGAGGTCCACAACTGTTTGCTGATAAAATATACCATTCATAGGCTGAAATTGTTTCATTATACTTATGGTCCGCTACATAGAGCAGTAAATCTTCATGCCCCTAGAACTTATGTTGTAAACCCACATTTACCAAACTTTGCTCAAGTTTTGCACCTAGCTAAAAGAATAATCTAGAAGTAGTAATATATGAGCAGATCTCCCTACCAAGTGTTTTTTTGTGGATCTGATCTTGGAGTGGGGCAATGGGTTATGGCGTTGAATGAATTCGCCGAGTTTATATTGTATTTTATTTGAGGGGCATTTGAGTGGCATTTGAGTGGCATTTAAGTGGCATTTGAGTTTTGATTATTTTTTTACTTGATTTGAACTTATATGACATATAGATTTTGAATGTATGGCATTCAAGTTTTGATAATTTTTTTACATAACTATATACATACTTGAGAGAAAGAAAGAGATAGAGGAGAGAGAGGGAGGAGAGAGGGAGAGAGAGAGGAGAGAGAGATTTTTTAGTTTTCTATACATTCATGTATATATGGTTAATTATGTACGTATTTATGGGTATATTTATATCTACATAGAGAGAGGAGATATATCTACATTGAATAAATATATTGATCAAAAATGAAACATTATATGATTATATACCCGATTACATAATAAGTAGGGAAAATCTTCCTATATAATATAGCTAGAGTCAGTAAATACTAAGTTATACAAAGCAATACAACTTGTAATGACAATCAATGCATTCATACATACATACATATGGTATCTTGAGAGAGAAAGAGAGAGAGGAGAGAGAAATCTTTTAGTTTTCTAGCAATTAATGTATATATGGTCAATTATGTGCATATTTATGGGTATATTTATATCTACATAGAGAGAGAGAAGAGAGGAGATATATCTAAATTGAATTAATACATTGATTAAAAATGAATCATTATATGATTATATACATTTATTACATAATAAGTAAGGAAAATCTCCCCATATAATATAGCTAGAGTCAGTAAATACTAAGTAATACAAAGCACTACAACTTGTAATAAATACAAAGTAATAACAGTTAATGCATAGTTTGTTCCTTTACAATGATGTCTTTGATGTAGTGATGTTATATCTTAGGAAGGAAGACTTCTGTTCTATGTGCTTTTTAATTTCGTAATGAACAAAAATAAAAAAGTTATGCATTAGTATAGAATGATTAAGCGAAAATGTAAAATAATTACATGAATTTGAATTATAGTTCTAGTTACATTGGATAGTTTACATTATTAGAAAAGGGAAATAACTCACCAAGTTACATTGTTCAACTTGTTCTTTCTTGAGCATTATTTTCACCAAGTGTTTTTGATTCTCTTTCATCTATCTAAAACAATTACCATGAAAATGTATATATTCAGCATTTTGTTGTAAAAAATACACTAATTACATAAAAAAAGTCCTTTTTTCACCTAGAAAATGTATATGTTCAGCATTTTTGTTGTAAAAAAATACACTATTTACACCAAAAAAGTCCTTTTTTTCCCCTGAAAAATGTATATATTCAGCATTTTGTTGTAAAAATACACTAATTTCACCAAAAAAGTCCTTTTTTCACTTGTAAATTGTATATATTCAGCATTTTGTTTAATTTATGGTAAAAATTAGTAAAACTCACCTATAGTGATATGATAGCCTTGAGTTATAGATTAGCTTCTTGAGCTCTTGTTCTGGACAGTTTTCTTTTTCAGCATCATCGAAGTAGAATCCATGTAGTTTGAGTCTTCATTGGTTTGGTATCATCTAAGCAGGAGAGAAAGTAATGTTGTGTAACATTGAGTCTTCATTGGTTTGCTATCATCTTATCTTCAAAATCCATGTTATTTGAGTCTTCATTGGTTTGCCATCATCTAAGTAGGTGGTAGATCGTGAAAGGAATTTTTGCTGTGTTGGAGAAGTATGCTGTCTTCAAAACTCATGTAGTTTGAGTCTTCATTGGTTTGGTATCATCTAAGTAGGTGGTAGATCTTGAAAGGAATTCTTGCTGTGTTGGAGAAGTATGCTGTCTTCAAAATTCATGTAGTTTGAGTCTTCATTGGTTTGATATGATCTAAGTAGGTGGTAGATCTTGAAAGGAATTCTTGCTGTGTTGGAGAAGTGTGCTGTCTTCAAAATTGATGTAGTTTGAGTCTTCATTGGTTTGGCATCATCTAAGTAGGTGGTAGATCTTGAAAGGAATTCTTGCTGTGTTGGAGAAGTATGCTGTCTTCAAAACTCATGTAGTTTGAGTCTTCATTGGTTTGGTATCATCTAAGTAGGTGGTAGATCTTGAAAGGAATTCTTGCTGAGTTGGAGAAGTATGCTGTCTTCAAAATTCATGTAGTTTGAGTCTTCATTGGTTTTCAAAACTCATGTAGTTTGAGTCTTCATTGGTTTGGTATCATCTAAGTAGGTGGTAGATCTTGAAAGGAATTTTTGCTGTGTTGGAGAAGTATGCTGTCTTCAAAATTCATGTAGTTTGAGTCTTCATTGGTTTGATATGATCTAAGTAGGTGGTAGATCTTGAAAGGAATTCTTGCTGTGTTGGAGAAGTGTGCTGTCTTAAAAATTGATGTAGTTTGAGTCTTCATTGGTTTGGCATCATCTAAGTAGGTGGTAGATCTTGAAAGGAATTCTTGCTGTGTTGGAGAAGTATGCTGTCTTCAAAACTCATGTAGTTTGAGTCTTCATTGGTTTGGTATCATCTAAGTAGGTGGTAGATCTTGAAAGGAATTCTTGCTGTGTTGGAGAAGTATGCTGTCTTCAAAATTCATGTAGTTTGAGTCTTCATTGGTTTGATATGATCTAAGTAGGTGGTAGATCTTGAAAGGAATTCTTGCTGTGTTGGAGAAGTGTGCTGTCTTCAAAATTGATGTAGTTTGAGTCTTCATTGGTTTGGCATCATCTAAGTAGGTGGTAGATCTTGAAAGGAATTCTTGCTGTGTTGGAGAAGTATGCTGTCTTCAAAACTCATGTAGTTTGAGTCTTCATTGGTTTGGTATCATCTAAGTAGGTGGTAGATCTTGAAAGGAATTCTTGCTGTGTTGGAGAAGTACGCTGTCTTCAAAATTCATGTAGTTTGAGTCTTCATTGGTTTTCAAAACTCATGTAGTTTGAGTCTTCATTGGTTTGGTATCATCTAAGTAGGTGGTAGATCTTGAAAGGAATTCTTGCTGTGTTGGAGAAGTATGCTGTCTTCAAAATTCATGTAGTTTGAGTCTTCATTGGTTTGATATCATCTAAGTAGGTGGTAGATGTTGAAAGGAATTCTTGCTGTGTTGGAGAAGTGTGCTGTCTTCAAAATTGATGTAGTTTGAGTCTTCATTGGTTTGGCATCATCTAAGTAGGTGGTAGATCTTGAAAGGAATTCTTGCTGTGTTGGAGAAGTATGCTGTCTTCAAAACTCATGTAGTTTGACTCTTCATTGGTTTGGTATCATCTAAGTAGGCGGTAGATCTTGAAAGGAATTCTTGCTGTGTTGGAGAAGTATGCTGTCTTCAAAATTCATGTAGTTTGAGTCTTCATTGGTTTTCAAAACTCATGTAGTTTGAGTCTTCATTGGTTTGGTATCATCTAAGTAAGTGGTAGATCTTGAAAGGAATTCTTGCTGTGTTGGAGAAGTATGCTGTCTTCAAAATTCATGTAGTTTGAGTCTTCATTGGTTTTCAAAACTCATGTAGTTTGAGTCTTCATTGGTTTGGTATCATCTAAGTAGGTGGTAGATCTTGAAAGAAATTCTTGCTGTGTTGGAGAAGTGTGCTGTTGGTAGATCTTAACCAGATGTTTTATAGTCTTTGCTACTGATGCATTTCGTCTCAAACAAGAGTCCAAAGTACACATTGTGTCTACAAAATACAAAAAATTGATTGTTACAATCTAGTAGAGATAAATTTATATCTAGGTTCAACTAGCATTAAATAATTATTACTAGTGATTATTTTTTACCTTATCGCCACTTAGAGCCAGATGATTTAATTAACTAAAGACAAATAATTATTTTAGCATTTCTTACCTTGATGCTGGATGGTCTCCTAGTAGCTGTAGTAGATGATACTTCTCCGCTTGTTGTTGAAGAACTGGATGCTTTCTGTGTGAAAACAGTGGCTCTTAAATAGCTAAAGTTGCACTGATTAAACCCTATGAATCAGCAATTTTCCCAATGCTTTCGCGGGAATAAATAAATTATTTTCACGCGAATGGAAACCGTTGCTTTCGCGGGAATAAACATTTTATTTTCACGCGATATAGAAACTGTTGCTTTCGCGGGAATAGTTAGTTTATTTTCACGCGAATAGAAACAGTTGCTTTCGCGGGAATAAATAATTTATTTTCACGCGAATAGAAACTGTTGCTTTCGCGGGAATAGATAGTTTATTTTCACGCGAACAGCAACCACTGCTTTCGCGGGAATAAATAATTTATTTTCACGCGAATAGAAACTGTTGCTTTTGCGGGAATAGATAGTTTTATTTTCACGCGAATAGCAACCGTTGCTTTCGCGGGAATAAATAATTTATTTTCACGCGAATAGAAACTGTTGCTTTCGCGGGAATAGATAGTTTATTTTCACGCGAATAGCAACCGTTGCTTTCGCGGGAATGGATAGTTTATTTTCACGCGAATAGCAACCGTTGCTTTCGCGGGAATAAATAATTTATTTTCACGCGAATAGAAACCGCTGCTTTCGCGGGAATAAATAATTTATTTTCATGCGAATGGAAACTGTTGCTTTCGCGGGAATAGATAGTTTATTTTCACGCGAATAGCAACCGTTGCTTTCGCGGGAATAAATAATTTATTTTCACGCGAATAGAAACTGTTGCTTTCCCGGGAATAAACAGTTTTTATTCCCGCAAAAGCATTGGAAAAAATGCTGATTCATAGGGTTTAATCAGTGCAACTTTAGCTATTTAAGAGCCACTGTTTTCACACAGAAAGCATCCAGTTCTTCAACAGCAAGCGGAGAAGCATCATCTACTACAGCCACTAGGAGACCAACCATCCAGCATCAAGGTAAGAAATGCTAAAATAATTATTTGTCTTTAGTTAATTAAATCATCTGGCTCTAAGTGGTGATAAGGTAAAAAATAATCACTAATTATTTTACACTAGTAGAAAGCTCTAATTATTTATTTTTAAAATAAATAATAAATGAGTATTTAACACTAGTTGAAAAGCTCGGAGGATAACTCCATAGTGCAACTAGTTGAGTTCTTCAACTAGTGTTAAATAATAATTTTAATCACTTACCTTAATACAGAAAGTCTCCTAGTAGTTGTAGTAGATGTTGATACTTCAGTCACTGTTGTTGGAGTGGATGCTTTCTGTGTAAAAGCGATGCTTCTTATATAGCTAGGTTGTACTAGGTACCGATTGACACGAGCTGATTCCAATGAAAAGCCTTTATAATATATAAGGTCTTCACGCGGAAAACTCACGCGAAAACTAAAAAAAAAAACATTCTTCGCGGGAGTTTTCCATCTTATATGTTATAAAGGCTTTACGCAAAAAAACTCACGCGAAAACCAAAACTATATGAAAACTTCTTCGCGGGAGTTTTCCTTCTTATGCGTTATGACAGCTTTATGCAAAAAACTCACGCGAAAACGGAAAAATAAAAAAACCTCTTCGCGGAAAACTGACGGCAAGAAAATTTCGGTGAGTTTTCTGCATAAAGCCTTTATAACATAAAAGAAGGAAAACTCCCGCGAAAGAATTGTTTTGTATTTCCCGTTTTCGCGTGAGTTTTCCGTGTAAAGCCTTTATAGTATATAGAAGGAAAACTCCCGCGAAGAGTTTTTTTTTACTGTTTAACTTTTCGCGTGAGTTTTCCGCCTAAAACCTTTATGACTTATAAGAAGGAAAACTCCCGTGAAGAAGTTTTTTTAGTTTCGGTTTTCGCGTGAGTTTTCCGCGTAAAGACCTGCTTATATATTATAAAGGCTTTTCATTGGAATCAACTCGTGTCAATCGGTACCTAGTACAACCTAGCTATATAAGAAGCACCGCTTTTACACGGAAAGCATCCACTTCAACAACAGTGACTGAAGGATCAACATCTACTACAACTACTAGGAGACTTTCTGTATTAAGGTAAGGAATAATAAATAACTATTTAACACTAGTTGAAGAACTCAATTAGTTGCACTATGGAGTTATCCTCATATTACGATATGGAGTCGTTCTCTTGATCATAGAAGTATCTCTCCTAGATAATTTTATGCTCATAGAACCTATCCTGTTTCCGCTCAAGATCGCAGTCTTTTGGCATTGATTGACAGAATTGTCGTAGGTCCGAGAGAAAAAATAGGTTAGCCTTAAATGACATCTTGAACGACAGGTTGATTTAGAACTTTACAGCCAAAAAATGATTACAACTTTCATTATTGTATTGTTTTACTTTATTATCAACATATAACAGTTATTATTCATTGTATTTAATATGAAAAATAATTTTTACTGATGATGATTATTATTCTTATTATTATTACTATTGTTAATATTATTGTGATTTCATTTGGTTTTCATTGTTACTTTATTGAATTTTGTTCAAGTCTTGTGATCTAAATAATAAAAGAATGATAAATATTTATTTACCACTAGTTGAAAAACTTACCTACTTGCACTATGGAGAAAATAGCCTCCTACAACCAAATCCGTTTGTGTTACAAACCCTGTCTTTGGATACTGATAAAGATGTTATCTTCTTTGTATTATGATTAAATAATAATAAATAGCTCACATTTTTTAAAATATTTCTTATTTTTTGTCTTTTTAGATTGGATAGTTAAGATGGCAATTTTTGTATTTTGTAGACACGATGCCTACTTTGGACTCTTGTTTGAGACAAAACGCAGCAGCAGTAAAGACTATAAAACATCTGGATCAGATCCAATTGAAGTAATTGCAGATAACTAAAGGAATAACATGTACTACGGCATACAGAGTGAACAAGGTGTGTGTAGATTATTACTCAGTCTCATTACACTACTATTACTAAGAATTATTGTAGGTGTTGGATAAAGGATTAAGCAGTAATGTATTAGCAAGCATTAGCAATAAACATAGACTTTTCAACAACGACATTAACCAAAAAAAAAGTATAACAAAGTCATGTTTGAGCTAATAAGTTGTTGCTAAGATGTTTGAATTAACAACTAGGTAGCTAAAATAAGTTTTTTATGAGGATCTCCTGACAGTTGTGATTCCTTGAGTGGTGAGCAGACTTTTAAATCTACTGTAGTTATCTTTTGTTGATCTTATTGAGTCTTTATCAGTTAGTACATCTTGCAACAAATTCTTTGATAGCTTAGCGCTAAGCCATCTTCCCTTGAGTTTTATCCTGTCAGTATCCAGATCGTATTTTCCAGAATCTCTCAATTGATACAATATTTTTACACCTAACGCTTGATTGTCTTTACTAGCTGTCATGTCGGATACTTTCTTTTTAAACTCTTCTAATTGTTGCATCATTCTCTCCGAATCTCTATTGCTATCATCGTCAACTGTGTTTCTATCAAACGATGATGGTGAGAGCTTTGGTGTTTTAGCAGAGCTCCAGCTCTTTGGTTGCTTATACTCTCCCCTAATCTTTCCAACATCACTCCGATAGGTTTTTGTGCTTTGAACATTTTCATTTGTCTTTTTGCGCTCAAGCAACTCGTTTTTGATTCCCATTACTATTTCATTCGTTTCAACCAAAATATTCTGGATTTTCTCGATATCTCTCACCATTTTGTCTTTTGTCGGGTTGTCATACAATGATGACGCAAACTTGTCTTGGTCGGTTGATTTAACCCCACTGATCTTTTCCATCAAACTATGATACTCCTCTTCTGGTATAACAAAATAACGTTCACCATATTTTAAAGGAGGAAGATTCATTTTGTATTGATATTAAAACCTGTGCAATCAGGATGATTATAGGGTCTAAAAAAAGCTACCTCTCCCAATCTGCATTAAAATTTGTTGTTTGTCAGCAATCAGTGTTTGTACCTCCTTGAAGCGCTACTACCTAATAAACGGAGTTGTGTACTGATTAGTTTTTTGTAGTTCTTTTTTGAAGCCTTCTCTCTCCTCTCTCCACTACCAAATACTCCTCTCTCCTCTCTTGCAGTTATTTCCCAAATACTGTAAATTTTAACCATCTAGAGGACTAATTTGGTGATTTTCCAACATATTTTATAGCATTCAATATAGTTATTATGTCATAAATGTATATTATTCAATCTAGATATAAATATATCCATAAATATGTACATAATTATCCATATATACATGGTTGTATAAAAAACTAAAAAATCTCTCTCTCTCTCCTCTCTTCTCTCTCCTCTGTACATAGCTATAAAATGTTAATATGGACATGAATTTGGACATGCGCATGTACATAAATATGAACATAGGTATGTACATAAATGGATATGAATGTGGACATGTACATAAATGGACATGAATATGGACATGAATATGGACATGAATATGGACATGAATATGGACATGAATATGGACATGTACCTATTCATGTCCATTTATGCACATGTACATGAATATGGACATGTGCGTATTTACTGACTCTAGCTATATTATATAGGAAGATTTTCCCTACTTATTATGTAATAAATGTATATAATCATACAATGATTCATTTTTGATCAATATATTTATTCAATGTAGATAGATCTCCTCTCTCTATGTAGATATAAATATACCCATAAATATGTACATAATTAACCATATATACATGAATGTATAAAAAACTAAAAAATCTCTCTCTCTCCTCTCTCTCTTTCTTTCTCTCATGATACCATATGTATGTATGTATGCATTGATTGTCATTACGAGTTGTGGTGCTTCGTATTACTTAGTATTTACTGACTCTAGCTATATTATGTAGGAAGATTTTCCCTACTTATTATGTAATCAGGTATATAATCAGATAATGTTTCATTTTTGATCAATATATTTATTCAATGTAGATATATCTCCTCTCTCTCTATGTAGATATAAATATACCCATAAATATGTACATAATTAACCATATATATATATATATGAATGTATAGAAAACTAAAGAATCTCCCTCTCCTCTCTCTCTCCCTCTCTCCCTCTCTCCTCTATCTCTTTCTGTCTCTCAAGATACCATATGTATGTATGTATGTATGTATGTATGTATGTATGTATGTATGTATGTATTGATTGTCTCTTATATGTAAACTCAATCTCAAATGCTGATGATATGTAGTCTCAAGTGAATAAATGAAGTTAAAGTACTTTGTATTACACAAAATTTTAAACATCTAGAGGGCTAATGCTTCCCTTTCTCTTCTCTCTTCCCCTCTCTCCTCTCTCTCAAGATATCATATGAGTAGGAATTAAAAGAATTTATCAAAACTTAATTGCCGTACATTCAAAATCTATATACCCTATGCAGTTATTTCCCAAATACTGTAGATTTTAACCATCTAGAGGTCTAATTTGATGATTTTCCAACATATTTTATAGCATTTAATATACTTATTATGTAATAAATGTATATTATGCAATGTAAATGTAAATATAATTATCCATATATACATGAATGTATAGAAAACTAAAAAGTCTCTCTCCTCTCTCTCCTCTCTCTTCTCTCCTCTCTCCTCTCTCCTCTCCCCTCTCTCCTCTCTCTCTACTTATTATACAATAAATGTATATATTCACATATTGTTTCATTTTTAATCAATGTATTTATTTAATGTAGATGTATCTCCTCTCTCCTCTCTCTCCTCTTTTCCTCTCTCCTCTCTCTCTCAAGATACCATATGGGTTCGAATTATGTCTAGAATTATCAAAACTTAAATGCTATACATTCAAAATCTATATGCCATATAAGTTCAAAATAAGTAAAAAAATAATCAAAAACTCAAATGCCACTTAAATGCCACTCAAATGCCACTCGAATGCCCCTCAAATAAAATACAATAAAATACGATATAAACTCGGCGAATTCATCCAACGTCGTAACCCATTGCCTCAACTACAAGGTGTAATCCTCAAAAAAACACTTGGTAGGGAGATCTGCTCATATATTACTACTTCTAGATAAGTGAACTAGAATTAAAGCCATGAAAAACTGCTGGCTAGCTTATTTGAGAAATGAAATATTGACCTATAGAAGGCTGTTGTGAGGCCACTGTAGTGGATTTTGGGGGCGTGAAAATCCCTAGCTGTGGTTGGTAGCTTGCTGCCACCAGTTGTTAGATTAACCTGTTACAACAACAGGGTCGGTGAGGTACCGAATGTATATCAGAAAGAGTATTGCCACTCTGCAACCAAATGCGAGCCCTCGGCTCAAACACATATCTCAAAGTAGTTGAGTATACATGACTTTATTCAACCAGAATAAAACGAGTTAGTAGGCAATCCCAATTACAGCTGACCGTTATGGCAAGCGTTCTGCCTTTTATAGGCAGTGCAAAAGAACAGTCATCCAATTATCATGCAATGTCACAAAATACACCAATGAGATTAAATATATAAATACATAACAAGTAAGAATACAGTAAAGGGCTTAAAAGGAATAGGTGCCCTGTGGTAATAGGCGGAGTCATAATCTCTTTAGCCAATCATGTTCAGTCTCTGGGTACTCAGTCCTTTCAGCTCTTGATCCAGCTTCTTTGGTGAGGGGTAAGGGCGGCGACTTCCATC
Organism: Cryptosula pallasiana; assembly: GCA_945261195.1. Lineage (NCBI taxonomy): Eukaryota > Metazoa > Bryozoa > Gymnolaemata > Cheilostomatida > Cryptosulidae > Cryptosula > Cryptosula pallasiana. The sequence continues at coordinate 40,426,083 of OX183135.1, forward strand.
AGATGGTGCTTAGGTTCTCCCAGGCTACTTTCGGGATCTCAGGCTCTGCTGACTCACTTCGTGCCGGCCCAGTGAGGTCGGTATGGGTGCACACAGGGTCGGTATAGGTGGTACACAGGGTCGGTATGGGTGCACACAGGGTCGGTATAGAAATAAATACAGTCACCGTCCACTTGGTAGTAATTACTAGGCATCCTGGCCATCCAATGGCTATTGTAGTGATGCCAAGATGTAATACTAGTTGTGGGCAGAGGATGTGTATGCTAAAATCCACCACACCACAGCACAAGAGAACAGCAGATGATTAGTAAATATATTCTACTAGAAAATCAAAGTTGGCAATCTTCGTCTCATTTACAATGCTTGTTTATTAACACCATTAGCTTAATTTGCACATGATGAAAAGCCTAAAAGTGAAATTGCTGATTTATCTATAATATTTATGGCTAATGTTGCATTTCTCTGCATCTTTTTTTTTGATTCAGAGAAATATGAAACAGATGGCATACTAATGTGAAAGAAAAGAAAAATCGGATTTAAAAATTTTAACTTTAAGGATTTTCATAATCAAAGCTTGCCTGCAATAAATAATTTTATAGTTATAGAATTCTAATAAAATGTTAAGATTATGTTGCCAGAAAAAAATGGAAAAATTTCATATCATGCTCTTCATGCTCATGCTGGGGAGCGTTCATTGCTTAACGCGTTCCATCGATGGTAAAGCTGTTGGCCGTCAACAATGACTGATGGCTCTCGTTAAAAATCTCTGCTGAGTGATTGGGCAATAAATTAAACAGCGAGTCAAACATTTACTTTTTTCTGTTTTTACTCATGCAACAACAGGCTCGCACAAAATTGCGAGTGGCCATTTATTGGCTACTGGCTATTTATGTCCACGATGGTGTGGCAGGTTTAATGTTGGACTAGGAATGACAGTGAATAATGTTTCATTCACAAACACGCTAGTGTGGCCAAATAATATGCACAATTAACACTAAAAAACAGATTATAGAGCTGTAATGTTGTGACTGTAACTGGATGTGAGATTTTTTACTATTCACTAAAAAGAGCTAGCTGAGGGTAGCGATTTGAGGTAAAAAATTACAGATAAGAAGTTTTACCAACAGGTCTTTTGCTATACTCTCTTCATTAAAAGCTATTGAAGAAATGGCAAAGCACAAACTGGTAATGTAACAGCTATGCCATCACAAACCAATTATTAAAATTATCTTTGAACGTCTAGATCTTTACAATAGCTGCTCTTTCAGGCGCAAAAAGTCTGCATGTACAACCATCACTTTTGACTCTATAGACGATGTGAAAATTAGCTAACTCCAAGACTACATCAATATTTATGCTTTAAAAATATGAACAACCTGCGAAATGTGGCATTGTTCAGCATCATAGTTTGTTCTCAGTAATTTAGCTACACGTATCTTTGTTTCGTTAGTTGATAATTTTTAATATTCAGACTGTCTTTTAGATCTTTATCTCATTTGCGATTACAACTGATAATGACAAAACTAGTAAACTTGCAAACTAATAGTTTAAACACAGTCCTGATAAATATTGTGGAGAAATTCAGTGCAGCTCACGGCTCATATACCTTTTCCTCTCTTCCCTACCACCTTGTGAGCTACCTCCTTTCCCCTCCTTCCCCAAATCTCTCGGACCTACACTCCCATTACCCCAACCCTCCCTTGCCCTCTTTCCCTACACATGAGCCAATTCCCTGCACTGATAATGAACTACCCAATGTGTCCAGCACTTGGATCCTAAAAGACAACTCTCCCCTTTCCCTGCTCCCTTATCTGTGGCGGAACGTTCTGTTCTTGTAAAAATAGATGATCTGATTGATGAATATTCATTTTTCATCAAGTTACACTTCTTTGGACACCATAGAAAACCTCGAAATTTGCAAAATAGCTCCCCGAGTTACCCAGTGTTGCATAAAATCTACCATGAGCTACACTGGGCCCTATTTATTCACGATATTTGTAAACAGGATGGAGCAACTTCCTGAAAGGCTAAGGAGCATAACTAGTGTAAATAGAAGGTATGGGAAGATATAGAGAGGCAGTCATGCATGGCAAGCAGGGCTATCGCAGAAAATTTTATGCAAGGTTGTGAAATATTTCACAAAGGAGGCAGAGTTTAGGGATCAAGATAAAGCTATCAGTTAAATATCCATGTGCTTTTGTTAGTAGCTGAATATATATCATTGGGTTTATTGCTTTTATATATGTTATTTTATCTTGTGATTGGTTATCGCCTTCCTAAGTAATCTCACATCCGAGAGAAATGTTATATAAGCCAGACCACTTAGTACGGTCTGGCAGAGCAACTCTAAATCTCAATTAGGAAGGACTCTTGTATCTCACTGGTAATAAATTACATTATCTCTTAAAATTTGTGTGATTTGTTGAATTTGTTGGCTATTACTATGAGGAGAATTGTGTTGTGCAGAGAATACGGGAGAAGATTGCAGAGTTGGGAACTCCGTGGTAAGTTCTGGAACAGCTGAGATCTGTGGGAGAGGCAGCGGAGTTCGAGGAGAACTTATTGGAAGAGCTGGTGATTTGGCTCTTGCTGTTGGGGAAGTTTTTGGTGTGGTTAGCTTGCAATGCACTGTTGTCGTGTCCATGAAGGTGGGACAAAGTTCTTTCAAAAATTTTATGCTTAGAGGGGAAATACTGTTGTTCTGTTTGACTCTGCATCACATATACTTAATCCTACACTTAGGGTTTACATGCTATAGAATTCTGCCATTAGTATGTGCTTTTTTAAATGAATTTTTGCTCATGGCTCTGCTTTTTCCTGTTGAAACAGGTGCAACCTACAATCTGCTACTACATATGACTTGACCACTTGTCAATTTTTCCTTTCCTTGCAAAAAACAGTAAGTTTGCAACAACAAAACTGAGATATTTCTGTTTGTTCTAATAACGACTAAAAACAAACTCAAATTTTTCAGTTTTGTGTTTTTGTACCACGGTACTGTAAAGGTTCTCTACGCTGCCTTTACCAGACACAGCTGCAGATTGACTCCTGAAAAGAGTGTACAGCTTGCTATAAACTATATGCAAGAATTGATGTTGAGGAAACAGCTTTTTTCTGAGATGTAAACTTGTGAGGTTTCATTGTTTTTAAGGCAACAATTTCACAGGAAACACACGCACACTTGTACCTGTATAGCCTAGATCAGACAGCTCCACTAACGAGAGGAATTCTCCCCCTCTATTAGATGCTAGGGGCAAACTATGCAAATTCACTACAATACCTTGGAATCGGAACTGATGATTTCCTTGCACGCACTTCAAATTCATCTCCATTTTCCACTTGGATTGTGACCAATGGAACATCTAAAAATACATAACTCGTCTCAAAACTAAATCCAAGTTTCTTAACAAACCGAAGTTTGAGCTTTGATCTAGACATGCTCTGACAATGCTGGACACCATGCCTAGTAAATTGTTTGATTAATTGATGAAAATTAAATTGTATTTTAAGATTTTATCGATGCAAATATTGTATAAAAAGCTGAAAAATGAACAAAACTGTTTTCATGACTATTTTGAAGAAAAAATTTTAAGAAAAATTGAGGGGATAGACAATTAGGTACGCTTTTCATATCATTGATAATTACATTTGAGGATGATACAGTACTTTTGACCTCAAATTTATAGTTGTATCAAATTGTATTTGCGGATCAGCACCTTTTACCCATGCTCACAGTTAAACTGGCTACTTTTTGAAAAGGCAGCGGGAGATGGTAAGATGGAGAGTGCAATCAATCTAGGGACCAAGTTATCTATTGTCCATAAAATACCAGGCAGAGCATTAGGAAGCCTAATACCTTGCTCACAAATAACAGTGCTGGGAATCGAACCCCAGATCCTGGATTGAAGTGCAAGCACTTTAACCAATGGACCACAATACTGTAGAGGGAGGATTGACAATTTTGTTTTGCTGAAACAGATGTAGTTGCGTTGAAAAAACTTGATGTGTGAGCAGCACCTCCTCACACTGTGTGACTCTGGACAAGTAACTATAGTCACTATCACATAAATAATTACTATCTCTGAGATTGATCTACTCTCTCCACACTCTGCAGCAACCCCTGTGACCTCCACAGAGTGGAGTCTCTACTTTCAACTACTTCTGACACTTCCTGGCTCGGATCTCTTTCTGTTAATGGTTTTTAATTGTTTCCAAGTATTTTACTGTCTCACAAGCCAGCTCAGAAAGCAACCAGCCACACAGACAACACTGTAGTTTTAAGCGGTACATATATACTACATTTTTCTATCTGTACATTACTAGAGCTCTCAGAATTTGATGCATCTGCAACAAATTTTAACCAAAAGATCAACTCCATATGTGAATGAAAAATCTTCATAGAAAAAGTTGATGAATGTTTGTGTTTGTTGAAAAAAAAACAACACCATTATAGATACTGCAGTCAACAATGCACACATCAGTTTCTGTTGGGTCAGCTAGTCAGGCCACAAATAATAGTTTAGTTCACAACCCGCCAGCTTTTGTTCTGCCAATCAGGGCAATCTTTTTCCTACTTTCAGACTGCAGCATGCATCAGTGTGGATTGGTAGGAAATGTGTAAATTTTTTAATTCTGCTTTAACAAAAATTGTCTATTTATGAGTCTGGATTAATATGCGGAGTTAGAACTTGCAATTGACAAAAAACACTGTATTATAGTTGAAGTTTTCACCTTTTTAAGTTTATCACGGGAGAAGGAGAGGGAAACTTCAATTTTTAAATGCACTTGTACTGCTGGCTTGTTGGAGTGAGTCACAAGAAGGTAAAGTGGGCCAAAGAGCAACGTGGAGTCTCTTGAACTTTTAAAGGGTGTTCAGAAAGGTGGTGGATGGTGCAAGGATCTCATTGAGAAAAAACTCAAAAAGCTTTTGGTGACTCTCTGGTTACTTTCAGTTTAACTGCTTGAAAATAATTGGGTTTATTCTGTAGAGCAAAATGTGATCTGTTTGGAAGAGGCGGACACGTATAGGTGGGTGGAGGTGATGGAAGTGGGTGGGGAGGAAGGAAGGGGGAAAGGAGGGGGAAGGAAGGGGGAAGGAGGGGGGGGGGGCAAAGTAGGGGGGGGGGGGGGCGAAGGGGGGGGGGGGGGGGTGAGAGGGTGGTTAATGCTAATAATATGATGAAACAGGGATGAGGGTGGTTGAGATGCAGATTACCACACAAACTAACACAACCGGATAAGTTAGTACTTTCACTGACCAATGTTAGTAAAAGTTTGACACCTTTTGACCCAAAAAGCTGTGGTCTTTTAGAATTTCTGCAACAATAAAGACAAGCAAAAACAATTTGAGAAAAAATGAGGATTGTTGACCATAATTTCGTATCCCAAAACAAATCTTTCATTTTTTTCATTTTACTGAGTCATATACCAACTAACGCATAGTCAGTGTTTTGTAATACCACTGACTGTGAATATACCCAGCATTTCATAAATTTGACTGAGCTTTTTGATATGTTTGCAACATTTTGAAAACTTGATGCAAGGCGCTTAAAAATACCTTAAAAGTTTCCTCTACTATATATACATGCCTGGGGACTTTATATACATGCCTGGGGACTTTATATACATGCCTGGGGACTTTATATACATGCCTGGGGACTATATATACATGCCTGGGGACTTTATATACATGCCTGGGGACTTTATATACATGCCTGGGGACTTTATATACATGCCTGGGGACTTTATATACATGCCTGGGGACTATATATACATGCCTGGGGACTTTATATACATGCCTGGGGACTTTATATACATGCCTGGGGACTATATATACATGCCTGGGGACTTTATATACATGCCTGGGGACTTTATATACATGCCTGGGGACTTTATATACATGCCTGGGGACTATATATACATGCCTGGGGACTATATATACATGCCTGGGGACTTTATATACATGCCTGGGGACTTTATATACATGCCTGGGGACTATATATACATGCCTGGGGACTTTATATACATGCCTGGGGACTATATATACATGCCTGGGGACTATATATACATGCCTGGGGACTTTATATACATGCCTGGGGACTATATATACATGCCTGGGGACTATATATACATGCCTGGGGACTTTATATACATGCCTGGGGACTTTATATACATGCCTGGGGACTTTATATACATGCCTGGGGACTATATATACATGCCTGGGGACTTTATATACATGCCTGGGGACTTTATATACATGCCTGGGGACTATATATACATGCCTGGGGACTTTATATACATGCCTGGGGACTTTATATACATGCCTGGGGACTATATATACATGCCTGGGGACTTTATATACATGCCTGGGGACTATATATACATGCCTGGGGACTTTATATACATGCCTGGGGACTATATATACATGCCTGGGGACTATATATACATGCCTGGGGACTTTATATACATGCCTGGGGACTTTATATACATGCCTGGGGACTATATATACATGCCTGGGGACTTTATATACATGCCTGGGGACTATATATACATGCCTGGGGACTTTATATACATGCCTGGGGACTATATATACATGCCTGGGGACTATATATACATGCCTGGGGACTATATATACATGCCTGGGGACTTTATATACATGCCTGGGGACTTTATATACATGCCTGGGGACTATATATACATGCCTGGGGACTTTATATACATGCCTGGGGACTATATATACATGCCTGGGGACTTTATATACATGCCTGGGGACTATATATACATGCCTGGGGACTATATATACATGCCTGGGGACTTTATATACATGCCTGGGGACTTTATATACATGCCTGGGGACTATATATACATGCCTGGGGACTTTATATACATGCCTGGGGACTATATATACATGCCTGGGGACTTTATATACATGCCTGGGGACTATATATACATGCCTGGGGACTTTATATACATGCCTGGGGACTTTATATACATGCCTGGGGACTTTATATACATGCCTGGGGACTATATATACATGCCTGGGGACTATATATACATGCCTGGGGACTTTATATACATGCCTGGGGACTATATATACATGCCTGGGGACTATATATACATGCCTGGGGACTTTATATACATGCCTGGGGACTATATATACATGCCTGGGGACTTTATATACATGCCTGGGGACTTTATATACATGCCTGGGGACTATATATACATGCCTGGGGACTTTATATACATGCCTGGGGACTTTATATACATGCCTGGGGACTATATATACATGCCTGGGGACTTTATATACATGCCTGGGGACTATATATACATGCCTGGGGACTTTATATACATGCCTGGGGACTATATATACATGCCTGGGGACTTTATATACATGCCTGGGGACTATATATACATGCCTGGGGACTATATATACATGCCTGGGGACTTTATATACATGCCTGGGGACTTTATATACATGCCTGGGGACTTTATATACATGCCTGGGGACTATATATACATGCCTGGGGACTTTATATACATGCCTGGGGACTATATATACATGCCTGGGGACTTTATATACATGCCTGGGGACTATATATACATGCCTGGGGACTTTATATACATGCCTGGGGACTTTATATACATGCCTGGGGACTATATATACATGCCTGGGGACTTTATATACATGCCTGGGGACTTTATATACATGCCTGGGGACTATATATACATGCCTGGGGACTATATATACATGCCTAGGGACTTTATATACATGCCTGGGGACTATATATACATGCCTGGGGACTATATATACATGCCTGGGGACTTTATATACATGCCTGGGGACTATATATACATGCCTGGGGACTTTATATACATGCCTGGGGACTTTATATACATGCCTGGGGACTTTATATACATGCCTGGGGACTTTATATACATGCCTGGGGACTTTATATACATGCCTGGGGACTATATATACATGCCTGGGGACTATATATACATGCCTGGGGACTTTATATACATGCCTGGGGACTATATATACATGCCTGGGGACTATATATACATGCCTGGGGACTTTATATACATGCCTGGGGACTATATATACATGCCTGGGGACTTTATATACATGCCTGGGGACTATATATACATGCCTGGGGACTATATATACATGCCTGGGGACTTTATATACATGCCTGGGGACTATATATACATGCCTGGGGACTATATATACATGCCTGGGGACTTTATATACATGCCTGGGGACTTTATATACATGCCTAGGGACTTTATATACATGCCTAGGGACTTTATATACATGCCTGGGGACTTTATATACATGCCTGGGGACTATATATACATGCCTGGGGACTTTATATACATGCCTGGGGACTTTATATACATGCCTGGGGACTTTATATACATGCCTGGGGACTTTATATACATGCCTGGGGACTTTATATACATGCCTGGGGACTTTATATACATGCCTGGGGACTATATATACATGCCTGGGGACTTTATATACATGCCTGGGGACTTTATATACATGCCTGGGGACTTTATATACATGCCTGGGGACTTTATATACATGCCTGGGGACTTTATATACATGCCTGGGGACTATATATACATGCCTGGGGACTATATATACATGCCTGGGGACTTTATATACATGCCTGGGGACTTTATATACATGCCTGGGGACTATATATACATGCCTGGGGACTTTATATACATGCCTGGGGACTTTATATACATGCCTGGGGACTTTATATACATGCCTGGGGACTATATATACATGCCTGGGGACTTTATATACATGCCTGGGGACTTTATATACATGCCTGGGGACTTTATATACATGCCTGGGGACTTTATATACATGCCTGGGGACTTTATATACATGCCTGGGGACTTTATATACATGCCTGGGGACTATATATACATGCCTGGGGACTATATATACATGCCTGGGGACTTTATATACATGCCTGGGGACTTTATATACATGCCTGGGGACTTTATATACATACCTGGGGACTTTATATACATGCCTGGGGACTTTATATACATGCCTGGGGACTTTATATACATGCCTGGGGACTTTATATACATGCCTGGGGACTTTATATACATGCCTGGGGACTTTATATACATGCCTGGGGACTTTATATACATGCCTGGGGACTTTATATACATGCCTGGGGACTTTATATACATGCCTGGGGACTTTATATACATGCCTGGGGACTATATATACATGCCTGGGGACTATATATACATGCCTGGGGACTTTATATACATGCCTGGGGACTTTATATACATGCCTGGGGACTTTATATACATGCCTGGGGACTATATATACATGCCTGGGGACTATATATACATGCCTGGGGACTTTATATACATGCCTGGGGACTTTATATACATGCCTGGGGACTTTATATACATGCCTGGGGACTTTATATACATGCCTAGGGACTTTATATACATGCCTGGGGACTTTATATACATGCCTGGGGACTATATATACATGCCTGGGGACTTTATATACATGCCTGGGGACTTTATATACATGCCTGGGGACTTTATATACATGCCTGGGGACTTTATATACATGCCTGGGGACTTTATATACATGCCTGGGGACTTTATATACATGCCTGGGGACTTTATATACATGCCTGGGGACTTTATATACATGCCTGGGGACTTTATATACATGCCTAGGGACTTTATATACATGCCTGGGGACTTTATATACATGCCTGGGGACTTTATATACATGCCTGGGGACTTTATATACATGCCTGGGGACTATATATACATGCCTGGGGACTTTATATACATGCCTGGGGACTATATATACATGCCTGGGGACTATATATACATGCCTGGGGACTTTATATACATGCCTGGGGACTTTATATACGTGCCTGGGGACTTTATATACATGCCTGGGGACTTTATATACATGCCTGGGGACTATATATACATGCCTGGGGACTTTATATACATGCCTGGGGACTATATATACATGCCTGGGGACTTTATATACATGCCTGGGGACTTTATATACATGCCTGGGGACTTTATATACATGCCTGGGGACTTTATATTTAGAAAGCTCTCAAACCTATCCAGCCAGGTATCGATTGCACCATCTGATTCATCTTCAACCAATACAAAATGAGTGCAGTCAGATTGCAGAAAATTTAAGTCTGCTCTCCAGATTTCCTACAATAAACACCTCTTACTTCAAAATGAAAAAGTTTTCTGTGTTTCACTTTTAAATTATTACCAATAATGGGTGGAGCAAATGAAGCAAAAGAGAACAAAACTACGAAAACTGGTAAGATGTGAAAAAAATAATGAAAAATAGGCTTTGTAAATTATGCAACCAAGGTTAGTATAATTGGGCTCAATACACCATTCTGTTGTTATTAAATTTATTAAATAGGAACTACTTTCAATTTCTGGAAAAATGATTATCTGGGACCAAAGGGAAATTTTATCACATAATTTAGTTTTCCTGAAAAAAAATGAGGTGCCAAACTAATGTACTTGCAGATTAAGTTCAGATATATTAAGTTTTATCTAGTGGACAAATATATAATTTATATTGTACGATAAACCTACCATATTGGTCTTTTGGTCCTTTTGGTCAATTTCCTTCTTTTCACCGACGGAATTTAAAGGAGCCCAACCAATAACAGGTATTTTATTCTTAGAAGAAAGTCCTACAGGCGCAGTGGATGCTTTATCAGTATCTTCACTTTTGCTATGTAGGCCATGAGTGATAATCCAAGCTCCCTCTATAGTTTACAAATAAATTTTACAACCAACACAACAACTAGAGTGACTGAGGTGAGGCTTGAGACGTAACAAACTAATTCCTAGATGTAAAACACTATATGTAGAGCAACGTAAAATTTATTCAGCCATTTTATGATTTTGCGATACTTTACATGCACCAAAGCCATTATTATTTTAGTACCCTTTATAGCGGAATTGTAACCAGCAATACTATTCATATTTGAAAAACAAAGCATTATTAAAATCTCCCATAAGCCACGAGGCCTGACCAGACACAATCTTGTTCACTCATTTTGTATTTTTGAATATTTGATTTCTAAACCTTTCATTGTAAATTTTCACCGGAAAAAAAGTAAAAGTTTTGTGCAGCACAAAATGTTTGTTCACAAAATAAAATATAAAATAAACAGTAAGCTGCATCACTATTTACATTTTAAATTAATCTTTTCGTACTATTATGCAGTGAATCTAATATGTTCCAATGATACACGCAAAAAAAGTAATTCAACAACAAGGCTGGCGATGATTGGTTGTGGTGAGAATCGTTGATGACAGATGGGAAAACTTGCAGTTAATAGAGCACTTTCTACCATTGGTCTATTAAAATTTTGCAATATTGTGGTTTACCCATATTAGAATGATATTTGGTGGCATTGCATCGATGGATGTCACTTGGCTAGAAAATATATGGATGAGTTTCTCACAATACAAAAGGAAGTAAAACAGAACAATAAATATCAGACAACAATAAATCATTCATAAAAATGACTTTTGTCCTTTAATAATGATAAAATTTTATGCTAACAACTTGTTGCTTCTTATTTTCCAGTTTTTGTGATTAAACACATCATAAACTTTATCGGTCGTACACATGAATATAACATACTATGAATGACAAACCTTTGTTTCCTGCTGTATATAACGCACCAAGCTCCTCTGTAGAAATTTGCAGCTTGCTTGAGTCACCAACAATAGATATCACAAATGTGGGTTTGGGTAGGTGCCAGCATTTCATCATGAAGTTGTATAAATCTTTTGGCACCGTATCACCAGCTACTTGGACATACTGCCAAAAAGAACAGCATTCCCGGTTATCATCTGTTGAATTAATTTATACTAGCAAACTTACAAAAAACGTCTCAGCTTTTTCTCAAGTTTTGCCTCCACCATCCTTTGCCTTTCATTTTTCCCACTTACCCTTCAGCTACAAGTTGCTCTACACCCTTTGATTGTACACTGAGTGAGAGATTCTTTTTATTCAAACTGATATTTACATATATTTGTTTTATTGTTGCAAGAACATGAAAAATAAATTCAAATCAGACTAATCAAATTTACATTTAAATGCATTTCAGTGATTTTCTAATCTCATATATAACAATTGTTGTGCTGGCATACTCCAACAATTGTGATATGGTTGATTTGGCCCATGGGCTATCTGCTTGTGGGTAGGAACAATGCAAGCTGAGCCAAGAACAGGTATTTGCTCATAATCGGCCTAATTGTTGTTAGCTATTTTTAGACTAACCAGTGGTTCTACCTGACCAATTACGCATTTTAAGTTGTGATAGACAGGTCACTGTCTTACCCAGATATATATTACTATGTGCTAAAATACTAAAGAAATATTCCGTTACTGTCCTTTCATCAGGTTCTAGTTGTGATTGTTTAATGGATTTCTTGTTCATGTCAATAAGTTGTAAGGGTATACACAGTGTAGAACTAGCTGTTCTATTTTAGCTAGCCAACAACTAATGGTTACATGAAATACCTTAATTATAGATGCCACTGTGGTTTAGACCCAGCAAGGTTTGTTTTGTTCACCTTTTTCTTGCTACTGATGACCTTTATTTTGTTCAAATGTTTATGGTGATTTTCAATGATATGTTATATTTTAAAGTTCTCACTAATAAACATTCACATCAAAAACACTGAACTTTTCTGCACCAGAACTGGCACGGTTGCATTATTGTTGTAGATTTCCACCCTCTACTATGGACACAATGGCCGACTCTCCATGTGCACCCCTTGTGCACTCTCCACTACTTCTCCACACTCCCGGAGAAGTAGTGGACTCCACCTGGTCCACGACCAAGACAAACTACACAAATGTTGGAGTGAATTTACTTTATTACAGCAATTTGTTTAGCAATATAATAGTGTATGCTCCACAGTCCAAATGACCCGCTCTAACAAGGCACAACAACTCCTTTTATAGGAGGAAAAAAAAACAAACGCTCCTCATTAGGAGTGAGTCAATCACTTACAATATTACATTCTATACACAAATGAGGGATTTGCATGTATGATCAGACGAGCCAGACCCCTTCCGCACTCCCTCCCACCCTAAACCTCCTACACTCCTACTCTGTCAGCTACAGAAGTTGAAGTAGCCCCAGAGCCTTCCATCTTTATTATCTATCCATATTTCCCCAAATTTTGGATACCGGCTACCCCAGCCCTGTATAGACCCTGCAACCCATGTATGTAAACATATAGAATCTACCCCGGGTCTGCACCCCGAGTCAGTCCAGAAAGATGGCTTAATAGGATAGCTTGGGACCCAAGGATCTGGATACCCGCCACTAGAGAATGATTTAGGAAGATGCAGATCGTAGGAACAAAGATCACAAAACCAAGGGACCTTATAAGGAGTGAAAACTTTCCACTGTTGTAAAAATAGTGGGAAGGCGGCCCAGAGCCGCTTTGCCAAGTGCTAACGAATTGATTGGCTTGTGTTGTTTATATGCTTTGTATTCTATGTGTTAATCAGCCATATATTTGTATTATTATATGTGATTGGCTAACCCCTAGTAAGGGGTTGCGTGTTCCTCTTCTCCTTCTATAAAAGAGAGCTCTTGTATTGTGTTGATCAGAAGTCTAGTGTATTTTTGGGTAAGAAACATGTTATATTGCTAAATAAAATCAGTAAAATACATTATTTATTTGTGTAACTTTTGTGTGGTTAGTCTAGAGTGCAGACCCCAAAGCAGTTGTCAGAGTCTAATGGAGTTGATGACGTTTTTTCGGTAGTGGAAGGAGGAAAACCACTACCATGCAAACACATCAACAATAAGATGCAATCACATAATTAACGCATGGCATGGTGGCTTCGGCTCTTCCTCTAGCCAATCACAGGTGTGTGGAAGTTTGTAGCCCATATAAGGTTGGTAGATTTCCTTAACTTTCTACGTTTCAAGTCTCTTTTTTTAATGGGTATCTGGACTTCTGGTCCTCAGGCTACCATTTGCTTATGTTTTCTGCTTACTGGGTCAAGATATTGGCCCGGAAATATGGCCCGGGATAGACTCTGTATTTTTTATATGGTGGATACAGGGCCAAGAACGGACCGGGTATAGCAGACTCTCTTAACCCGCTATAGCTCAAATACAACATAAAGGGATGATCTTGGGTTCATATAAAAATCAAGCTAGGAGGCTGTGGAAAGAGTGAAAAGGGGATTTGAGGCAAGAGGTAGAAGGGGTGAGCGTTATGGTAAGTTTTATCAGAAAAATCTCCCACATTATTTACTTTATAGGTTTCAGAAAATTGTAAATAAAATGGTTGAACATGGTGCAATGTTTTTTACATCTGTCGCTAATGTGCTCTTTGGTATTACAAAATCAGTTGTCTACCATACAATAAAGCTATAGAAATGCATTCGTATGATCGTGTCGATCTTGAAGCACAGTCAGCCTCATAGGAACATGGGATTGTTTTATCTCTAAATATTTTGTGAGACTGTCTGTCCAAACAAAACGCTTCATTGCTAATGCCAACTATTATTTTATGTCTCAAGAGTAGTTCAAGATGGATATAACAGTGGAAAAACCTTTTTTAGTTACTCCACCATCTCATGAGTATTTGGCCTAAAATTTTCAATTATTACGTCAACATGCTTGAAAGTCCTCTGGTTTTTTGGAAATATTTTGTATTTGGTATCGAAAAGACGATATTAAAATTATTTGCAGCTGAATATCTAAAGCATTTAAAAGTTGATAATTTAGCGACACGCAACTGACAATGGCTCCAATTATCAACATTTTTACTTTTACTAATGGCAATCAGCATCTGCCCATCACCCACCCATTTTATATTGCCATTTAGATCATTCTGTAACAATTTTGGCAATCTTGACAGCATTTTTAGTGAATCTTTTACTACTCTGGGCATATGATTTATGTACGCTAGAAACAATTGTTGCTCACACCGCTAAAACTAGAGGCAGAGCTGCTAAAGTGATCTGGTGTTACAAAAAAGTAGAAAGACAGCATCTTCATGGTTTGAGGTATTAGAATATAGAGAAAAAGGAACAGATTTAAACCTATAGCTGGATAATTTTATTACGATATACTACTGCCTGCTGCTTACATCCTTATCATTGGTGTGTGCTAAGATTACCTACACAATCGATGATGAATAATACACAGGTGTACAAATGCTATTTTATCAAGCATTCTAAGATTAATAATACTGAAATTATAACCACACTTACTGGAGTTCTGTGAGCGTAATTGTTGCAAAAGTCTATTGTTCCAAATTGTGATAGGCCTATCCTGAAAAGCACAAATAAGATAGCATATAAGGCAAAAGTTATTTGCTAAGCTTCAACTCTTGCGTTGCTTATTAAGTAATAATCTTTATGCACATTCTACCTATGCCTAGAAAAAGTCTAGTTTGTTGGGCTTCATATATTTCAACAGCAGACATTTGAGAATATTGTTAAAGTATTGAGGGCTGTTTTCATTGTGAGACAAAATTATGATTGAAGTGCTCAGGTTTAATTCAGCTCCGTATGAGATTTACACCAACTGCAACTAGCTCTTGATTAAAGTTGCTTAAATTTGAGTCATGCCCTGGTCAGAATTCACTATGGAAACTTTTCTGTCACAAGTATGGAACCGTGCCAGACTAATAATACAGTAGCCTCATTAAGACAAACACTTTACTACCTATCCTCACTCTAGGGTTCACAATAAGGCAGTGTAGACTAAGAAATCTGACCAACCACTGTACTGCAATAAAAAACTATACTTTACTTATAAAACAACATAACGCAATCAGCAGTTGAAAAGTTACATTACTAAATAAACTTGCCCATTAGAAAATGAAAAAATGTGTTTGAGTTTTGCTGAGTTGTGATAAAATTAGGCGTGTTCAATGGAAAAAATAATTAAATCAATGGAATGCGGTGAATAAGTTTATGGTCAAGGTCAACTGCTATTTTGTATGGAAAAAAAGTGAAGCAATCAAATTCTAAAGCGAGTAGTCTATAGACTACTTATTCTTTCTTGATATTACTAACTAATTAATTTATTTTATTAAATTGATTTACTAAAATGAACTGGTAGCTTATTATCAGTAGTATTGCCTGGCCGATGTTGATTGCCTGGTATACACTGAATTGAAGGTTTATACACAGACTTTTACATCATAAAAACAAACATGCAGTACCTGCACATAGACATAATGTTAATGCCAAATGGGGCATACCTGAATGGGCCTTGTACTGAATTGAGTGCATTAGTAAACTGATTGTTAGACACTTTTATGTTACAATGACTAAAATTTGTACTCACCAACTTGATCTTTTGGCCCTTGCTACCGTTCTAATTTCATCTTCATCAACCATAAATCTACCAGATATCCATGCTGAATACATGCAATGGAAAACACAAACCTCATTAAAGTTTGCATTAATGAAACAGTGAATCCAAAATGCCATCAAGTGATACCACAATCTTTACAACAATTATCATTGCCTTTTTGCTTTTTGGTTCCTTTTCATAAATGACTTCAAGCAGTTTTCAATCCCAGAAGGATCATAACTTGCTACTGGTATACCAAATAATAATATGAGTTGGTAGCCGAGCTCTAACTTTCAATCTCGTCGGTTATTAACAGAATATAAAAAAATTGTATTTTCATCGAATGTGAAAAAATGGGTCTCCTAGGTGTTGAAATTGGGCGGAATGTTTTATCCCCCACAGGAGAGGGATGGGTAGCTAGCCATCTCCACAGGAGAGGGATGGGTAGCTAGCCATCCCCACAGGAGAGGGATGGGTAGCTAGCCATTACTAGACAAGAGTTAGACTAACTAGGTTTGGGAGTGACAACGCTATGGAAATCGAGTGCACGAAGGACATATGAGGAAACAGACTAAAAAGTTTACAAACAGAAAAGCACACAAAGCAGTTTACGATCGTAAAAAAACCAAAGCAAAAGAGAAGATTATTCGAGCTATCTACTCTCACAGCTTCTCCCCTTTTCCTTTCCTCACCACAGCTAAAAACCAAAAAGGGGAAGGAAAGGCTGAGGGAAAGTAACAATTCCCAAAAGAAAGAAAACTGTTCATCACTACTGTCCATAAAAATGATTGTCAAGCGTTAGTTTTTGTAGTTCACAAACCAGTGCATTCTGGGATCCGTTCTGAGCAGCTGCATGCACCAGTGCTATTAGCTATATATGGAATAGTACACTGCTTTTGTATTTTTCTAGGGTCCAAGCACCATGAGATTGTTGGGCACAACAAGATACAGTCTATTCCTTCAGAAGATCCATAATGCCTTGGTATTTCTATCTATGTTTAGTCATTTTCTATTGATTTTTTATAGAGTGTCTTCTGTAAAACTAGCTAGTATTTTTCAATTTTGTAGCCTAATTAAAAGATAAGTTATAAATGTATAAAAACTCCTTCATCCGCAAGTGCTCTCATGTTGAGATAAAATATGAATACATTTTATTCATTTTTCATCTAACTAAAAAATTTGAAAAGAAGTATATTATTACCAATAGAAATTTTTGCAACAGAATGGGCATCTTGTAAATGTTATTGAATCCCAAATAAGGTGCTGGGATGACATCTATCAGTCCTGTAGCCCTGAGAAATTATTAAGATTTCCTAATTCTTTAAAAAAATATAAAATTGTAATTGTTTCAAGATTTTAAAATAAATATGGTAAGTAATACTGTGGTTGATTTTGGCAGCAAACATGTCTTGCACACATATACTAACCTAGAGGTGACCCTGACAAAGGCAATCAGTCAGACAGGCCTCCCAAAGTGATGCACCCAAAAGCTATCACTTCAGAAGAAAAGAAATTACCTTACCGGCCCTGCAGATGTGATATCGGCTCTGCAGACTCTATACTGGCATTGCAGCAATACCTACCGGCCCTGCAGTGACCTTTACCAACCCGGGGTGACCCCTACCGGCCCTGCAGTGACATACCGGGCCGGCAGCATAATGGCCGCCATAGCCAGGGATCGAAAAACCATCTAAATCGATGCACAAGGACGAATCAAGGACCTATCAACCTCTACCCCTCATCTATCTGGATTGTAAGGCTAATAAAGACTAAGAACTTAACATGGTAGCATTACTCATTGCCACTGGGCACCTTATCTCTTTAATATTATGTACCATTGTATGTTTTGTTATTCCTATTGGTTGTTTTACTTCCTCTCATAAATTATTGGTTAAACTAGCATGATGCAATGTACTTCCTGCCACCAGCCTATAAAAGGCCACTGTTATCAACTACTCTAGACTATTGCCTCCCTAGAGCTTGATATGCTGACGAATAAATGTATCATTACTAAAACTATACCTAGTTTGTCTGAGCCGAGGTCTCACTAGTAATGAAGTTGTGCTCAACTTCTTTGTTGTACCCTGCAGGTCTGACCGACTCTGCGTTACCTCTTGGAGAGGGGTGTTGCTTTGCTGTTTCACGAGCTGCGCGCTGTGGACAGCTGTTTGTTAGTGGATGGTAGTAGGAGCCCTACTGACAAGATCCACTACAATACCACAAAATTCTAAAAATGAAATCCACAGGATTTTGTCAAGATTTCCCAAAACAGTTTCAGAACCAATCCAAACACCCAAAATACTGATTTGTATGGGACACTTTCGTACATTAAGTAATTTTTCATCGCTGCAAAACGACACGCAAACAAATTTGACGAGGAACCAACTTCTATTTAGCAGTCACGTTCAACAATTTAGTTGATTTCAATGTTAATAAAAGGCCTTGGTAATAAAGTAAATGTGTAAGCAATCAACATACATGTATATGTATATTGGATTCTTAGGAAACTCAGTTGTGTTTTGCCTTAGTGATTCTATGAGTGAATATGGGCTGACAAAAATATCAAAACTTTTATAGCTAAGATGCGCCTACCAATTATCGCAATAGTTTTACTTTTGTTAATTTTTTAAAAATAGTAAAAGTATTCATAAAGTCCTTTAACGCTTGTACCCGTCAAGTTTACTAATGACAGTAAACCTGCTGCTTATAAGACAGTTATATTCATATATAATGAGACTCTCTTATAATAGAACTAAATGGGCTAAACAATTTAGTTCTTTTTATAAAAATTTTACTACGTAATTTACTCCTTTGGGACTTAGCAGTTTAGTTTTTTTATTTGCAACTATTTTTTATAAGTGAGGCTGTAATAAGCAAGTTGCACTGTAATTCTATACAATATTGTTGTATGGAGTTATTATGATAGAGAAGTTTGCTGTTTACATTGTATCACCCATATTTGCGGTAATCACATCAGACAACATACAACGATCAATATGTTGTGGCAGCTTTCTAAACACATTATTGATTGACATGCACCGAAATTATTTAGATGTAAACATATTAGTCTCTCCAATACAATAGCTTATAGCAATTTTATGTCTGATACTGTGACAGTGCTCTGGAGGTTTGTATAGCTTATTGACAACCTCTAGCAAATACTCGACAACTTCCGGCTTTGAAATTCTTTTGCAGCAGGTCGGTACAATTCTCCATTACCCACCGCAAAACATCCCACCTGTACAAAGAGTACTAGACTCAAGGAATCAATGATGTAAGTAAAGCTTTCCTGTTGTGAATAATATATTCAGTATAACTTTTTTATAGAGCTAGAAAAGATGAACCCAATTTGACATGCTCATCCCCGCACAAGTGGCCTTGGGATAGTGAGCACCAACCAAAAAATTAGCTTGGAGTTCTCTTCTGGCAACTTTACATGGTCATAAACCAGGGAAACGGAAACTATAAAGGATGGAGAGGAAACTTGTTGTACAGAATGCAATGGGTTAAATTGGGTCGGTAAAACTTTAAAACCTTTCTGTGAGCACTACTGTACAAAACTCGTCAACATGCAAAGCTTGGTTATTCTCAATGAAAACCCTACGTTTGGTTACAGCACAATGTAATCATTGAGTTCTTATTATGACTTTCTAATAACAACAGCTTCATTGATATTTGAGTAGTTATTCCGTACAAAACTGCGTGTCAGATATGATACTTGCAGGTTGATGAGTCAAGAATGCATATTGATTTGGAACACATTAATAGTATTATCAGTTAATAAAATAGACTGGTAACTGTTAACCAGAATAATCATTTAAAAACAAAGAGAAATTACTTCCTGATAGATAAGTCACAACAAAACTTGCACAAGCTTGAAACTCATATACACAGAACCCAAAAATCTAGTGGATACAAGTGCATATGCTAATAAATGACCTAGCAGGTGGTAGCAGAACACATTGCTGGAAGCAGGGGGGGGGGGAGTGCAAGCACTGCATTGTCTGGGTAGAATATGTATGGTGAACATTACTAAGTTTTACCATTTTATGTATAAAAGCTGATATTTAACCGTTTCAGTAAATTGTTTTTCAAGTATTGCATGGATCCTTCTCATCATATATTTTATATGGTGCCAGGAACTGTTGGTAGCTTGCTCAGAAAGTATTTTTTCGGATCAAATGAATGATCATAATCTTGATAATTCTGGAGCAGGAGAGATAATCTTTGTCTGATACAAATAAATATTATTTGATAAATGATTCAGTAATAAATTTGCAGCCACCAGCTATAACTTATGGTGTGTTTTTAACCTTACTGTTGCTTTCAACTTGGGGCAAAACTGTTTGTGGCATTATTTCATTAATATTTGCGCTGCAAAATTGCGTTAGAAGATATACTCAAATGATTATGAGGATTTAAAAAACTTCCAACCTGGTGTAGTACTTTTAGCTCTTAACAGTCTTTTCCAACCTGTTCCAACATCACCAGCCATCTAACTATCTACAACAAAAAAAAATCTTTGAACTCATGATCCAATCTGTAGCAAAAGCTAAAGCAAAGTATATGTATTGTAGTGAATTCTTAGGACCTCTAACAGTGTGCAGATACATACCGATCGTTCTGGCATCTAATTTATAACCATTTGATGGCCAGAACAGTAAGTTTTGTACAAACCGAACACTCCGAGCAAACTGGTTGATGAAAAAAGATTCACCAGCAGTGCTGTGCACATTGAGAAATACTTGGAAACTATTAAGTAACAATAGCTTGAGTAAAAACGAACACTCACCCAATGTTTATATATCGTGTATGGGATCCATAGAGTGCACAAAGATTGTAACTACAAACATTACACAGCCAGTACTGTGCAGAGAATTCTAATACACTGGTTTGTTGTGCCTGTACTAAGACAAAAGTGACTTATAAATCAATAGACTTTTTACAATTGTTAATTGATTTATCACAAAATTTACACAAAAAACTGATACAAATCCATATCTATTGTGATACAAGGCTTTAGTGCAAGTTCTAGAGACGTTTGTTGTTATGGTGTACAAGTTAATGTTTAATTGTTTGATCAAGGAGATGGATAACAATCAACATTAACGCTAGTTGGGGGAAGGGGGGGGGGGGGGCATGCATTTACTAGTAATGAAAAGTTACTAGTTCATTTTCTTGAACCGATTTCATACATAAGTTAGTTAGTAATATAAAGAGAAAGTGCGCAAAGTGAGTGGTCTATAAACTGCGCGCTCTGAAGTATCATTGCTTGTGTCAAATGTCTATATAAATTGTCACTTGACTTGGACTATCAACTTATTCCCCTCATTCCTGCTGAGCAAAGAAGATGTTCACACATAGAAATGGGGGGTTATGCTTTGCATATTTTTTGTGCAACATGACATGATAATAATTGACTGCTTTTTTTTCTACTTAGCATTTACAATGATTGCCATGTAGAAAACTGTTCTTTTTGAGCAATAAAAGTAAACAACTCTTATGGTTACCTTATTTACTCTGTAGAAAAAAAATAAGCTAATAAGTTTTTTTTAGAACAGTAGTATTACTGGCTCCGGTAAATTCTATATTTATCTGATATGTCATTGATATGTCGTTATGAGGTGCTTTAAATACCAGCCTCGTCAAAATTCAATTGATTTCTATATTTTCATAACACCATTAATATTGTAATGGATTTTAGTCTGGTAACCACGGACATCCACTGAGCTCAAGTATTATACCTCTCTCCAAAGGGGACACTGTACTGCTCGACAGTGACAACTGTGCTATCAGGTAACCGAATTACCCGGAATAGCTAGAGCCCATGGCTCACACAAACAACACAGGGTGATGCTTGATAAGTGGCTGTATTCTCATTAGACCAAGTCCTAAAGGGTAATTATTCCTCTAGGGTGTTTGTGGCAAGACATGAGAATGAATGCAAAGAGTGTATGAAAAGTCGTTCCTTTTATAGTAGGACTCACAGGAAGTCATTAGCATAAATCATATAGGACAAATAGCACAGGAAGTGATTTAGCCAATGCAATCAAGTATATAAAAAGGTATCCAATCAAGTAATGATCAAGTAAATAGATTGAATAATAAAGACGCCAAGTGGCTAAGGGCGGAGTCTTATCTCCATGGTCCAATCAAAGGTCCTACAGGGCTCCCAGGCTATAGCTAGAGTGTGGTCCCTTATCTGGTAATCCGAGGAAGGGTAGTTCCGGTTCCTGGCCTTGACTGGGTTCCTATATAGTTTTGGGGTTCCTCTGCTATGTTGGCCATCTTGTGCCGGCCCAGTATAGCTATCCCGGGTCGGTAAGGGGTCGCTACCGGCCTGCAGGGGTCGCTACCGGCCCTGTACACTATCCCATTGGCACAGTATGACTTCTCACCTAATCAGCAGTTAACCGAATGCTGTAGGCTAAAGTCTAGCGCATTGTTTTGCAAGGGTCAATAGTAAACGACCTGTTTACTATCAACTTTCACCAAAATCTACCACAATAAAAAGCTTGTTATGAGTGTTGTCTCCCCGTTCCAACACCTTAGAAATATTCTGGGAAAACCTATGACATGCCAAGTGTTTTAGCTAACGCTAAACTTTTGTTTTGTATTTTGATTGGAAAATTTTTGGATCATGAAATCACTGAAGTATAAAAAATAACACTACATCAATGGTACAATGACCCATTGGGTACCATTAATGTAGTGTTATTTGTTATACTTCAGCAGTTCCATGATCCAAAAATTGTACAATCCTAATACAAAACAAAAGTTTTGCGTCCACTAAAACACTTGCGTATGTCCTAGGTTTTCCCAGAATATTTCCAAGATGTTTGAATGGGGAGAAAACACTCATAACATGCTTGTTATTAATGGTGGTATGAAAATATAGAAATCAATTGAATTTTTACGATGTTGGTGTGTAGTGTTTTTCCTCCTTCACACTACGACACAACGGCATCCACTTGTCGCACTTCAACCAACTGGTGTAGGGACCAAGCCCCAGACGAATAACACAGAGTTCCACTTACTAATAGTTTATTGTACAATCTGTTTAGCAATATAGTGTAGTGGATTTTGGGGGGCCGACCAAATGTCCACCAAACAACACCTCACTCCAGAGGTCAACTTCTAACAGAGGAGTATACCGACTCCACAACTGTTCTCAGAGCCCACGGCTCAAACGCACAACTCAATGTCTTGTTGAGTATACCATAGTTTATTATACAGCATAACCAGCAATGTATAATAACGGTAAATGTATTATGCTACTTGGCTCAATCACAAGCAGAATCCCAATACAATACAAAGAATAATGAGGAGGGTTCTGCCTTTTATAGGCAGAACAGGATTAAAATATAGGCCCAAATAATGGGGCAACAAATCAGCAGTGGCAGGAAGTAGTTACACTAATCAGAACATGAGATATAAATAAGTTGATACAACATTGGTTAATATAGGGTTAAATATGCAAGGCGCCCAGAAGTAGGGGGCGGAGCTTATCAGTCAATCTTGCTGATTCATGATGGTGCAATGAGTAGCTCTAGTTCCTGGTCCTTATGGCTTGTGGTCCCTGGCTTTGGTCTTGTCTGAGGACAGCTACGCTGAAAAGTCGGGCTCCTGCATCTTTGGTATCAATTTAGGTTCTCAGGCTATAGTAGTTCTTCCCTCACCGATCCGGTATAGGGCCGGTAGTGGCACTGCAGGGCCGGTAGTGCATGCTGCAGGGCCGGCAGTGTGTGCTGCAGGGCCGGTGGTACCTCTGCAGGGCCGGCAGTGAATACTGCAGGGCCGGCGGTAAATGCCGCAGGGCCGGTAGGGTTTCTACCGGCTTACTTGCTTGTGTTCTGGCTGTGCCAGGCTCTGTTTAGGCTTGCCTGACACTCAGCAGTTGTCAGGGGGACCTTGCGCAATGATAGTGGTCACAAAATTCCACCACAATAGTATGTTTATCTAGCATAATCCACAGAACTTCTGGCTTCCTGACTCACAACAATTCCTTTTACATTATAGGAAGTGATCAGGAAGGCTCACTCTCTTATTAGGGTGAGCAAATCATATCTAATGACACAACTGATTAACCAATTAATACAGTTTTACAATAAAGTAAACATTTGGCAGCTAATCACAAGAGTGCAGCATGGCACACAGCTTTGTAAGTCACTCTCTCTTCCCTATTAGCTCTTGTTCCACTCCACTGCTTCAGCTCTGTGCTTTTACTCCAGAAGGCTCCTATACTCGTCTGCATCTTAGGCTTTCCTTGATGTCCATTTTTCCCTGTAAGATCCAGGGTTGGCAGCTATATTTCCCTGTCAAATCCAGGGTAGAGCCGGCATAGCTGTTATATGTTCACATACTTAGTATACAGGATGGATACAGGGCCTGGGTAGCCAGTATCTAAGTTACACCAATTTCGGAGCACTTCTAATTAAGGGAGGGGGTTCTGACGGCATAACACTCTTCTCTCTTCTTAAGGGTAGCAAGGGGTGTAAGGCTGTGGGGGCAGGGGGAAGGGGTTTGGGTCACTAGCAGCACACAAATCTCCCAGAGGTGTTTGAAGAGCTTCATAAGGACATATCAATGACATATCAGATAACTATAGCAATGACCGGAGGCATTCTTTAACCAATTATTTTTGTTACCATCTTTTTATTTGAATTTTAATCGCTCTTTAGTACACCACTATAATTTTCATCAATATAAATTTATTAACTGCAGTTTTATTTCTATCAAGAAGTGGTTTACTAGCACAGTTTGTTTCTTCATTGATGTGGTTGAACACTAGGCAAGCGTCGGAGGAGCCCTTTACAAAATGAGGGGAGACCCTTTTACAAGCATATCTCACCTTTAACAAAATGTGGGAGTTGTCTTTTCAAAAGGGGTAAGAGTTTACCATTTTTCTTGAAGGACCAATGGGGCTATAACCGCTGCTAAGCTCACAGCTGACAACCTATGAGTCACAGTAAAATATCACTACCATTAATTGTAGGGTAATTCAGTATTCTAGACTACAAGCAACAAAATATTTTCTAGGTCTGCATGTTTTTAAGCGATCATCAAAAAAGCATGTAAACAAAAAAAATCTTTCATGAAAATAACTACCAAAAACAGACCATGCAAATGGCCTTTTTTGTTCAATTTGACTTGTGCTATCAACGTATTCCTCTAGTATGTCAATCCGACATTTTTATAGAGTTGTGTTTAATTCTGCTCCGCCACAAGCCATATAATTTGGTCAGCATCACTTGGCTTTCTATTTTTTGTTCCTAGCAGCAGCTGAAGCTGTACACTATCAAAAAGCTATGTAGTGCCGAAGCACTGGTGCAATCAAGCATTGGTTGTTTGCTGCCACCACTTTGACATATCATCGTAATATTTGTGATTCGACTGTCTTCAAGTCATTTTTAACTAACTCTTCATAACAAGCACCGCATTGAAAAAGATAAATTCATGGGTCAATGCTATTATTTTGCAGGGCCAAAACATTACTTTGGTAAATGGCAGTTGCTGCAATTTTTACGATTTGGTCCTCTGCAAAAAGCATATCAACCAACCAGCAATCAGCTAGTAGTCAAGAATATTAGATACTGAGCAACTAAAATAATTGTTAGAGGAAATAAATATGTCTCCTTGCAAAATATACTTTACTGTCAGAGGATATTTTGGGTTACATTAAGAGTATTCGCGACCTCCGTTCGCCGAACACATTGCAATAAAAAAAATCAGACCGGCAATTAATTTAATCAACAAATAATCATTTTGTTCGGAACTCGTGGGTCAAAAAAAAGTAGCTCACTGAATAAAAAGAAATAATCAGCAAGTATTTATTTGTATTGTCGTAGGTCGCGAATGAAACTGAACACTAAATAAATAATAATGAGCGAGTTGATTTTTTTCATTTTCATAAACCGGTTTTACATCCTCGAAAAATAAACCAAAATAATGCAAGCGCTCAAGATTTACTAAATTAAAGGGCAGCTTGACAAACTATTTCAGTTTGCAGCAGTTCAAATTTTATTATTTTCATGATTATTTTGAAAATTGGGAGTTATCTTCTTTATGATTTGTTCGGTAAACTATAACATTTCATTGAATATTATGATGTTCTAAACTAATGTTCCGTTGCTTACGCGACATATTGAACTACGAACACCTCTCATTTTTTGTATTTTGTTCGACGAACAGGTCGCGAATACTCTTATTGTCAAGTCTTCAAGTCATTTTTAACTAACTCTTCATAATAAGCACCGCATTGAAAAAGATAAATTCATGGGTCAATGCTATTATTTTGCAGGGCCAAAACATTACTTTGGTAAATGGCAGTTGCTGCAATTTTTACGATTTTGTCCTCTGCAAAAAGCATATCAACCAACCAGCAATCAGCTAGTAGTCAAGAATATTAGATACTGAGCAACTAAAATAATGGTTAGAGGAAATAAATATGTCTCCTTGCAAAATATACTTTACTGTCAGAGGATATTTTGGGTTACATTGTCAACCTTATCCTCAATCAGACATTAAATATGAAAAAAAAAGTTGAAATTGTTTATCATTGCTATATTATTGGTAACTCAGTATGCCTCGTAGGGTAGTTGGAGAGAGTAACACCTTTTTACGTATTTTATAATGTCACAGTGAATTGAGTTGACAAATAAAACTAATTGATTACTTACTCTAAGAATGACTATTGTTGTGGATTTTAGTGTCATCTATATCTGCTCACACTGTAATTACACATTAGCAGCCTTGCATTAGTCGCTAGATAGCTGGAATGGTCGAAATCAATCATGTAGGATTGACCTACCCTGTGTATGACTCAGTACCGACCTTGTAGTATAGGGCAGTGCCGAACCTGTAGCAAGCTATACCGACCTTGCAGGGTCGGCAGGAAGTGACTCAGCCTAGCCTGGGAGTTACAAAATAACCTAGGAGAAGCAGAAGGACATATCTGGGAGATAACCACCCATAAACTAGCTAAAAAGATAAGATCAAAAGCTGATAAAGACAGTTAAAAAAGGACAGGAAGTTGGAGAACCGTGATTGGCTGATACCTTATGACTCCACCTACCTTTACTTGGCGCTCTATTTATTTAACTATATACTAGCCATTGATTCATTGCCTATTTATATATGACGGTTCATGTGTTCCTTATACATTGTTTCTATGTGATTGGTTATTCCTAAGATTTGCTTCCTGTGAAATTCCTATAAAAGGCAGAACATGTACCTTAACAGATCAGTTGTAATGTGGTTTTTACTTTTCGCTTTATTCTGGATAAATAAACGCATATTTACTCAAAAGCTCCGAGTTATGCGTCTGAGCCGAGGACTCTTTACTGGTTGTAGAGTTGGAGATGCTCTAGCACACATCTTTCGGTACCAGACCTGCTGTTGTCACAGATTAAACAACAACTGGTGGCAGCTTACATACCGACACTAGTTGGTGGCTTTCAAGCCCCCAAAGTCCACTGCAAAAAATTTAATTGTATACATATCAAACTATAGGGAGGCAATTGCCTAGAAAAGTTAACAACACCAGCAGTAGGTGACAAGTGGCAGAGTACACTGGCAAAATCAGCCTTTTATATGCTGGTGACAAGAAGCGTATTGCATCATGCTTGTTTAACCAATAATACATGACAGGAAGCAAAACATCCAATCAGAATAACAAAACATGCAATGGTACATAATATTAAAGGGATAATGTGCCTAATAGCTATGAGTAATGAGTTAAGTTCTCAGTCTTAGTTAGCCTTATAATCCAGGTGGATGAAAAGTATAGTTAGTCAGGTCTTGGATTCGTCCTAGGGCATTGATATAGGCTGTCTTTGGAACCCTGGCTACAGTGGCCATCTTGCTGCCGGCCTGGTATGTCACTGCAGGGCCGGTAGGGGTCACCCCGGGTTGATAAAGGTCACTGCAGGGCCGGTAGGTAAAGCTGCAGGGCCGGTATAGAGTCTGCAGGGCTGTATAACATCTGCAGGGCCAGGAAGGTAATTTGTCTGCTTCTAGAGTGATGGCTTGTTGGTGCATCACTTTGGGAGGCCTGTCTGACTAAATGCTTTTGTCAGAGTCACCTCTAGGTTAAGATATGTATGTGCAAGACATGTTTGCTGCCAAAATCCACCACAATATCTAATATGCAAATAACTTCCTGCCAGCCTGCCTATGTAATGGCTGGAACTGTAGTATAGCATTGCATTCATTCATGTCTTGCTAGTTCTAGTGCTTTCACTGTGGTGTGCTCAAATTTGGTGGCATTACATTATCCAACCCCAACCACAACACTGTGTTGTGGTTGGTGTTGGATTATGTAATGCCACCAAATCCATGCCCACCGCATGGAAAGCACTTGAATTAATATCTCGCCAATCAGCCTAGTGGATTGCCACCCTAGGACTTGGTACTTATGAATAAAGCCACTATTCAAGCTAACACTCTGTGTAGTTTGTCTGAGCCATGGGCTCTGTGTTTGCCAACTGATCCAGCAGTAACTATCACAGCTGTCACTGTCATACCGTCCCCTCTGGAGAGAGGTATGGTACTTCAGATTAGTGGAATTTTTGTGGAAACCAGACTGAAATCCATTACAATATTTTGGTGAGAGTTTTATTACCATAAAGGCTGCATGACGTACATCCTAGTCTGTAATCTACAACTTTATTAAGCCCCACAAAGTGAATGCAAATGCGTGATAAAAAACAATCCTAATTTAGATCGGAAAGCAGGAAAAGGTTTTTAGAAAGCAGGCCTTGCTGAGTTTCAACTGATGTTCAACACAATACTCATTAAAAGTTAACCACATATAATCAAATGGAAATTCTTTATAAGTTCCTTGTTTTCAGGTTTCTGTTCAAATTGTCTGTGAAAAATAATTTTAAAAATTGGTAAGTGTTGTGTTTTTGTGGCTACCAATTCGTTGTTTAAAAAGATGCTTCCATAAATTAGATATATGAACTGTAGCAAGACGATCTTAGTGTTTGTTTTTTAATATTTGCAAGGTTTTCTCAGCTTCGAGTTGTAATATGCATTATGTATGAATGAGATATTGTGGTGACCTTTTGAATTTATTGTGTTGTATTTTTTGATATAAAGTAACTGTGTAAAACAAACATATTTAATCACAGAATAAAACTCGTGTAAAAATACCTTATGCATAAAAACAGCTAAATAAACTTGAAAGAATCCGTAAAAACTTGTTGGTAAAGACACGTTATGATCACCCAAAAATAAATAGTAAAAAAACGAACCGAAAATATTTATGAATTATACTCTTGAAAACAGCATTCCAAACAGGTGAAGTGGATCAAAAAGTGGGTTAATCAGCTGCATTCATTTATCAGATTAAAAATGCTCTCGAATTAGATGGATTGTGTGAAGATAAACCTTCAAAGGGAGAAAATTTCTTCAGGTTTTCACACGAAGGATGTAACTGAATCTGAAGTATCTGCTGCTCCATCTGCAATAAAAGTTTGAAAATAAATTTCGCTGTTTTGTTACCTATTTATAAAAACACACGCAATTACTAAAAATAATTAATTTACTGTTACTAATTTACTATTAATATTTATTATTAGAATTAAATCTATTGATCCGAAATGTGATGTGATGTTTAAGAGACAGCCTTTACCTGCCTAGTTTGAGGTCTTTGAACTTTCAGATGTCTGCTGATCTTTAGCCATGTACTCCTCAGTGCATATTCTAACAAAGTTGACGATCTTCACACTCTGTAGATCATCATCATCTTCAGAGGCACAAAACAGCTCTTCTAAAACATTGTTACAACATAGATCAGTGATGGGTATCATATTGCTTGACATAAAAATAAATGTTCAAGTAAAACTTGCTATGAAAAGCTAGATTTTGCTAAGAAACAATACTTGATACAAGCAAAATAATATCATTATTCTAACTCCAAAGTTGTCTCCTCTTCAGTCTAAAACTTACCATCAGAACAAAAACACCTTTTGAGCATCGATGCCATGGGGCCAATTATCGGAAAGCGTGGTACCTCCTTATACTCAAAAACCAGCTCGCAAAAGCAATAGTTGGCCAAAATCTCTGATTCATCCTGCACCTGTTGAAAGGTGTAGCTACAAACATACACCACACAAGTACACTTTAGTAACATTTAATTGATGATTTCCTCCAAATGTCTCTTACTCCTTTCTTACGGCCCTACTCCCCCTTTTTAAGCGGCGAGTTCAACTGCTTGCTAATTGAGCACAGCTGTGACACACTCCCTGTAAAATATGACCTTGAAGTAAGGCCTAAGTGGCTGTGGTAGCTTTTGTTTCAAGCTATACTGCACTCCTGTGTTCATCGATCTACATAGATGCCTATACCTGGCCTTGGGTCTGGTCTAGCTGCAATGCTACTGCGCTCATGGGCACCATCATCTGTTTTATTATACTTTAAGCTACTTTTGTAACATTACGATAAACCAAAGCTCAGACACACATGCACACACACTCACATGCACACGCACACACACACACACACGCACACACACATATAGGTGTAAAACTTTCCCACACATACAAGCGGCCAATAACGATAATCAACTTTTTACTGCATGAGAAATAGCAGTTACACCAAGCCCTGCGTAACCAAGAACTGCAGCTACCCAGATTCTGGTTGTCACCACAAATAGTGATAAAAATGGTTTCTAAAACAGTAAATACATCGATACCAAACAATTTTGAAAGGTATCTTATTACCTCTCTGCAGCCGAGTTAGAAAGGTAGAGAAGATTAACCAAGTATCTAAGAATATGAAAACCTAGGAAAGCGTAATAGACTAGCCACATCCTCCACCAAACTAAATATCAATTACATCTCCATAAAATCTTAATTTATACTATAATTTTTAATTGCCCTTGAACCCTCTGAGAAACTACTTTGACTCTCAGAAACATATAAACAGTTTGGCAGAGCCAAACTCCAGCAAAATTGGTGCCATGTAGTGAAGCAGTAACAAGGGTTTGTTCAATGATCTTAGATTAATCTCATGGTAACAGTATAAGATTATTTATTGATGCAAAACTTACCTGAACATGGCTATGAGCAGGTTAAGAAGTACCACAGTAGAAATAACCATGTAAATAGCCAGAAGAAGCCATCTATAACCTAATAAAATATTCAGAAGACTTTAATTTGATCACACAACTGATCTATTTCAAATTCATGAAATGAGGAAACAGTGAAACAATGTTTGTGGGAACACATTGGATTTGTAATTAATCATATTATGATTGGCTGGTTTAACAAAATTTTGCACTGGAGTTGACTGCTGCACTTTTGCACTGCTAGTAATGACTAGCTGATCAATGTCCTGAATCAAAGATCTCTACTCTCAAAGATATTAGAAAGATGCCAGGTCAGACTAATAAGTAGTTTTTGGAGGTTATATTGATATGTATTGTCTTATATACACTGGGTGTCCTATTGTAGTGGATTTTGGGGGCTGAAACCCACTAACTGAGGTCGGTAGCTTGCTGCCACCAGTTGTTATCTTTTACCTGCTACAACAGCAGGGTCGGTATGCCACCGAGATAGAGTCTGAACTCTACAACCGAATAGAGCCCTCGGCTCAAACGCATTACTACAGTGCTTTCGAGTAATAAGCCATTTATTCGTCCAGAATAGAGGTGAGTTAGTAAAAGGTGAAGCTCTAAACAATAACTGAAGGTAAATAACAGGTGTTCTGCCTTTTATAGGCATCTCACAGGAAGTGACAGGAAGTGAGCTTTGTCACTACCAATCACAAGGTAACAATACTTGATTTAACCAATACAAAAGCTTATAATAATAAACAACGAATCATAACACTAAGATAGATATGGTCCCATAGAATAGAGGAGGGATTATAATGCAATTGTCCAATCAATGGCTTGTCTACTTCCTGTCCAGCCTTTGTATCTGCTCCTCCTCTGGTTTAGGGGTAGTTAAGTCCTGGATCCATCCTCTGGAGGCCTTTAGGATAGTTTAGGGTCCTCAGGCTAGGATGATTCACTTCCTGCCGATTCGGGGAGGTCGGCATAGCCCTATACAGGGTCGGTATAGTTCTATACAGGGTCGGTATGGTCCTATACAGGGTCGGTATGGTCCTACCATGCAGGGTCGGTCAGTTCGGTATTGACCGATATGATTACTTTTGAGCCTAGTCATTAGTAGGCTTGATAATGATAAGGTGCGCAGGAGTGTATGCCATGAAAATCCACAACACTATATACACTGGGTGTCCTATATACACTGGGTGTCCTATATACACTGGGTGTCCTATATACACTGGGTGTCCTATATACACTGGGTTTCACAGTGACATTAAACAATAGTAAGGTAAATCAACTGCAGATTGGATACACTCTGAGTATAACGACTCTGAGCTCTCGCGCTTGCAACAAGCCATAGCAGTATTCTATTACTAACTTTGCCTCAAGACAAACATGCGGCTATATCAATGCAGTAAAAAATGTAAAATAGCTAGTTGAAAATGATACAATGAAATTGCCTAAATACAGGATGGCACAAAAGAATAAAGGAAGCAACAATTCCGCAGACGTCTCCGGTACATTAGCTTGTGATCTTCTGTAAGGTGTCGATGCACCGCACACGAGTTCTCTTAGAGGAAGCGCCTATCATTCCACTATAAGTGCCATTTTGATGTACATTTGTAGTTTGATGATAAGTTAAGGTTATGCTAGGATGATAGATAAAGTCACTGATGATTGACCATGTAGTTTGTTCACATGACCACATGATGGGCATGGTCCTCTATTATATTATCTATTATACAATGTAGCATCATTAGAACGCCTGATTATACTAGAAGTTTTATAGTATTGTAGTGGACTTCTCCACTAACGTTGTCACCAGACAAACTGTTTGTCTGCCAGCACAACTAGACAGTCAGCCCCTCAAGGACTGACAGTGAACAGTCAACCTCTCCCCAGAGGTGACCCCGTGCTGAGATAGTACTTAAAACTATAGTTGTAAAGGAGAACCCTCGACTTTAACAACTGTATTGAGCTTGAGGTTCTGACATACACTCAGTGCTTTTGAATAGTATAAGCATTTATTCTTACCGAGAACAAAAAGGTGGCAACACAACAGTAACATGTGGCACACAAGTTGTACGGTACTGCAATGAAATGAGAGAAAGCTCTGCCATTTATAGGCATAGTCACAAGAAGTGACAGGAGGTGTTTGGCCTAGTTTGCCAAACACTCCATTCACACAAAAGAAATACAGAGTTACTCCAATGATACAGTGAATAAAAGTTCTAGCCAATGATACGTGAATATATATATTAAAAGGAACTGGTGCCCAGAAGTAAGAGGCGGAGTTTATGGGCATCTGAGCCAGTAGTAGCTATAATTAGTATAATAGGAGCAGATCAAACCACCTATGATATTTTCTAGAGGTGCATTCCACAGATAAGCTGCCAACTTGTTCCCGTGTTGACACGTGGCCTCTCAACACTTTTTTAACCCCTTTCCCACTGTTGGCACATGGGTTTTCTACGCTAATGGTTTTTTAGCATCAAAAAATGTGCAATTTTTTTCAGGTTTATGTAACAGTTGTGACTCAATCATCTCCTCTGTCAACACATGGTTTCTTATAAGGTTTTTATCCCCTGCTCTCCTAGAACATAACTCTTATCTGTTACTTTTAATATAATACGAGCAGATCTCGGACGTAAGTGAATCAGTTTTGTGAGGTTCATCTCACAGATATGCTGCAAGCTTAATGCCCTGTTGACATGATGCTTCTCAGGAGCATGTGCGAAGAGTGAGAGAGGGAATAAAAACGTGATGAGAGGTTACATGTCAACAGGGGACCAAGACCGCAGCACATCTGTGAGATGAACCTCACAAAACTGATCCACTTATGTCCAAGATCTGCTCGTATTATACTAAAATGTAACAGAGAGGAGCCATGTTCCAAGAGAATAGGGGATAAAAACATAATAAGAAACCATGTGTTGACATGCAGAAGCGTGAGTCACAACTGTTACATGAACCTCAAAAAAACTGCACATTTTTTGATGCAGATCTGCTCTTATTATACTACTGCTATGCCTTTCTTTCTTTTAGAGTTCCCAGTCTTTGATGGCCTTGGATCTGGATATGGTGACTTATGAGGATAGTAATAACCTAGGTTGGGTCCTAGAAGTCCTCAGGCTAAGTTTCCTTTCTCGGGCTATGGAAGCCATTTTGATATCGACCCGGGATAGCTACCCAGGGACTGGGTAGAAATTACCCTGTATGGGTAACTAATGATTTGATTGCTTATATGTTCCCAAATAGGTTAAGTGTAATCAATGCCAGTCTTGATAATTGCTGTAAGGAGACATGCCTGATAGTAGCAACTATCAGCGGGATCTTATAGAGTAGTGGTCATTTATTGTGGCTGGTAAAATCGGCTACAGTATTTTATCCATTACTTTCCATATACTAAAAGCTCAACTTTGTTACAGTCAATATTATCCATTTCCCTGTGTAGTTGTCACTGTCATATTTGAAAGGTTTTTATATGATATGTTTTATTAAATACTTTCATTGCCATATGCCATAAATTGTCAAAACTAGCAGTTAGGCAAAAGTGTTTACCATCATTCGAAACCATTGCAGGGTGGTTTCTTTCGAAGCATATCACTTACCTTGGTACTCCTTTAAGAACAACTCTCCATATCACTTACCTTGGTACTCCTCTAAGAACAACTCTCCATATCACTTACCTTGGTACTCCTCTAAGAACAACTCTCCATATCACTTACCTTGGTACTCCTCTAAGAACAACTCTCCATATCACCTACCTTGGTACTCCTCTAAGAACAACTCTCCATATCACTTACCTTGGTACTCCTCTAAGAACAACTCTCCATACATCTGAAAGTACGGTTTCTGGATAACATGAGCAATCAGCGACCATTCCGCCTTGGACTCTGGGTGCAAAATGGCCTGAGAGGCAACTCCAAAGACCAATATGGTCATCACCATAACAGTCAGAAAGAAAGCCATGTCTACAAACTATCCATTGAGACATTTTCCATTATATTATATGGTATTGCTCAGTAGTCAAAGTATAAGTCAGCTATTTCATTGTTTTATAAAACATGTGCCAGCAGGAATAACATTCAAGCATATAATGAAAGATGGCCCGTGATAAATTGATAGGACACTACATGTATCTGCATATATATATGAGTATACTAATAAAGGAGTTATAGTAGTTGGAAATGTTAAAAGGAACTACTAATTATTAGTATGCTGCTCCTTGATTTCTTCTTGTCAAGCACTCTTTACTCGCTTCAGCTTTTGACTGGTTTTGCCAACCATCAAGTACCAATAACAATAAGAAGTATTGCTTATTCAATTATTTTTAGGCATTCGTGCATACCCTAGTGTATATGAGTTCACGTTTATCTTGTAAAATATGTAGAAGTCCATTGTCATATTAAGTTACCTGAGTGCTTCATGACTCTCTCATTGAATAGTACAATACATAATTTCAACTCCTACTGCGTTCTTACAATGTAATTATTGGTTATTGACTTGGGAAACTGCTGTTTGGTTATGTTAAGCTAAGCTACTAGCAATACACACAGACAGTTCGCTCAGCAATTTACGAAATCTTTAGTTGAAATTTTATTTTCTCAATTGACGAAATAAGTCTTGAGGTTTTGTTAAGAGTCTCTTACCATTTTCTTAATCATGATTATCTTTGGTCCAAGAGTTGGCGTAAGAAAGAACAGTTGAGCAAATCGAGCAAAATACAAGATGAAGGAGAAAGAGTACAACCATCGAGCTGCTTCAAATGCATCATTTGTCACGCTGAATCTTATCACTATGGCAAAAATAGCTAAGATTCCTGCCCAGAGATCTACAATATTCCAACTTCCTCGCGACCAGTTTTTTATTTTCAGCAGCCCGTATTTCCTAAATCCCATGTGGTTTCCTACATGTATCTAAAATGAATATAATTAAAGCTTGATACAAAAACAATAAACAAATTCCACTTTACAACAAAATATAGGATTCAGCTCAAAAATTAGCTTTACTAATTTTGTAGAGTATGATGGGAAATTTTTAATACGAAACCTGCTCTGCTGCCATACATTAGCAAATATGTGAGCTTTAATAGCTCTAGGCTGGTTGACTCAAAACTATGAGTTTAATAGCCTGGAATAGACCAGTCCTGCACTTTGATACATGAAATCGTTTCAACCAAATGAAATATATATTTCAAATACACATAAAGTAATAATAAACTGGGTTTAGACAAAAACATCTCAAATTCAGCCCTGCTTAGATCTCACATAGCCGTTTATACAAAAAATGAGAAACTTACACGGCAACGAAAGTTTATATCAATTACAACGCATGAAAAATGGAGCTAATTACTGACGGCTAAGCTAATTAATTTCGATTGAAAAACAAATTTCAATAGTCGTTATCAACCTTACATAGCTATGAATTCCGTGCTTAGAATTGTTTTTCAGCTTTTTGGTTCATTCGATCTCACGCCATGACAAGTTTCTCGTCATCATAGAAACGTACTGCATGCACTCTCAAAACCTTGGTTTCCATAGTTACTATATACAGTGCCCTTTCTAGTTTACTCTAAATTCTTGAATTTTGTTTGGGTGACTAAAATCTTAAGGTGTTGAATTGATTGGTATTCGTCATACTGGCCAACAAATAGACAGGTACCATGCCATTTTTTGTTTGATTTCTCTTTCGGGTAGGCTGTGATTTCTATCAAGGTGATCGTATACTAGGAGGAGGCTCTCTAAAGGGCAGCAAGCAAATGAGAAAAGGAGGGGTAGGAAATTTGGCTTTTGATGATGCAATGCTATTAATCATCTCTGTATATCATCGATTACTAGACTTGCTTGACAATTTCTTGATAATCAATTTTATATGCGGCTAAATTAAAGCAATAGTGACATACAACTTGCGATAAAACATTTCAGTACAAGTGCTATAATATTTAACAATGAAATAGCTGCACTCTTTCGCACTGTTTATCTCAATAAGTGGTTACTTAGCAACAAGCTGAACAGTCAGCTTCAAACTGCACCAAAGTTGAAAAGTTATATGGATGCGTGAGATTTGTCCAACTGCTTTAATTCTCAGCTGTATCTCAATCATATAGTTTTTGCAGAACAAAAAGCAGCAATTGAATTTTGTCTAAAACTCAAAAATACAGCATCAGAAATGGGTCAGAAACACATGAAATGATGCAGAGAGTTCATGGCGTGCTAGCTATAAACTGTTTCAAAACATGGAAATGGTTTAAGAAGCATAAGGAAGGTAGAGAATCAGCAGAAAATGACCACCGCTCAGGAAGTCTCAAAATCTCAAAAACTGAGAAAAAAAACATTCAAATGGCGACGAAGAATATCTGCCAAACCGAGCGTTGCTTGTTAAAAAGATAGCTGGTGGTGTTGGAAAACCCTTGTTACAGTCCAAAACATTCCAACTAAAGAATTTAGACTGAAAGGAGTCAGTGCAAAACTCATTCTCTAATTGTTGCTAAACAGGCAATGGAAGACCCGCTTTCAGATCTGTACCAACTTGCCAGAGAGCTATGAGCCAACCCAAAGCTTTTACCAAAAGACATCAAGGTAGTTGGGCCTATGGTTATAACATTGAAAATACAAAACAACAACGCTCACAGTAGAAGCACCGACATTCCTGCAACCCAAAAACGCAGAAGTGAGCGGGTCAAAAATGAAGACAATGCGACTGTTTTTTTTTTACTGTAGAGGCATTGCACACTAGGAAAATACTCCTTCTGGTTATTACCTAGAAGTGTTGCAAAACTGAGAGGAAGGATGCTCTCGAATACCCTACGTGTAGGGATTAACGATGGGATTAAATGACACCATTTGGAAACCTTATCATTGAGTGCCAAAAAACATGGTGGCTATGGGTGATAGTAGTAATATATGAGCAGATCTCCCTACCAAGTGTTTTTTTGTGGATTTGATCTTGGAGTTGAGACAATGGGTTACGGCGTTGGATGAATTCGCCGAGTTTATATTGTATTTTACTTGAGGGGTACTTGAGTGGCATTTGAGTGGCATTTGAGTGGCATTTGAGTTTTGATTAGTTTTTTACTTAATTTGAACTTATATGGCATATAGATTTTGAATGTATGGCATTCAAGTTTTGATAACTTTTTTACATAACTCGAACTAGTATGGTATCTTGAGAGAGAGGGGAGAGGAGAGAGGAGAGATGGGAGATGAGAGAGGAGAGAGATTTTTTAGTTTTCTATACATTCATATATATATATATATGGTTAGTTATGTACATATTTATGGCTATATTTATATCTACATAGAGAGAGGAGATATATCTACATTGAACAAATATATTGATCAAAAATGAAAATTATATGATTATATACCTGATTACATAATAAGTAGGGAGTAACTGTATACATAATTATAACTCATAGGGTATCTAGATTTTGAATGTAAGGCATTTAAGGTTTGATAATTTTCTGTAATTCCGACTCATATGATATCTTGAGAGAGAGGAGATATATCTACATTGAATAAATACAGTGATTAAAAATGAAAGAATATGTGAATATATACATTTATTATATAATAAGTAGGGGAAATCTCATATAATATAGCTAGAGTCAGTAAATACTAAGTAATAACAATTAATACATAGTCTTTTTTTCATTTCATTCAATTTTCATAAATTTTTTGCAAAAAGAAATCATTCTCTAAATGGTTAAATTTCATCTAATTGTACAAATTTACAAAAAAGGAGAATGTGATAAAATAGATATCATAATAGAGTGTAATAAGTTGAATATATAGAGTTAAAGTCTATAAAAACTTTTTAATTTGTAAAGTATTTGATGACTTTACAAGAAATATCATCACATTCAGGTTCAATGATGATGAGAAGATTTTCTTCAAGCTTAAGTTTACTATTTTCCGATATAGACAGAGAAAGTTTTGAAAAACCCTCCAAATCATTATAAATAAAAACTCTATAAATCGACGGTGTTGAATTTGTAATTGATACTGAATTGTTTTCGCATATGATGTATCTATCACACACACAATCAGAATTGTATATAG
This sequence comes from Cryptosula pallasiana, assembly GCA_945261195.1. Classification (NCBI taxonomy): domain Eukaryota; kingdom Metazoa; phylum Bryozoa; class Gymnolaemata; order Cheilostomatida; family Cryptosulidae; genus Cryptosula; species Cryptosula pallasiana. The sequence goes on from OX183135.1 coordinate 40,465,607, forward strand.
TAGAGTTTGTAGGGCTTGGTTGTTCCAAAATTAAATCGACTAAACCCAGAGCTTGTGGAAGAGATGGAATTGATGGTGATAAAGCCGGAACTACTGGCTTGTTTGTAGTGGTTGTCACCGGGGTTGTTGTCGTCGTTGTCTGTGGAGTTGTGGTGATTGTTGTTGTTGTTGGAGTTGTTCTTCGAGTCGTAGTTAGTAATCCTTCATCGTATAAACGAATGTAATTTAAAGCTTCGTCGGTTTTGCAAACAAAGTAGTGTTGAGGCCACATATCACGAGTGTCACAGCTTCTACGTAGGTGAGTAGGTTCCATGAAACATGTGAGTCTACGCATATGATATTTTAAGTTTTTTCTTAAAATACGAGTTACTGAATCAACCGCTTCCATATTAAGAATTCCCCGAAAACATCCAGACGCTCTATGAGATAAAGTGAATGGTGTAAACTCGGTTACAAGGCAATAACCACTTAGGATTGGGAATAATAGGAGATAGATGCAATATCTCATTTTTTTTTATTCAGAGAGAGAGACTTTTAACCTAGTTTATGCTTTCATCATCTAGAGTTAACTGTCTTGCATTTCGGTGGTCTTTGGTTAATATGCTTCAACTAAAGCTCTATATTTATAACCTTGGGATTGCATTTGTCTTTGGTATCTCCTTGACATGTGATACTGATGATAATCTTGTTTTGAACAGACTTCAAACTTTCAAAACTCGAAAATGACAAATTTACACCTTCAATACCATTGATGTTAGTGATGATAGTAGCTATTTTCGACTCCTTGTTGGTCAAACGATTGCATTCCACACATGCAAAGTTGGTTGTCTCAAACTCTTCTGTTGGTGGACAAATCAAACGTGAGGTGTTGTATTCAAATACACATAATTCATCATTCCAAAATAGTTTTGTATTTTGAGTAAGACCTTCCGTATTATTTTTAACCCCTATTGCGCATTCCTCCTGATTCAGAGTGTATTTTGTTGGTGTATCACAAGACACAGAATCTGTAGAAGTTATTTCCTTGCAGATCCAAGAAGCGCTTGGAGGGATGAAAAAACCACAATATAATAAGTCGGGAGGGTAGAGTCGCACACAGTTTTTTCCATTTTCATCTTTATATCGTATAGTCCTTTTGAAAGGTGAAAAAAACAAGACATCATTTTTATCCATAGCTCCGGCTATACAATCATCAATTTCGTTGGTATAGAATACTCCACTAACATTGGGAAATGTTAGTGCCAGTAGCAAGATAAATACGCAGCTCATTTTTTTAAATGTTTTCGCTTTCAGTGTTGAAAGTTGAATACTTTCTTTCTTGATGTTTTTTTCTATTTATATGTAAGAGGCTAGCGGCTTGTTCAGCTCTCTCAACCGATTTTGAAGATGTGAAACAATCTCATCAAAGTGGTTACCAAAATGTAAGTATGGTTCCAATCGAGATTGAGACAAAAGAACATGTGTTTCTGTCCAGCGAAATGAAGTCAAACCTCTTAAATTCGAAATATCTATCAAATCACCCAGTTCAGCATCTTTCAAACATTGCTTTATATCAATCAGTTCGATCGCTCTTTTGAGATCTTCAAAATCTATCAACTTGTCTTGCGGACAGCATACTTTTGGATCAAAGCTCCTAGAACAGTTTAAGCATTCGAGAGGATTTGCTCTTGAAATACAATTACAGCTCAAAAGCATGCTTTGTATTGATTTACGAACTAGATTGAATCCTAACACAAAATAAAATACTTCTTCGGTGATGAGTTGAACAAGAAGAGGATTCGAACGCTCTAAAGGAATGTGTTCAAAATGACTCCTTATGAACTTAGGAACAAAATCAGCCAATGTACCAATTGACTTGAATCCTTGAGTTTTTCCACTCATGTTTCTGCTGTAGTTCAGAGATAAATGAAGCAACATTTTTTGTAGCAGTTCTTTTATGAGTCTTCAGATATATTTGTCGAATCAATAGTTATTATCGGGTTGACTGAGTCTTCTTTTTCATCAAGAGTGTAAGCGTATGGATATCCTTCTGCTATCGCAAGTAATTTATCCTTTAGTCGTTGATAAGCCAGTTTGCTCTGGCTAGTAGGTAATAGGTAGGGATTTAATCGTGCTCTCAAATTTGTTAACAAAAAGGGAGACTTCAAATCATCAGTGGAAAGATCCAAAAAAGCATTAATCCATTCATCATGCACCAAAAAACCCATTTTAGCATTTTTCAAAACTTGTCTTCTATCAATCCAGTCGATAGCATCACACAATTCTTTTTTGGTAGGTGTAGCGCCTTCAACCATTTCAGCATATCTTTTACAAGTGATACATTTGTCATCAACGTGTGAACAGTAACAGTTTAGTAGCGATAGATTGGTTGCTTGCTTGTAAAAACTTCCTCCTAGTACACAGTATACACATTCCTCCGTAAAATAAATCCTCAACATTTCATCAGAAACCTCAGCCAAAAAAGTCTTAGGACCTATAGCATCGGAAGCTTCTTGGTGAGCAAAGTCTTCAACACGTAGCATATTTGTTGTTATTCCGTTAAATTACAAAACGCGAATGATACGTTTTCAAATTGAAACATCTATTTAATCATTCATTACTTTTTCTTTTTTTTGAGGTTAATTGTTATGCTAGCTCATGTAGATCTTCATAAATGCTTTAATTTCAACCTGACAACCATCGATTGGGCAAGGTTTTACTTCTGATGAGCATTCAGTAAGCGCTTTTTCCTTACACTCACTACAGTAAATGAGATGACCACACGGAAGAGAGATATGATTTGCAATTACTTTTTTTTCATGCGTCTCAGACACACATTGAGCGAGTTTGCTTTGCTTAGTCTGATCTTTATCTTTTTTTAACGAATCAATTGATTTAGCATCATTTTTTAACAGCGAATCTTTATCTTTTTTTAACGAATCAATTGATTTAGCATCATTTTTTAACAGTGTTGACGAATTCTCAACAGTTGTAAAATCATTTTCAAAAATATGTAAGGCTTCAATCATAAAACCTATTCGCTCAAAAGGTTTTCCATTTAACACTAAAACTTGTTCGATATCGTTTTGACTGTATCCTAGTTTTTTGCAAATAAGTTTCATTTCTTCGGTGTCATTGTTGCGCGTTATTTGTTTTAATTTTTCTCGATATTTTTCAACCCGTCGCTTACACCTTTTGCCTTTTTCCGTTCGCATGTAAACATCCTCAACATACTCTTCACCTTTACTCCCGAGTAAAAAATAACAGTCTGGGAACCATCGACAGTGTTCCTCCCATGGTAGATCACTCTCTTTCCATTCTTTAAGTTCACCTGAGCAAAAGAAGCATTTCACACTATCCCCGAACTTAGTATAGTAGAAACCTGCATTGGAAAGGAGTTTCATGGAGACTTTACCCTTCCATTGTTTGAAACTGTCTTCTCTAGATGTTTCAGTAGCAAAACGTGGTGTATCAGCACGATCAATTGATATACCTAGAGGTAATACTTCTGCAGTTAAATCTCCTCTTCTGATCTTTTGTTCTTCCATCGTATAACTTTTGACAATTGAGATGTTTTTCATTTCATCCGCAAGTAGTTTCCTAGGTCTATACGGACGATTGTGAGTGTTAAATCCTCTAACAAATCGACAAAACGGAAAACTTTTAGCGTGTTCTTTCATCGGATGTTCATCTTCATCCTTCCAGTTTAGTAATACCCCTTGGCAAAAAACACATCGAACAGCGTTGTCTTTTTCAAGGTTATAGAAACCAGCTGCAGCCATGTTTTCACCACAATGTTTACCTACTCGTCTCCAATTTGTAAGAAATGATTTTCTTCGATAACTTTCATCAAGCATTAAAGCCTCTCTTTCATAAAAAGAGAGTTCATTGTAAATGAACTTGAAAAAGTCCGATGGGGAAAGTTGCGCAATAGTTTTTTGTAATTTTAATGACAAAAGACTACAGTGATTATCCGGATAAGTTGCGACGACATAAGTTATTGCAGTGGTATCAGGAAAAGTTCGTTGTAAAAACAACGATGAAGTAACGAGTAAACTATCATCTATCCATTCAGCGCAGTCTTTAGTATTTTCAAAACAATTTCGAGTTTTTTGCATTTCTCTTTTTTCATTATAAATAGTGTTTGCTACATATCTGTTGTTTGTTACTCGACACATTATTTATATATAATATAAGTAGTAGCTTCAGTTATTACTCAAGTTGAAGTTTTGTTGGAAAGTTCTTTTCCTTTGATCTAGTTCGTTGTTATTCTAAAAAAAATGATAATGCTTTATAGCAAAAAAATTAAAAAAAGACTAAGGTTTCAATTTTTTTTCAATATACTTGAATTGATTACTATTATAATAGAACGTAAATACTTACATCAGAAATGAAGACTTGTCTTTTTCTTTTGAATTAAAATGAATGATATTCCTAGTAGTTTGAACTTGAGAGCTGCTTTCTATAAAATTCGGATGAAGAAGGAGTACATTTTTCATTTTGAAGTCCTGAAATAATAAGAATAAACATAATTAAAACGTACATACAACATTTTTTTGATATCTTAAATAGTGAATAATCTTGTTTTTTATTCAGAAAATGTCTTCACGCTTAAATCGATTACAATTAAAACAAAATATAAATACTTACATGAAGACTTGTTTTTCTTTAATGAATTATATACATAGTTGTTTGAACTTCATCTGTTTCCTATGTTACTCAAATGATGAAGAAGGAGGGTTGTAGTAGATGATGATGTAGTAGATCTTCTTCCTTCAGTTAGTTTGAACTTGAGAGCTGCTTTCTATAAAATTCGGATGAAGAAGGAGTACTTTTTTCATTTTGAAGCCCTGAAATAATAAGAATAACCATAATTAAACCTTACATACAACATTTTTTGATATCTTAAATAGTGAATAATCTTGTTTTTTGTTCAGAAAATGTCTTCACGCTTAAATTGATTACAATTAAAACGAAATATAAATACTTACATCATAAATGAAGACTTGTTGTTCTTTGAATTAGATGAATTATATACATAGTTGTTTGAACTTCAGCTGTTTCCTATGTAACTCAAATGATGAAGAAGGAGGGTTGTAGTAGATGATGATGTAGTAGATCTTCTTCCTTCAGTTACTAACGATGAAGTGAATGCTTTCTGTATGAAAACAGTGCTTCTTATATAGCTTAAGTTGCACTGCTATGAATCAGCATTATTTTCACATGAATGGAAACCGTTGCTTTCGCGGGAATAACAAAATTATTTTCACGCGAATACAAACCAATGCTTTCGCGGGAATTAATATTTTATTTTCACGCGAATGGAAACCGTTGCTTTCGCGGGAATAAATATTTTATTTTCACGCGAATACAAACCAATGTTTTCGCGGGAATAGATAATTTATTTTCACGCGAATGGAAAGTGTTGCTTTCGCGGGAATAAACATTTTTTTTTCACGCGAATACAAAGCAATGCTTTCGCGGGAATCAATATTTTATTTTCACGCGAATGGGAACCGATGCTTTCGCGGGAATAAATAATTTATTTTCACGCGAATATAAACCGTTGCTTTCGCGGGAATAAGATTTTTATTTTCACGCGAATACAAAGCAATGCTTTCGCGGGAATAAATATTTTATTTTCACGCGAATACAAACCAATGTTTTCGCGAGAATAAATAATTTATTTTCACGCGAATAGAAACCGTTGCTTTCGCGGGAATAAAAATTTTATTTTCACGCGAATACAAAGCAATGCTTTCGCGGGAATAAATATTTTATTTTCACGCGAATACAAACCAATGTTTTCGCGGGAATAAATAATTTATTTTCGCACGGATGGAAACCCTTGCTTTCGCGGGAATAGAAATTTCATTTTCCCGCGAATACAAACCAAAGCTTTCGCGGGAATCAAAACTTTATTTTCACGCGAATGGAAACCGTTGCTTTCGCGGGAATCAATACTTTATTTTCACGCGAATGGAAACCGTTGCTTTCGCGGGAATAAATATTTTATTTTCACGCGAATACAAACCAATGTTTTCGCGGGAATAAATAATTTATTTTCACACGGATAGAAACCGTTGTTTTCGCGGGAATAGAAATTTTATTTTCCCGCGAATACAAACCAAAGCTTTCGCGGGAATTAATACTTCATTTTCACGCGAATGGAAACCGTTGCTTTCGCGGGAATAAATATTTTATTTTCACGCGAATACAAACCAAAGCTTTCGCGGGAATCAATACTTCATTTTCACGCGAATGGAAACCGTTGCTTTCGCGGGAATAAATATTTTATTTTCACGCGAATACAAACCAATGTTTTCGCGGGAATAAATAGTTTATTTTCACGCGAATGGAAACCGTTGCTTTCGCGGGAATAAATATTTTATTTTCACGCGAATACAAACCAATGTTTTCGCGGGAATAAATAGTTTATTTTCACGCGAATAGAAACCATTGCTTTCGCGGGAGTAAAAAAATAATTTTCACGCGAATAAAAACCAAAGCTTTCGCGGGAATATCGCGTGAAAAAACTGCTGAGTCATAGATATATTATAAAGGTTTCATAGGGTTAATTAGTACAGCTTTAGCTATTTAAGAACCAGTGTTTTCACACAGAAAGCATCCAGTTCTACAATAGCTAGCAAGGAAGCAACATCTACACACCAACTACTACATTTACTTGAAACTCAATAAGGTGAGAATCACTAAATAATTCTTTAACATATACTGATAAAAAACTTCAACTAGTTTTGCTATAATACTTCAGAAAGTTAATTTTATGTTTTAATATTTTGTTCTTATTAATAAAAGATCAAATAGTTTCACCATAACACATCAGAAAAATTATTATGGTTTTGATTATGTGTTTATTTTATAAATATCTAGTTAGTTTATTCTTTTCAAAATATTTTTCAAATTCCAGCCATTTGTTACATATTTTTTACTCTCTTTTCAGTTCCAACTTCCGACTGAACGCTCTGAATATGAATGAAGACCGTAATACCTCATTTCTCTCAACATTCGAACCATACTCTGATGATAAAGAAAATATCCCTCCTGATTCACATCTAATAAGAAGGAAACTGAATACAATTCGACCAAAGCCATGGGATTCGGATAGAAATAAAACGATTGACTATACTTGGACTTTGAAAGCGCCATCTCCTTCTCATCTTTCCTGCTTGTCAAAAAATGCTGCTAGTTTGCTCAATTCTTGCGATACCAATGACAGAGTAATGATTGGAAGGTTTCAACCACTTCACTTAAATCAAACGCCATCACTTCTCGAGATAGTCTCCATCGAACAACCAACTGAGGATGTATATAAAAACTTATGCATTATCCGCTACAATATCGAAACATTTGGCAACAGACGACAAGTGAGGTCTATGGTGAGAAATGAGGATTACAACAAATTAGCTCCAACACAACCGGATGTTCCAAAACTGGTGGTTTTTATGGGATTCGATTCAGACAAGCATCCAATCTTTCACCCTATCAACTTCCCATCCAATATTTCCCTTGAGGAAGCTAAACAGCTAAGTAGATTAATAAAAAAAAAAAAACCTACTCAGTTGATCAGTATGGTTCGTATCGCAACGCTCTCGCAATTTGCTGTTGGAAGTGTAATCAGTTTTGAATCTCCTCAAATATCAACTCAGTTAACATTACCTAATGGAGATGTGGTGATGAACGCGCTACTGGTAAACTACAGATGTTTGCAATATGACGGTTTGATGATGGGAGTTCTATATATACCTGAAAAACACGCTAGCAACATCAAACAAATTGGAACAGGAGTCATACTTGTAAGAAATCGTGAAGTTAGTAGATTTGGTTATCATCGACATGATATAATCACATTCACAGCATTACAAGCGATAGAAACGGCTCAAAACCTATCCAACAAACTTGATGATTCCAACCAGATGAAGTACTTTACTACAGATGAGGTTGTTGAGAACAAGGTCTTAGTGCTTTCAATGGGAGTGGGAAACACATCTTCTACATCTTTGAGAGAACCAGCGCCCCCTGGTGAAAACTATATTCAAAAAGAGCATGTCAGACAAGACAACATAGTGAGTATTTTTTATTCAATGTAAACTAACTGATATAAGTAATACTTCCAATTAGATAATATTTATATATAAAGCAATTATTTTTTGTTTTGCTTTAGATAGAAGAGAGAGAATCAAAAACACTTGATGAAAATTATGCTCAAGAAAAAACAAACTGAACAATATAACTTGGTGAGTTACTTCCCTTTACTATATAATGTTAACTAACCAATGTAAAAAGAACTATAATTCAAATTTATGTAATTATTTTACATTTTTGTTTAATCATCCTATACTAATACATAACTTTTGATTTTAGTTCATTATGGAATCAAAAGTACATAGAACAGAAGTCTTCCTTCCTAGTTATAACATCAGTACAACAATGACAACATTGTAAAGAAAAAGACTATCAACCATTGATTGTCATTACAAGTTGTAGTGCTTTGAATTACTTAGTATTTACTAACTCTAGCTATATTATACAAGAATATTTTGCTACTTATTATGTAATAAATGTATATAATCATATATTGATTCAATGTAGTCTCCTCATTCTTCTCTTCTCTCTCAAAATATCATATGAGTTCGAGTTATGTAAAAAAATTATCAAAACTTGAATGTCATGCATTCAAAATGTATATGCCATAAGTTCAAATTAAGTAAAAAAATAATCAAAACTCAAATGCCACTTAAATACCACTCAAATGCCACTCAAGTACCCCTCATTATGTAATCAGGTATATAAACATATAATTTTCATTTTTGATCAATATATTTGTTCAATGTAGATATATCTCCTCTCTCTATGTAGATATAAATATATCCATAAATATGTACATAACTAACCATATATACATGAATGTATAGAAAACTAAAAAATCTCTCTCCTCTCTCTCCTCTCTCATCTCCCATCTCTCCTCTCTCCTCTCTCCTCTCCCCTCTCTCTCAAGATACCATATGAGTTCGAGTTATGTAAAAAAGTTATCAAAACTTGAATGCCACACATTCAAAATCTATATGCCATATAAGTTCAAATTAAGTAAAAAACTAATCAAAACTCAAATGCCACTTAAATGCCATTCAAATGCCACTCAAATACCCCTCAAGTAAAATACAATATAAACTCGGCGAATTCATCCAACGCCGTAACCCATTGTCTCAACTCCAAGATCAGAACCACAAAAAAACACTTGGTAGGGAGATCTGCTCATATATTACTACTGGTGATTTAAGCTCTACAATACAAAGTGACAAGTGAGGTTGGTAACATCATTAGGACATAGAATTGTCTTTCCCTAGCCAGCAGTTTCATTGAGCCAACTAACTATCACTGTGTTCTCCTCGTTTTAAATTGTGACAATACACTACGGAGTACATGAAAAAATTGAACAAACGATAATATCGTCGTTATTAATCTCTGTATGTAAAGAAACTAAAACGGGTTCGCTTTAGGTATAGATTTTCTATAGAATTTGTTTTAAATAAGTATTTCTATAATTTGAAGCACAAACGAACTTCTGTTATACGAGACTTATCGATGAGCCCTCAATGACTGTTCAGCAACTACCCTACAAAAAGGGTATCCGAAAGCACTCAAAAGGACAACAAATAGGGCAGACAACTCATTCCTGCTCAGCCATGACAATATGCCACCTTACAATATCCACAGTGTGAGGTCATCTGTGCCACAAAATAGCATCACTGTCGACATCAATACCTACCCTATTCATCAGATATAGCCTCCTGTGACTACTTTTTTCATTCCAAAAACATTTTTATATCCAGAAGAAACAACTCCTACAAGAAGTCTTCCAGAGCTTATAACGAAGCTCCATAGATGTTGGAAACATTAGGTAGGCTTACAAAGAATGTATTTTGCAAGAAATAATTTTCTTAGAACTAATGTTTGAAAATGCTTGAAATTAAGCTCCAGTTTTAGTACTTTATGATCAGATCTTCCATATGTATATACCGATGGAACGATTACCTGCTCCGCAATAGTAACTGATTGTCTATAACTCTTGTACACTTTCAAAGACATGTCAAAGGTTAATGACGGTGTAAAAGGTCAATTATGTGTCTGAACAAAGATCAAACACAGTTCTACAAACTAAAATCTCTATAATCACTCCCTATTCTACATACTGATTTATTGAGCTTGGCAAAATATTAACAGCCCTCATTATAGTTGGTGGAATTAGGCCTCTAACAGCTCGGGTATCAAATATAATCATTAAAACATTTATTATACCTGTCGGCACTCTTCCACAAACAAAGCCAGTAAGTAGCCGTACACTGCAAGCTCTAGACATCCAACTCGCCAATCTGGACAGCAGACATAGCAAGTATTTGTGATACTCGTGTTGTTACATTGAGTGGCATTGGCTGTATCATTGGACCATGAAGTTGTGTTGTTTGTTTCGGTTGAGGGAGAAGGTTCAAACGGCTTGAGCTCAATCATCAGAAAAACAGCGTAAACCACCAGGAACACCACAAACGCCATCTGTGACAAAAATTCATACAAATCTCTCATTTGTCTTCTACTTCTTTGCAAAAAATTGAACTGAAATGAAAGGGTTTGAGAAAGATTTTGCCAATGAAAGACTAAATAAAACTTTGAGCCTTACAGTGTGATGAATGCATTTAACCATTGGAGAGTTCCATGCTTTGCAAATCGTTGGGACCCCACAACATTCTTTTGTTTTTGGTTCTCTCTCATCTTGATCAGAGTGCAGGAGACAGACAAACATCGGGCACAATGCGAACAAGAAAACCTACAAAAGAGTATCAGGCTATGAAACAGGTTGCGTTATATTTGTAACAACATAAATAGTACTGGCAAAGTAGACAATCAGAGTAAACAGTTTTAATGAGTTAGTTTGTTTTGTTTAGTGGCAAAGAGAAGAAAATTTGAGCAACTAAGAACAAAAGTTTCATTGACAACTCGTTTAACTGAATGATACTACTATTTATTCCACTGATTTTACTGACATACTGTTTTACAACATTATTAGCTGATTATTGATTATTTTTGACCTACCCCAATAAAGGTAGTTGGTGCAAACAGTAAAGATAACATTAAATAAAATGTTCTATTTGAGGCAAAACTCTCTGCAAAATTACAGACATATGTACATAATTGAAAGACGTGTCGAACTTGATTACGAGAAAAAATTTTTCATAGCAGTTTAAGGTAAGTAACAAAATGCCAAAAAAGTTATGCAGCTCTAATAGAAACGTAAAAATAAGTAGTACGCTAAATTAAAAAAAGAACTAAAAGAGTACTAGGTGAGACAAACAAAAATAAAGAAATTTAAATCACTGGTAAACAGCAGAGGGAGAGAGAGAAGACAGATAGAAAAGAGAGAAAAAATTGAGAAGAGGAGTAATAATACGGATGGGTCAATGCCAATGAATAATTACATGCAAAGACCGAGCTCTAATATAATTGATAATTTACATGCTTACTTCAAGATGGCGTACTCATAATTGGCATAAAGTTACTAAAGACAAAAGCGTAAAACGAATTTTGCCTTTTCCAAAAAGAATTTGAAACTTTATAGCCATTATGATTTTTTCTGTTTGATGTGAAAAATATTAATGGGCAATGCTATGGATCCATTCCTCTGCTTCTCATTTCTTGTTGAAATTGCAGACACACACCCTTAGTCGACAAGTCAGTTAAGTTTGTGGAGAAAGGGATTTGTTACCCATGTAATGATTCCCATAGTTGCAATAACCAACTGTATAGCATGTAGAAAATTCCCTTGCTAGTTGAGTAGCCGCACTGGATAACCCAGGAGGGTGTGTGCCATATTCCATTAGAGCAAGAACAATATATCTAAATAAGCTTGTACGTTTGGACAAAGAAAATTAATTAAAACATAGATTATTCATACAAGCTGATGAATTATTCAATACCTTTATAATACACCTGCATATTCTCAGCCAATTACTGTACACTTGTTTGAACTCATTAATTTGTATATATTGAACACAAATACAGTGTCTTGTACTTATGTATATTCAGAACTTGTCAGTTTTAGTCTCACTTGATTTCAGAGTTGTGCGTACCCTGGGAATAGAGAAGATATGTACCACCCCTATCACCCACAGGCCCACACGATTGTTGAGACACTCAATCGTGTTGGCCAGTGGGTGACTCTCTCTGGTCCCTGCTGATCAAGCACAGTCCCAGTTAATGGGACCTGCTCCTTCCTCAATTAATGAGGGCCTTCAGAAACATCCCTTTTTCTATTACCAAGGTAGTAGCTAATCTAATCTGGTAAACTCAGTTATCTGCTCAGCATCATGTAATTGACCGAGTTTACCAGATTAGATTAGCTACTACCTTCCACTCGACTGCTTTCATGCCCTTGGTTGAGTATGCATGGATCTTCAACCTTAGGCTAGAGACGCTGAAAAAGCACCAGTGGGAGGTCCAAATGGATGTAGGATAAGACCCCTGTTTGTTTGCTGTTAAGGACCAGGTGTCATGAGAGAAAAATCCCAACCCCTAAGCTAAGTACCTTAATTTTTTTGCGGTGGAAGAAGGATGTAACAATCATAGTGACATCATCAGCCTGCACGGAAGATGATCAGTAAAGAATGAAAATGGTTGGAAACTTAATAAAACCTTTATAGACTCCGAAGAACATGTACCCGCAGCAGTTGACCCAAGGCAGCTTCATGACATGCAAGGTACATGTGCTAGGGTAGAACCCTTAACCCTTCCTCTTTGTTCCCTTCCATTCCTACCCCTTCCCCTCCAGTGAAACTAAAGAAAACCAGTCCAAAGATGCTGTCAAATATGACAACCTTCCTGAGTTACCCCCTCTCCCACTTGCCCAGCCGATGGCCACGACAAAGTTTTGATCAATCCATTTGTTATGGGCAATCACTATGCCATCAGGTAGCAAAAAAGAGAGAAGATAAGCTGCTTATACAGATAATATCTCAAGGTACAACCCTCCATCCTGGGCTTTGCTAGAAAGAGGAGAATCCAGCATATCTACCCCCAGGATCTTTAAAGAGCCTTTATCTTCCTCACTACATCTCCACAGTTTTTATTTTGTCCTCCATTTTTCATGATACATTTCACACCTTTTCAGCGAAAGCATTAGATGCTAAGAGAGCCAGGACCTAGTGCCAATGCTTGCTGCAAACACCTCCCTTCCCTGCATCACCATACTCCTGTATGGGTAAAATTACCTTACTCTCAATTTGTACGAGTTCTGGCAGTCACGAGAGGAACTCCTTTCCAAATTACACGAGTTGTGCTCAAGGAATCAAGTTCCCAGGTGAAACTCTCCCCTTCTTTAACCTGCCACCTTATTCACTCTATTTATCAGCCTATTGGTTAGTGGTAACAGCTTTAGTTTGTATTTGAAGTGGTCTATGTTATGATTTTGTATAGTTGCCACCATTAACAGTATACATTGTAGGACTTTTTTGCTAGTTGAGCAACTGTTCTGGACCATCCAAGAGGGAGTGTGTTGCTTGCTGTCAAAAGAAGAAGATAAGATAGTAAGCTGGTGTATCTGGACAAAGAAAATTTTTTATGACAAAGATGGTTCATACAAACTGATGAATTAGAGAAAGCCTTTACAATACACCTGCATATTCTCAACCAATAATGGCACAATTGTTTGAACGTATCTCTTTGCATATATTGGACACTAACACATTAGGCGTGTTCGGCGTGCTCAACGTTTACATTTAATCCTCAACGGCAGTTTTTTGTCGAGGGATTATCAGCCCCTTTGTAGCAAGTTTTTTTCAACGTGCATCAACGCTCATTTTTGCGTTTGTCAACGAGTTTACAGCGCACGTTGGCCAGCGAACACCTATAACAGTCAACGCGTTGGTTTTCTAAAGGAGTCGTCTTCTCACTAATTACGGCACTGTACCCTTTTGCGGCATTATAACAACAACGTGTTATCAAAAGTTATGATCTTTTTTCTTGTTTTTAATGGATGTATTATTACTTATCATTAATGTCATAAATTATTATTTTTAGTACTGTCATTATTATTAGTTCTATCACTATTGCCAATAATAATAATAATATTTTAACTTTCATTCATTCCATTTTTTATTATTTTTATCTGATAAAATATATTATTTTTTAACAGTGAATAATCAGCACACCATTATTAATTATTATTAATTAATAATGTATGTTTTTGCTTGTTGCTGTCATTATTATTCATCATTGTTATTATTATTCTTATCACCATCAATAACAATACAATTTGTACTTGGTGGTTTGCTAAGTTTTAATAACACTTTGTATAAATAGCAGATGATGCAGTTGTTGTTAGGGCAACAAAAATCTCGTAATGAACAGCTACTTTTAAACCCAAGAATTTAGGCTAAAAAACTTATGATTGCGGGCCTATATTTATCACTGAAGACACAAAAAAAGGGGAGAACTCTTGCAAAATTTTGTAAATTGTACGCACTCGCCTACTCTTAGAAGTTATCGTTCGAGGGATAAACGCGTTGATCAAACGTTCTCAAACCACCGCGTTGAGACACCGAACACGCCTATTGTGTTGTACTTATGTGCATTCAGAATTTGTCAAGCATTTGTACAACATAGTGCGACGTTGTGCATTGTGTTTTTTATTTTGACTTTGAACTCTAGCTTTTATAGACAAACATGTTTGTGTATAATTTCAACAAACTCTCTTGTTTGCCTGGCCGGTGCCTTTCTAATACTAGCAGTATAGAATCTGACCCAGGTTCCTTTCAGCTATAATAACAGGTGCATCTAGTTCATAGAAAAGTGGAAACTTCACTAATCGTGAGTATTCTACCCCTCTCCAGAGGGGACAGTGTGACAGCGACAATTAGTGATCATGTACAGCCAAATCAGTTGGCAAACACAGAGCCCATGGCTCAGACAAACTACACGGATTGTTAGCTTGAATAATGTCTTTATTCATAGATACCAATTCCTAGTGTGGCAATCCTTCAGGGTGGTTGGAAGTACAAGAATGAATGCAATGAGTATGAACAAAATCATCCTTAATATAGGCAGGCTGGCAGAACGTAATTATCGTAATACAAATAGGCATTTAGTGACAGGAAGTAATTGAATCAATGGCATGCAGAATATAAATAGAATGCCCCATACAGTCTTTTGAAGTCAGTGTGGGATTGCCATTGGGCAATGGTAACAACATTCTCCTGGTCAATGACCATTCCACTGTACTGGTCGCAACATCTCCTAAATTGCAGAGTTGGGACTTGAGAAGCTACTATTTGCTTGGTTTGACCTTTCAAAAAGCCAGTTGCAAATGCTGAAAGACCTCAGCCAGGCACTGCAAGTGAGTGAAAAGTCAGGAGAAATGACAATAATGGACATCTTTCTCCAACAGGCACCGGAAAATGGCCAGGGCAGAAATAAGGTCAAAAGAGAGCACCTCCCGCTTCAAAAGACTGGATTGGGGGGCACAAGTTGACCATTCACTGGCCCCCTCATAAGCTGGCAGGTCCTCTATGGCACCTGCCAGTATTCTCTGTCTAGGTCTAATGCGCTGAGGTACTTGCTTCCCTATAGAGCATCAAGGTTCTCATTAATGTGGGAATAAGGTGAGCATGCTGAGGAGTGACAGCTTTTGTAGTCTGTCTAAAACCACCTAGCTTTATAATTCTTCCTCTTCCTTTTGGAACCTGCATCAGTGGGGCCCCAAAAGATTGGGTCTGCATTGATCTAGAAGTTGTTTAAACAACGTCCTCACCAATATGTATGTAAAATCATTTTGATTGTTGATTATCGCTGTTCACAAAACGTCGAATAATCAGTTCAATTAATTATGTCCTACTTTCACTTGGACAAATGCAATAACATAACATCTTTTATAATCTAGTTATCCTAATTTATTATTTAATATGACAGTGCTGAGAGCTGCATGTTTTGTAATTTCATGCAATGAGGGTTTGGAAACCTGGCAAAAAATGTAAATAAGCAATGCCTGATAGTGGTTGTACTGTTTTGTATTCAGTGAAACGTTGCCAAAAATCCCCTCAATCAAAAATTGTCTAAAAGAAATAAACAGGCTTTGTAATCAAGATTAAGAAAATCCAAAAAAATCTTGTTTCAAAGCCTTGTGCAGCTATGACAGATGCTGTAAATATAAAAAATACTACATCATATTGCCGCTAGTGCATCCAAGTTTTTACATCATACCTCGCAGAAGCACAAATTCTATTAAAATTACATGTCCAATTGTATGTAGCTACTTACTTTTGACCAATGAACTCTGACAGACATTTCTCCTCTCCAGACTTTGAATGCTGTAGCATGACAGGCAGGTTGCGATATAAACTTCTTCATTCTAGCATCAAAGCCCATTGCTAGAGCATCTACTCCGACCCAATTATTACATGGTCTCTGCAACATTGTTGAGGTCAAATCTCGATCCTTTGACCAGCAGCTTTGCAAAATGTCAACAGCCAGTTGCTCAAACACCCTGTGTAAACAGAATAAACAACAACTTTTGTATGGGCATGTAAGATTTAAAACATCAATTGCTTAAAAACTGGAACAAAAAGTGCTGCTGTTTGTGGGAAAAGCGTTTGGTGAAAACATACAGCAAAGCATCAATAATCCATTTGCCTATCAACTGGACTGCACAAGCTATGGTTCAATTAGAATTTTCAGTATACCACCTGCTGCAGTTTTCATATAATCACCTGCTAAAAAAATATTTTTCAATTTTTCCCCCTAAATCGATTTCAAAATTTCCAAAGTTGAAGTTTTAAGAAACATTTCCGCTCCCAAACATTCTCTGGTAAATAGGGAATGTAACTTGACTATTATTAATGCCATGAAAAGCAAGTTTAGGCTCTGAGGCAAGCAGAAACGTTATCCATTGAGAATTAACATCACAAAATGAAGCAGTTAAACAAATATTCAATAGTTGGAGCTATTGCGCTGGCCCAAAGACAGAATGGCAGACTTTCCAAAAAAATGAAAAAAGCTGGTAACTTTCATTAGTTATTCCTCAAGCCAAGGAAGATGAAGAAAGGGTGTTTGCACTAAATATATCCAGTAGAATGAATAGATCTGAGAAAATAGCTTAAACCAGGCTATGTATCAATTACTAATCACATTTAAAGTATGATGGTCACTAAACCTTTTTGAACTGTTTGGGTAAGTTCACTCAGACTTGTTTACCACTAATCCAGAGGCTCAAAATTCTTTGAACAATGTCTAAAAATTGACTTAAAATTTGAAAGCTTGGTGAAAAGTGTAAGGCAGCACCAAAGATGAAGTGGATTTTGAGAATAACGCTTTCACTACTATCAGCTTTAGAAAAAACAGGAGCTGACCTTTTAGAGTAAAACAGACCTGCCAAAATACCATGTAGACTATTAAAAGATTTGTCATACAATCGTTGTGTAATTCATGGTGTAAAGCATAGCTGAGCTGAGGATATACTTTTCACAGACCTTTCAGATACTTTTATTATCCCTATAAATTTTTTTAGTGTAATAAAAGCACTTCTTTGATAAAAACGATGTGAAAATTTGAAAAATGAAGAATACAAAAACTGTGAAAGTTTAATGAATGTAAAAAGGTAACAAGAGTTTTAGAATGTGAGCCTATAGTAAAGAAATGTGAAAATAAGATGGTATAGGAGTTTTGGAAAAAAAGTTTGAAAATCCTTAAAACTCTTACCAATTTGTTTGAAGTAATTTGTTATGCGAATGTGAGTGATTTTGGTTAGAAAGATGTTTACTAGAAAAAATTTTGTGTAATATGAGTAAAATGTAAAAATGTTGAATAATCTTTTTATGGAAATGTTTGTGGTTTGCTTGTGTGTGAAAAAATGTGTAAAAGTATTTCTTCTGTTATAGATGAATTGCGCAGCGTGCCCCAACCGTAATATTTGTCCGGTTAATACCTGAATGTTATGGTTATTGGAATGTGTTGCGATTGTTGTATTGTAACAGATTTCGTAGTGTGGCCGTTAAATTCCATTACCCTAGTAAACAAATATAGCTAAGCACTAGTGTGTTGTTCACATGCAGTGCATTCTGGGAAGCGCTTGTTTTGTTGATTGCACTGAATTGCAGCAGGCAGCTGAGGAAGAAGATGAGTCAGGTCCTGTACTCTTAGTAGCCGATCCAAGGTCGACTGTGCTCTACATGAACTCTTGTTACTGATAGCTTACAGTAATTTTCCATTACACTATGTATTTGTTTGTTTGAATGTTGGCGGTTACCCAGTCTCTATTGTGCCAGCCTGTGTATGTCATTTGTATTATATTGTGCCAGCTTGTTTTTATCCAATCAAATGCCTGTATTTCAACTGCAATTTCAACTGCATGACTCTCCATAAATAGAGAGACTTTTAGCCCAAGGGGTAGATCTGTTTGTGTGCTTGTGAAGTAGAATGCTCCGGCAAGCTTTTGTGTCTTACAACCAATAAAGTTTTTATAACTTTACCTCCGCATATTAAGTTTGGCAGGTTGCCGGCTTACCTATTTGTTCCCCCGTGTTTGGTGGAAATCAGTGTATAGTGTTTACACTAGTAGTCGAGGACAGGAGCCATAACTACCACTCCAGTAGCGCTGCCGACCCGTTACGGCTGTTACAGTTTGTTACCGCTTATCTTTGTATGTAGTAGGAAAACAGGCTTGCTAAGCTGTTGGAACATTTACACCAGTCAACCGCTCTCTAGCAGTGTTCGGTGAAGGCATTGTACGAGCGTTGCACGGCAAAAACCTTTACAATATTAATGTTCGAAGCTTAGATTGTTTTTATTGAGATTTCGATTCTGGTTGGAATGTGCGGTTTTGTTGTTACAATGATTTTTTTGAGTAAAATTGAATTTAAACACAGGGTGATATATCTCTTTTAATAATTGGTTACAGCTTATATTTGATTGAAACTGACATAACAAGTAGAATATAATTGAAACTTGCACGTGTATTAATTAAAATAGATAATTATTGTCTATTTTTTACTAATATTTATAGATACTGGCTTTTCTACTACATAAAATAAACTTTGATAGTGATACAATGTAAATATGGTTTTAGAACTTTGCTAACTCCTTCAGCTTTATAAACTGTTTTTAATTTTTAAGATAAGAAATCACATCGCAGAAATTATTGTTACATTTAAGAGGGATGATGATGAGAAGGGCTTTTCTTTATATCAGATGGTTGTTTTACAAAAGAGACAGGGTCACTTTGGAAACATCTTCCATGTCGATATAACTGAACTCCGTGAAATGATTTTGAAATCGTCATTTTCCTTGCATATACATTGATTGAACTTGTTGACAATGCTGTAGTCAAATTTATAGTTTTCATTAGTGTTGTGGTGGTTGTTGGAGTCCTAGTGATCAGTGGAGTTGTCGTTATCATTGGAATTGTAACTGGCTTTGCAGTTGTGTTGTGATTAAAGCCGTGGTAGCCATTGGAGTTGTAATTGCCATTTGAATAGTAGATGTCGTTGGAGTTGTTTTAAGAATTTGATAATTTGACTTATTGTTGTGGATTTTCATGTCATACACTCCTGCGCACACTGCTATTACAAAGTCTAGCACCCTATATTAATCGCTAGACAGTGAGAACGGTCGCAGTCAATCATACCGAACTGACCGACCCTGCATCTAAGCTAAGTACCGACCCTGTATCGGACAATACCGACCCTGTATAGGGCAATGCCGACCCTGTATGACACATTACCGACCTTGCAGGGCCGGCAGGAAATGACTCAGCAAAGGCTGAGAACCACAAAGTATTCTAAAGGACTCAGGAAGACGAATCTGGGACATAACCATCCCTAACCTAGATGGAGAGATGATACAAAGGCTGCAGAGGCAGGACAGGAAGTGCTTAGGACACTGATTGGACAATTACCTGATAGCTCCACCTACCTTTGATGGCACCACACTTATTCTAGCCACTTGATTTGCCACCTATTAATATAAGACTGTTCATTGTTTCTTGTGCCTTATTCTCTTGTGATTGGTTATGTTCAATGATTACTTCTTGTGAGATGCCTATAAAAGGCAAAGCCTGTACCATTTATGTTCAGTTATTGTAATGTTTTGTGCCTTTTACTAACTCGCCTTATTCTGAAGGAATAAATGCATACTTACTCGAAAGCACTGAGTAATGTGTCTGAGCCGAGGGCTCCGTTTTGGTTGTAGAGTTGATACTCTATCTAATTTTTCTTCGGTATGCTACCGACCCTGCTGTTGTCGCAGGTAAAACATAACAACTGGTGGCAGCAAGCTACCGACCTCAGTTAGTGGGTTTACAGCCCCAAATCCACTACAGTATAGCAAACAAAATCGCAATCAGTGATTGTTTTAAAGCAGCATCTTCTATCATAAAGTTCTACTACACATGCAATTCTGTAAAAGCTGAGTTTCAAACATTGGTTCAAACAGCACGATACCAAGAGCTCCATGATGAGAGTTCAACTTTGAAGGATATAAAAAAATGGAAACTTCCCATTATGAGTTGCAGTTCTATCAGGAAAGATGAGAATATTAAACTGAGATGATGTTTCATTTGTAGAGTGGATAGTTATTCTTATATGAGATTTAAGAACCTGAAGATAATTGGTTGAAATAACAAATGTAACAGAGTAATATACTCAAATCCTATCTCCATGGGCAAAATGTTGGGGATACAACTGTGTTTACAATTTTATTGGCACGTAATGGTGGTGATAATCTTGCTTTATATTGCCGTCAGATCTTCGTAGCTTGAAAATAACAAATTGAAACCTTCATATCAACGAAATTGTTGATGACCGAGCCTGTTTTGTCAGTAGTAGAAAAATTGCACCTGTTGCAAGCAAGGTCCAGAGCTTTGTACTCTTCTGACATATGAAAGATCAAGGTGGTGAATTGTAGCCGTATACACATAGTTGTTCATTATTGAACACTGTCCCGTGTTTAATTATTTCCTTTGTATCGTTTGTAACTCTCAAGCCACTTTCCACCTCATTTTAGTGTACTTTGGTCGAGCATTGCATGACAGGGTGTTTGATGATTTTGGTTTTTACAAATTCAAAAAGTGTTTGGATGTACGAATGTTCCCAATACAAAGAGTCCAAAGAATAAACTCTTGAGCAAGTATTCCCATTTGCTTTATTATACTTTATACTCTTTTCAAAAAGGTGCAAAATGTAAGATGACACCTCTTTTCATAGGCTTTGATTCCACTATGACAATCATTATGAGCCATAGTGCGTTCGCTTTTGGGTCAGAGTGTAAGTGCTTTGTATGGAGATGGTGCTCATAATTGATTCATCAAGTCAAGTGTCATGGCAGGGGCTCGTTTATGAAAAGTATTACGAACTGTTAGCAGATGAATGACAGCAACTCAATATCACATTGCTAAGCCAGTCAATGGTTATCAAGCAAACTGTAATATCATAAACATTAACTTGCAACGACTTATTAACTATTTAAAGAATAATGAAAAATTTTGGTAATTAGATTACTAAAGGTAATAATTGTTTTCATTATTGGGAAGTCTTTGATCACTGATATTTAACTATCATTATATATTTAAAATAAATTTACGTGCATGAACTCAAAATACTGCTTACACTTTTATTTTACTGTTTTTAGGTAATGCAATGTTTGAAGGAGGGTAGAATCATTTATCTAGTATTGTTTTCTTGTCACTGCTAATAGTGATTTACAATTCGGCATTTCAGCAACTCAGTAGATCGCACAGTTCTTCATTGGTCTCCAACCAAAATCTCATCTGGATATCATGCCAGGCTGCTTTACTACTCGTTTTATTCTGGATGAATAAATGCATAGATAGTCAACAGCACTGAGTTATGCGTCTGAACCGGAGCACCTTACTGGTTGTAGAGTTGGAGCTACTCTTTCACACATATTTCGGTACCATACTGACCTGCTGTAGTCATAGGTTAAATGACAACTGGTGGCAGCTTACCTGTCGGATTGCTACCGACATTAGTCAGTGAGTTTCAGCCCCAAAAATCCACTGCAGTATGTAAACACATATTATAATCTTTATTGCATAAAATGTTTTTTTATGTGTGTTGATTGTTGACTGGTGGTGCTTTATCAGGAGACACCCAATCCTATTAAGGTAACCTCATAAAAAACCAGGCTATTGGTATGGTCTGGCATTAGTTGACTGAATCTGCTAGGAGATCTTGTATTTTTGTTTCTTAGATGGTAATATACTTTATATGATTGTAACTACTCGTAATCTGTTTAACTTGTTGGCCGTGTGTGGAATATTTGGATTGGGACCCAGTTGTATCACACAAATTTGAGGAGACAGCCAGATTCTCTCTAGCTCAGCGTGGTACACAGCAACAGTGGGCTGTTATCAATCCTACCTGAGGAGTTTCTCAGCTACTCGGGTATTCGACAGCGAGGCAGACTATGTGGAATCTGCGTTGCTGGTAGTGCTACTGAGTTGTTACACACTCAGATGTGGTCAGTATAAGTAGTTGTGTCATGTGAAGGTGTTGCTACCACATCCCTAAATTTCTTCACCGTATGTGTAAAAGAATCCTTGGATTCGCTAAAGAACTTTTTATGATACTTGTCAAGTTTTCTAAGTTTTCTAAGTTTGAAATGAATGAAAATGCATGCCAAAAAGTTTCTTGATAAGATACTACATGCTTGACCATAAAAACCATAGCAAGTGTTGCCCATACTTCCAGCTCCTAAAGCAACATTAGATACCTGTGAAAACTGCATACCCTATCGCTAGTAAAACAAAATTGTGCCTACTTTGAGTTGGAATCATAAGACTCATAGACATCTGTTGCTTCTTTGTTTTTACTGCGTTTGGCTAGTCTTCTTGACATGGCCCCTCCAATAATCGCTGCTACTGCAAACAGAAAAGTGGGTAGACAAAATTATAAAAAAAGTAAAAGACAATACATAGACCTAGCCACTATCTGAAGGATATTTAATGCTATTTTCTCTGCAGATGTAGATTTTGTTCCGGTACAAAGAGTGGTTGTTTTTAATGAAATGGGAAGCATAATCACCCACAACAATATACGAATATAATTTTTCATCGACAACATACCAATGTGATTCTGGGTATATGTCCAAAACAGTTTTGCCATCTCAATTCTGTTAAACAGAATAGCTAAAAACATGAGGTGTTGCGCTGGGTCCTTGCTGAGGTATTCATCTACAAAAAAATATTATTAAATTCAATTACCAAAAAATTTCATTTCTCTCTTTAGCAAAATGAAATTGAAAAAATCAAATTAATTGAACACTTTTGTAGTGAATTCCGTCATTCCCACTACTTATAAACTATTTGCCAAAACCTTCCAGACACCCTTTTTTGTTGATACAGCAATACGATAAGCCTCCGAAGGCCTGACTACCTTTTATTTCCTCTAACCAGAGAAGGCACTGAGTCGTTGTGGTACCAGAAACTACTGCAAAGGAATCACCTTGATTCAACAACTGTAAGGAACTTTCAGCTCAGACGTACAACTCGGTGCTTTAAAGTCCATACATTATTTGTCTCATACAAGTTTCAGTATAAGAGGAAATGTAAGTGGCACAAAGGCGATAATGAGCAATGTGCTAGGCAAAAGCTTGGCCTTTTATTGGCCCAGAAGAAAGAAACTGTTGGCCTACTTAAGAAGTAGATCAATCATGAACAAGGCAAATAGAAGTTGAAAAAAGAGTGAACAGATTATAAAAGTATTAATGTAGGAGCAGATCTCTGTCATGGAGTCTAAGGACAAAGTTTTCCTCATTCCAAGTGTCTTTTTGTTGGCACCAGTTACCATGAGAACCTGAGAAGTACATTTTTCTGGAACCAGGTGTTATAATTTAATTTTTAATATTTATGATTAACTAAGTATTTATTGTGCAGGGGTTGTTTATATTGTGATTTGTACGGTGATTTAGATCATGGGTTTGAGGATTTTATAAACATGGTATGAGAACCTGAAAGGGTACTTTTTTGCGCACCAGTTTTTATTGTTATTAATTTTGTTTGTAATTGTTAACAAACTGTG
Source organism: Cryptosula pallasiana (assembly GCA_945261195.1). Taxonomy (NCBI): domain Eukaryota; kingdom Metazoa; phylum Bryozoa; class Gymnolaemata; order Cheilostomatida; family Cryptosulidae; genus Cryptosula; species Cryptosula pallasiana. The sequence continues at coordinate 40,489,678 of OX183135.1, forward strand.
GTGGTAATTGACAGATTTGTCCATTGGTTTTGAAGGTCGATATGCTAATCATAATTGATATTTTAGCACCAATCTGTCAGGTACTTTTTATCTCACTGATAGAATTCTTTTGTGAAACTTATTTGAGGTTTGTTCTGTGGTTTTTTCCTCCCTGTTTAAATCTCTGTCGACTTTTCTGTCATCGAAATGTTTTTCGTTTCTCTGATATTTTTTACTCTTTTGCTCATATCAAAGCATCTTGATTTGTATCACTAATCAGTTGCAATTTTGTAGGCGAGTCTTTTGTCAGTGTTATATATAATTGATTGTTATTTGATAAAACATACAAGGTAGAATGTTTATAATAATGGCTCTAAATTCTTTTTCTTTTGTTGAAACCTTTCGAATCAAACTTGTTACCTTTTTTACCCCAGCAACAGTACAATTTAGAGTTTAGCACAACAGTTAATTCCCTCGTAAAATCCTCCTTGAACAACCCAAGTGGTCTTCTACTGTGTTTTATCACTTTGTTACAACAATTGTAAACTTTTCATTCTATTCACAACGCTTTAACCATCAAAAACTAATGTTGTGCCTGTCACAGTTTAGACTGGGGAACCAATTGGCGTAATTGGCATAAAGTTCATTTTATGTCCTCAGTTTTAGCAATTTGCTTTTCGAGTTTCAGTCAAAGTCATAGATCCACTATTTGAATCCAAATCTATGTACTTCCAATGATGTATCTATAAAAAAAATTATTTTATGATATTTCACATTTGTTGCTAGCATTCAAGACAGTTGTTAATTTAGGCTAAGAAAGTGCTTGCCTGTCCATAAAGTCGTAGTAAAATTTTAACATCTTCAATCACACAAATTGTAGTTCTGAAAAGCTCAAATACGCTGGAACATTCATATTTACCCTAAAAAAAGATATGATAAACTTTAAAGCATTAGTGCGAAAGATTGCTATGAAATAAGTTTTAATCTTGCAAGGTTTTTAGTGCTAATGATTTTGGAGAAGTCCTCCTAATCTCTTCTGTGAACACTAATCTTGTTCCTTTGATGCAGAACGAAGCTTCTCTAGCACCTTCATTATACTTGAAAATTGCGTTTTTTTAATGTTGAAGATTTTTTTTCCATAGGCAGCGTTTCCTACCATTTTTTTAATAGTGGCAAGCAACTTTTGACTGGTATCGCTGTCTGCCATTCTTTTAGCGCCTGGTACCATTGTTCTAAAAGCATCAAAAGTCTTTTTAGTGAACATTCTGCTTGCTGATAAGCTGCGGTAAACTCCAATTCATGATTAAAGTACAATTCTTTTCCCTCCAGGAGGATAAGTCGCTTGGTGTCTGGCATTGTTAGAAGAGCAATTGTGACTGTGCCGGAAACATCCATGAAACTGAAAGACAGTTTGGCTTGCAAAACAAAATTTCTCGATGGGAAGATGTCGCTGTCCAACAAAAAGTATTCCTCCATGGTGCTGAAGTCTAACATTTACTTTCTTGCAAACCATTTATACTGCAACCAACTGTGAGCCCACTTACTAAATTTCAGCAATCTCCATGAAACGAGCAATGAAGTACTCAACATCACCAGTTCCTTCAAACCATGGGGGCGTGAATGGCATGTGTGCATTGGCAGGGGGCCTCATATCAGGCTGTAGGGCCTCCGTGAGGCAGTGCTTTGCATTCAGCTCTGGATTTATGACAGGTACTCTGCCAGCACTGCGAGCATGTTGGTTTGCCGTTGATGTGATTGGAGGATAAAAATAAACTCATTAGTCTACGATGGTTAGTCAACTTCGGGGCTGCAGCGTCCAGTTCCGTCGGTGCAATCTCTAGGTCAGCACTCAAGTATACTGAGGGGTGGCAAGTGGCCTGTACTAGCAAATACAGCACCAGTAAGGGTGTACACAGGGCTTGCGTTCTAGACACAGGGTTGGTATCACTTTGTAGCAAGGTCAGTCACAGAATGACTGTGCCGGTATCAGGAATGACAGGATCGGTATCCGAAACGACAGGGTCGGTATCCGAAACGACAGGGTCGGTATCCAAAATGACAGTGCCTGTAAAGCTGTTACAGGGCTTGGTACGCCTCTACAACGGAGTGAACTCAATGTTATTCGTAGGAGAATTTTCACAAAGATCACTGCTGCTGTCGGAGTGAACTTGGCGAAAGTACAACAGCGCAGAAGTGTCTTGTCTCTCTGGCTTGTACAAAACAGTACAGAGCCCGTGGTAGCTGGATCTGCTGAAGCAGACTCCAAGGTAGAAAGACCCACACAGAGTGAGAATCAATTCCACCACTGCCACCAATGTATCAAATTTTTAAGTCACACTACCTTCCGCCAGGGGGTTGTGCTGGTAGACGCTCAGTCTGTGCAGCCACAACTATACAGTCAGCCACTTCAGGCCTGACAATCAACAATCCACCTCAACTCAGAGTTGACGTCCTGCGGGAAGGCACAAACAAGGCATTGTAAAGTAAGCAATCAACTCTAGCAACGATAACGAGCCCTCGGCTCAGACATACACACTCAGTGCTTTCAAGTAGTGTATAATAATAACCTTTATTCATAATCGGAATACAAGGTGGCAATCCAATGCAAGGAGAAGAGAGCTGCAGATGTCATGTCATGTCAGGTAATGCAATAAGTATGAAAACTGCTCTGCCCTTTATAGGCAGAGTTACAAGAGCATTGATGGAAAGTTTCCACCATGCACAGGATGCATGGCAGGAAGTAATATAACATCTAGTAAGAGGTATTGTCCAATAAGGTAATGATAACTAATTTAAAGTACACTGGCGCCCAGAAGTGGGGGGGGGGGGGGAGTCCATGGCTAGCTTGGCCAGTGATCGGTTAATATATCTCCTGATAGTTCCTGAGCCTTTACCAGCCTTTGGTCCATGTTTCTTGGTATCTAAGGGTAGCCAGCTCTGGGAGGTAGTCTCTGGAGGTACTACAGCTTAGTTTAGTTCTCAAGCTATGGCAGCCATCTGGTTACTGACCCTGGACATCTATCCAAGGTCGGGGTAGTAAATACCCAGTGCTGGTATGATTAATTATTATCGTAATTCACTCAAATAGAGCAATATATTTGCTACAACAGATTCCGGTCTTTGGCTATTGTATTCAATGGAGGCATGCCTGTGGTGGCCAACATCAGTGGGACCTCTGCCCAATAGTGGTCACTGTTAGTAGTCAGTAAAATCCACTACAATACTAGTTGTTTATTCTAAAAAAAATGGCATATCATGCAATAAGTAAAAAGTAAGTGGGGCCCAGAGGTAGGAAGCAGAGTCATAGATGTAGCAGCCAATCCTAAAACCGTTGGTCTATTTTCACTTCCTATGGTAAATTCTCAGTCTATTAAAGCCTCTGGGCCAGATTTATTTGAGTTCTAAGAGTAGGTGTATCTTGTCATATGAGCTTCTGAGAAATCTCATGCTAATTTGGTCTCCCAGGCTAAGTCCGCCAACTTGATGCCAGCCCGAGATGGCCTCCCAGAGCCGGGGTATCCAGCATGTACTGTGCCAGGGTGTCGGATATAAATAACAAGTGCTATTCTAGCCACCCAATGGCTATATACTTGATGACAAAGCCTATAGCAGGTATGTGCACAGTGTTGCAGAAGTTACTAATTTCAAATAGAATATATAGAGCTGACCCGGAGCATTGTTTGCGACTGCCAGCTCACAACGTGGCCCGTGTCAGTGCTGACACCGGTGTGTCTGATGCTGAGTAGTCATCAGAGGCACCTCCCAACACATTGATTACCACACGAGTCCTTTGAAATCCATCACACTAGTTTAAGACAAAGGTTCATAGCCAAGTTAGGCAAGAAAAATGCTGTGAGAAAATCAGTTAGATAAACTTGATACATAATTGCCATAGTGAAACTTGGCCTAAAAATTTGATGCTCACCTATGCACTTTGGGTGATCTGGTTTGTCTGAGTGCTCTAGCTTTTCCCATTCCTTGTATGGCTTTCCTTGGATTCTGTATTTGTAGGTGTTGTGCCAAGTGTGTCCAATGAGCTCTTTTATCAGACTTCCTATCACTATAATTGATCTCTTTTTGGTCTAAAATATTTTAATACAATATTATTGCAACGGAAAAATAAATTTCCATATATTTAACTTTAGCTTGAATTCTTGTATTGTGTGGTGCTTTGATGACAGATAGCTTTTTAGAAATAATTAACACTGGGCATATCAGTTTGGGCTAGAATTTTTGAACTAAACTTAGATTGATATGATTTCGGATTGTAGTTTGTGGGTTGAGAAAACTATTTTAGAAGTTAAGGGTGTTTCATAAGTAAGATGCAGATTTTGTGAAGCTAAGAAATGCTTCTTCAAGAAAATAGGTTGAGAACTGGGAGGATTGCATGAATGGAAGTAATGAGATCCAATTAGACCTGGAATTTTATCAGAAGCAGCAATCTATGCTTCTAGAGCAAAGCAGAATGGAGAGCTTTGGAATGAAAATGAAACTTATTTACTTGTTTGTCTAAAGTATAGTGGTTTTCAAAGTTAATCATTAATTTTTTTGTTCTTCTAGGCACAGTTATCTACATTTAGAAACAATTTAGAAAAAAAATTACATACAAGAACATTGTAAAAACGATAATTGCAACTTTCTTGTCAGTTGATTGAGCACTGTCCTAAAACCAAAAATAATGCAATGAGAAAAAAATATAAAATACATCGTTAACTATTAAGCTTGAAAGTAATGCAAATGACTGCAAAAATTTGTCAAGTAATCAACATAGGGGCTCCTTGCAAACGAGGCTGTCTTCAGAAGCTTTGGATTTAAAGACGCAATTTTCAAGCCTTCAATCTTAAGTAATGAAATATATTCCGTCTAATAGTTCAAAAACTTTACACAAAGCTCTGGTCTATTTCAGGTGTTATTTGTTGGTTCAAAAACTAAAATAAAAAAGCAACTGGGAAAGAAAGGTGAAAGTTGAGCAATGTTGAGCAAGGGATAGTATTAGTGATATTGACCTGCCAAGTAGAGTTGTAAGGGAAAATGTAGAGGTGTGAAAAGAGAATGGGTCAGGAGTTGCAAAAACCTTATCGTGTGTCAAAAATCTCGGGGTGGTTTTTTTGAAGTGTTTTAGGTTTAAACAAAGGAATATTTTCAAATTGTGAGCTGTAGGGGAAACTGGGGTAACATGGACTTACTGGTAATACAAAATACTCTAATATACAGCACTGTGTTTATTCTAGGCCAATGAGAACTCGTCACACCAAACGATAGGATTTGATCATTCAGCCATACTGTATTCAATTACATGTTATGAGTTCATTTGCACAGGCATGAGGGTTTTCATTTTTCAGCTTTGTCTTCTAAAATTACTATTTCAAGTAATGTATTATTGTAGACCCCTAAATTGTGCTTGGAATTTGGAAAATATGTCTAGAATATGACTATATTGTGCAAGTTTCCAGGTTTGGTTTAGTGTTTTTAATTAAGTGGGACACAATGGGGGGGCCATCCCACTTTAGATAAAATGAGGCAAGACCCATATTACCTCAAAATAAGATGAAAGCTGATACTGATGGAATCCACAATGACTAAATACTAAAGCGTGTTAGTGATGAACAATAAAATGTCTGTCAATGTTATTGCGTTGGTCATCTCATTTGAACTTTTTATCCAACCCATTTCAAATTGATAATTAATGCTATGGTTCCCAGTGTAGAATCTAATCATTTTTTATACCTGCTAAATTAGACTTTTATAAAATAGGTTAAACTAATATTAACCCTTTAACACAAATGGTTCTACATGAAACTAAATCAGAAAAAAATGATATTGGTAAAAGGCAAATAAATTGGTGGATGCATTCAAGCATAAACTGGTCAAAAATCAAAGAGCTGATTTTGAAAAACTTCATGTGTCCAAGGTGGGAAAAATGATGAAAATTTAATAAACAATGCATTGTCAACAGGGGTGTAAATTGGAGGGTAGATCTCTGACATGCTCTATAAAGCAAGCACCAAAAGAGGTATGGGACTGCTCTTATAATACTACTGATACTGGTTTTGTTGCAAATAAATTTTTCTACCCTTCAAAAACTCGCTGATTCCTACAATTTTGGATGTCTACAGCTGAGTTCAATAAGGTTTTATGAGAAAAATCTCTTTTTCCATAATGAGTTCACCCACATTATTAAGAAACATATACAAAAAGCACCAAGTTGGTTTCTGCAGCTACGGAGCCTTTCACACAATCGAGGTATCACCCTGCTTTAATGATATTTTCCAAGTAGTTATAATTACAACTGTTGAAACAAACCTCATCATAGCGATGTTTTGCAGCAAGCTTTTTCTTCTCTGTCTCTTTGTACTCATGCCAAACAAATTTAGAGTATGGGTTCTTGAGTTTAAACATGCCCTAAAATAATAATAAAACATATATATCAAACTTATTTGTAATTTTATTTGAATTACAGAAGGTATATGAGTTTATAGTAAGTTGACCTATCAAACAAAAAATTTGAACAACATTTTTTTGCTGAATGTGCAAAATTGAAAAAATCAATATGTAGATGGTAAAAATTAGATAATGTAATACACTTTATGCTGTGTCAAAGTCATCATATTTTAGTTGAAATGAGAAGTAGGCTGTAGTGCTAGCTTGGTCTGCAAATCTGCAACGAATTATTTGGGATACAAACTATATTTCGCTAGCCAAACACTATCTAAAGTTACAAGTAGCTGCTGTTTGTCTTGAGCTTCCATTCAGTTACGTAACAACAGGGCTGAGACAAACAGTTAGTCTCCCGTCAAGAATTTAATGAAGTCAGTAACTCCAACATATCACAAAGATTCCAGCGAATGAAACTTGTTACATTTACTTGTTGTTAAAACTGTTAAAAACATAAAATACCACGAAGTTTCCTATTCAATAAGTTCTATAAGGTTCTTCCGCCAAACAGAATCAATGTCTGATCTTTTTTATTGAATCGTGCAACATGAAGCGTATGTACAACAGCGAATCAAAAAGTCAGGTAAACGTATTGTAATGGAAGCAGATCTCAAGTATATTTTGTGAAGTTTTTTTCAAGTTCATTCCGTCTCTCTGACATGAGTTCATTTTACCGATTTAGTTTGAGGTTCAAGCAACAGATCTGATCCTCATTCTCGACAACTGTTGACACATGGATCATTCTTGACACTTCCATTCATCCACTGACTCAATGACACATGATTTTTTTTATCCTAGGAACAGATCACTGGTAAAAACTGTGCTACTTTTTTGAGGTAGACATCACTGTCGTGCCTCAATCCTATCCCAGTTGACACATCACTTGTAACTTTTTTATTGCTAATTCCATCCTTGGCAAATGTTTGTTGTATAATCGCAGCATAGCTCAGAAGGGTTAATCGAGACAATCGGGCTCTCATGGTGCTGAAGAGCATTTTTGTGAGCACCAGTTGTTTATATCCCCGGCTTTTATATTGGATGTTACGAGTAGTAATATATGAGCAGATCTCCCTACCAAGTGTTTTTTTGAGGATTACACTTTGGGGTTTAGGCAATGGGTTACGGCGTTGAATGAATTCGCTGAGTTTATATTGCATTTTACTTGAGGGGCATTTGAGTGGCATTTGAGTGGCATTTAAGTGGCATTTGAGTTTTGATTATTTTTTTACTTATTTTGAACTTATATGGCATATAGATTTTTAATGTATGGCATTTGATTTTTTTGATAGTTTTAACATTGTATATAAATGAAAACGTAATAAGATTGTATGGTTATTGGAAGTTAAGATGTCGACAGAGGATGATGTTGAGATGAGACCGATGAATGAAGTTGATACTATTGATGGTACTGAACGTGATATGATAGATGTTTTACCGAGTATGAAGCGTAAAGCGTTGATAATTATGATAATTTTGGTATTTGTCGTAGGGCTTTCCACTTTTGGAGGTGTTACTGAGTTTAGTATGTATGAAGAAGCTATGGAAAAAATACAAAAAGCGAGAAACTCTCCTGTTGGAATCATAAATGAAACTACTGTTGATTGATGAACATCTTTTTATGATGAATGGGAAACCTGAAGATTATGACCCGAGGATGCGATCTCCTTTTACAGCAATGATTGCAGGACCAACTGGATCGGGAAAGACGCAAGCGATTTTTCGAATGATTGAAGCTAGTCAGACTATAGCACACCCTCCACCAACAGAGATTCACTACTGTTATGGAGCCTACCAAAAAGCCTTTGATGATGTATCAGGAGTGATTTTTCATGAAGGCATGATAGATATAACAGTGAGTTTTCCCAGAGATGGTAAAAATCGATGGCTGATAATTGATGATCTCATGGATGAATTTTCTGGTAAAGCCGATGCTAATGCTTTGTATACAAAACATAGTCATCATTTGAACATAAGTGTGTTTTTTATTGTTCAGAATCTGTTTTTAAAAGGAAATCGTACAATTTCCTTGAATAGTCATTATTTTTTTCTTTTTAAAAACCCTAGAGATGCTTCTTCTATTTCCTATTTGGCTCGACAATGTTTTCCATCAAAAGTAAAATATGTACAAGAGGCTTTTGAAGATGCGACAAAGAAACCATACTCTTATTTACGAATAGATACGACTCAACAAACAAATGATCAACATAGACTATTGGGAAATTTTACATCAGTTCTCCCTATGATATTATATGTACCCAAGTAAAAGGATATAAATACAATTACTATTCGCTTCACCTCAATCATATTTTGTTATTCAACGACGCAACACGAAAGCGTTATAATGTCTAAAGCTTTGGAGAAAAAATTAACAAGAAATGCAGCTGTGTTGTTATCGCTCAACAATGCAACCTTTGCTATTCAAAAGTCTGTTATAGCCAAAGCCAAAAAGGAGTTTATTATGACTCTAATGGAATGCGCTAAAGCTATTATAAATGGAACGATACCATTGACATCATCTCAGTATAATGAGTTGCAGCGAAACGTGAAGGATATTAGCGCTTTAGTAAGAAAATCAACGTTAGATGATAAGAAAGCTGTATTGCAAAAAGGAGGATTTTTAGGCGCTCTACTAGGACCTATCATCAGCAATATAGTTCCTGGGTTACTTAAAAGTGTGCTAGGTGGAGGGAGAAGATAAAGATGAAACTCTCAACACGAATGATGCGAAATAGAATGGCGATTTTAGCTCTGGATGATCTGAGTAAGAAAGGAAAAATCGCTATAGTCGAAAAGGCCAACTCAGATTTGTTTCAATCATTGATAGAAAGTGTTAAAAATATTATATTAGGTAATGTTCCTCTTGATTCTGAGCAGTTTATTGAGTTGCAGCGTTACAAGAAGGAACTACATAAACTTAGTGGTAGAGGGACAGTTGATGATAAGCGTAAAATTTTGATTCAGAGTGGTAGAGGGAATCTTTTGGATGCTATTATAAAACCTATTGTATCTGTTTTATCATCAATAAAAAGATGAATCGTCAGCCTTTAACATTCTCCAGACGTAATTTTATACTCACTGAAGATGAATACTATAGATTAACGGAAAGAAAGGATAATAAAACAGTGGTAAAGGAAGAGAAAACCAGACCTCCATTGTATTATAATCCTATGGAAGCTATAACAGTAAGAAATATGAAGCGAAAGCGAAATGATCTACTGGAAACGGCTTATGATTCTGATTTATCCTCATACGAAAAGTTAGATGAAAATGTTGAAAACCTACGTAGGTATTTGTCTGATGTCAAAAAGATTAAAAACAACCAAAACCAGACACAAAAGGATAGTTGGAATCTCATTAAGAAAAAAAGGATAGAGTCTACTTTTCCTTTGGCCAATAGCACAGTTATTGATAATAAACCTAATGTCTTTTCACCAAATGTTGATAAAGACAATGAGTTAGAATCAGTGAAAGTGGTTGATGATGATGATGATATTGGGATGGAATTAATAAAAGGAAGGTTGTTTGATACTGAAGACACAACCTTACTAGGAAGTACATTTCTTACTGATGGAGAAGATGAGCACGATAGTGAAAGCGAAAATTTAAAAGAGTTTGAAAAAAAAGCAGCTGATTTAACAACAAAAAAGAGTGATCAAACGATCGCTGTCAGAATGTTGAATAATCTGAGTAAAATTGGTAGATTCGACTCGGAGAAGAACAGACTGAAAATTGGAGAACATTGGTTGAATCCTAGGACTTCCAAAACTTTACTACGAGACGTTCTAACCGAAGGAGGTAAAATAGAATCGGGAAATACCAATTACAGTAGATTTAAAAGCCTGCTAACTGATGAAGGAATCACAACTGTCAGAAAATCTCCGCATCAAACACGTAAGACTCAGAAGAAAAAGTTGGTCGTTCCCGGTACTAATTCATGGACATCGACACGCTAAAAGAGTTGTATTACAATCCTGCATTACATACATCTCTACGAGGAGCTAGAGCTTTACTGAAAGCTCGTAGAAAACGAGAGGGAGAAAAAAGAATCCGTGAATGGTTGAGTGGTGAGGATGCCTACACGTTACATAAAAAAGTTGTAACCAAGTTTAAGCGACGCCCTACAATTGTAGCTGGAATAGGGGAACAGCTACAGGTAGATTTGATGGATGTTCGATCTCGAAGAGATGAAAATATTAATACAGCATTTTTACTGACTGCTATTGATTCTTTATCTAGAAAAGGTTGGGCTGTGCCGCTCATCAACAAATCAGGACCGGCAGTAGCAAGAGGATTGAGAAGAATACTAGAAGGGGAAAATTATAAAGCTTTACAATCTGATAAAGGTAAAGAGTTTGACAACGTCAATGTCAAGACTCTGCTGGCGGAAAAAAAAATCAAGCGCTTTACAACCGAAAATGAAACGATAAAGGCATCAATGGTGGAGCGTTTTAACAGAACTTTAAAAGAGAAGATATATAGATATTTGACATATAAAGATGATGATAGATACATTGATGTTTTACCAGAAATGGTTAATGCATACAACAACACAATTCATGGTGCTATAGGTATGAGACCAAATGATGTGAATTTTCAAAATCAAGAACTTGTATGGAATCGTGTGTATGAAGGAGGTGAACATAGTTTAACTCAAGAAGCAAAACTAAAGATTGGGGATTATGTGAGAATAAGTAAGGCAAGAGGAGTGTTTGAAAGAGGATACACCCCGAATTGGACGATTGAGATTTTTATAATCACTGATGTACTTATTGATGAAAAACCTGTTGTATATAGGGTGAAAGATTTAGCTGAGGAGATGATTGATGGCACCTTTTACGAAAAAGAGTTGCAAAAAGTAAAAAAACCCACGATTTTCAGAATTGAAAAGATACTGGGAAGAAGAATGAAAAGAGGTAAAAGACAGATTCTGGTTAAGTGGTTAGGTTATGGAGAAAAGTTCAATGAGTGGGTAGATGAATAGTTTATAAGGAAACAACACTTGATATAATCATCATACATTGGGAAAATGTCGATGCTGATAACTTTACCCTCAAACTCTAGTGGTGAAGAGTTTCCTGATAATAACAATTCCGAATTTACAGTGAGACTGTATAAATATTTGGTTATCAATGGCGGTAAATGGGAGGTAGCTCTGCTAGATATGACTTATTCTAATAATTGGAAAAATGTTACCGAAGGGAAAATATATCTAGAAAAGACTAATGTCTCTGGTAAAAGCGAAAAGTCCTTCATCCTAATCGGTAATGGAAGATATGATAGTATAGAGGAGATGGAGGAGATTATACGAAAGAGAATGAATGAAATGGATTTAGACAAGAAATTCGCCATCTCCTACAACAAGATCACCAACACCGCTTTACTAACTAACAGTGATCCTGATACTGCCATAAGCTTTTCCAAAGATATAGCATATATTTTTGGATTTGAATCAAAAACTACATACCCTCGTGGTAGATACAATAATATCACACCCCCTGATATAAATTCTGGTTTAACATCCCTGTATGTTTATTCCAACATTGTTGATAATAGAATGGTAGGAGATACGAATGTACCTTTATTGAGAGTAGTTCCAGTTCAAGGAAAGAAGAATAGTGTTGTGTATCAAGAATTTAAAAATCCTCACTATGTTGACGCGTCATCACTAAATAGTGATATGATTCAAGTACTTATAACGAGTGACGACGGTCAACGAATACCATTTGATGGTGGAAAGGTTGTGTTGACGGTTCACTTTAGAGAGAAAACATTATAATGAGTTTGGTACGCTACACCCCTGAGGATTCAAAAGATTTTTTTGATGAGTACTACAAGATGCAAGCTGGAAATGGAATTGGAGTGTATAGTGGACGACGAGTGATGCCTAATATGAGAGGAAATGGACTTGGTAGTATTTTTTCAAGTTTACTCAAATCTGCAGCACCAATGCTGAAAAGAGGAGCAATTAGTTTGGGGAAAAGAGCACTGACTGTAGGTGGAAATGTAGCGCGTGATGTCATCGATGGACAAAGTTTTGCAGCGTCAGCAAAGAAGAAGGGGATGGCAGAGTTGAATGATCTGGGGGGAGATGTGCTCAATGCAATCCGTCCAGATAGTATGAAAAGGAGAAAAACAAGAGGTGGAAAGAAGAGGAGAGGTGTTGGTAAACGTGGTATATTTTAATAGCTGTAGAATCCGGTATAAAGACAGCTGAGCTTGATATCTATATTCATTAAGCGGTAACGCTTCAAGCATTCATCACTCGCAAAAGACGGCTAGCCTAAATGGAACAACAGGTAATAAGTTGGAAGGTTCTTCCTACAACATAAATCCAACGTTGGATGTATTTGCTACGGAACCAACAAACATATCGGTAGAAAGATCGGAATATGTTGTCATCAGACCTGATAGGTTAGATCCTTATGGTAGTATTGAGTTAACCTTGTCAGGGAGCACTGAACATTACACAGATCTCTACAACTCATTTCTGCAAGTTGAAGCCACGGTTGTTCAAGATGATGGAGCCGATATTGATGGTAATGATAATGATGCAGCTGTGTGGATGGGGGATTCAATGCATACATTATTCAGCGAGTTGAAAATGTCGATAGAAGGAACCACCGTTGAATACGCTAACAACTACGGTTTACGCTCCTACTTTTCACAACTACTCGAAAACAGTGCAGAAAGAAAGAAATATCAAGGTAAGATGGAAGGATGGTTGTATGATGATTCAACTAGCAAAGACGCTGCTGATCACAAAACCGCTGATAAGAAAAAGAGGAGAGCTCTAATCATAGGTGGAAAGACAATAGAATTAACTGGAAAACCTCATCTCGCATTATTTCAGCAGAAAAAACTAATAATACCAGGCCCTACTATGCAGCTGGAGTTTGAGCGTGCCTCTGCCAAACTAGCTTTGTTTGCTGCAGATGAGGCACCTGCAGGAGGGGCAAAGATTAGAATTGATAAATTTGAACTTCATCTTTGTAAAGTTAAGGTGAATCCTACAATATAAAACTCCCAACTCAGTTTGGCGTTGGAAGGTCACAACTACATTTATCCTGTTGATCGAAAACGGATAAAACTATATGGAATTTGTGCTGGTGTTGCGCAGATCGACATCACTTTGGAAGAAAACAAACAAAAACCTAAACAAATTTATTTAGGTTTAGTTGATCACAACGCAATGAACGGACGTTTCGCCTTAAATCCATATAGAATGCAGCATGCTAGTGTTGATAGCATTGTATTGAGAGTTGGTGATTGCCCAATTGGAAGGAGATTTGAACCAAATTATGCTAGAGGAATTTTTGGAAGAGAATATCATCAGTTTCTACACGCTACCGGAACTTTGCTTGAAGGTGATAGTCTTGGTATTACGAAAGAACAATACCTTGATGGTACTACACTTTATGGATTTGATTTGACTGGTGATTTTCTTAAAGAAGGTTTTCACTCTATGAAAAATGTCACAACAAGTGTGGAAATTCGTTTTAGCACTAACACGACTGATGGATTATCCCTGGTAGCATACTTTGTAAAAGACGGTGTGTTGGAGATGGATAGCATTCTTCAATTAACTATCGGAGGAGACGCAGTGCTTTAAACAGAAAGTTAGAGATGAATACCATACAAATTCGTTCGATCTTATCTTCAGACGTTTTATGTCAAAGCGTAGGGATTCATGTTGGAGCTAGAGAACAGTTTTGGAAGCAAATTTGCAATTTTCCAACAGGATGTTTCGTATTCAACACCCATTATTCTCATCAACCCGGGGAGCATTGGTTGGCTGTGTACGCTAATGATTCAGAGGTAGATTTTTTTGACTCGTTTGGACGTTCTGTTTCCTTTTACCCAGATGTAAATGAAATACTAAGTATTCACGGAGGATATGAAACAATACAAAGTAATGAAACACAACTACAAAGTTTTTTGTCAACTGTATGTGGCGATTATTGTGTATACTTTTGTTTACTGAGAAGTAGAGGGTGGAGTATGGATGAAATTGTTAGAAGTTTACGAGATATAGGAGATAGTGAGATGAGAGATCACTCAATACGGAGATTCATCATACAGACATATCCTAACTTCGAGTTCATTCAAGATAATACAGTAGAAGGGATAGATGGAGTACATATACAAGGAACTAATTTACTAAGTAAATTGTTAAAATAGATTATTATACTTGATTTTTATTTGTTATGATAAATAAAATGAATGAAATACAACTTATCTCATTATTTGCACTAAACACTAACAGAACCTATAAAAACTATTATATTGTAATGTTTCAAGCAAGAAATAAATAAGTTCTTCTCATTTTCTTCCTCAGGAGCGCTCTTTAGCTATATCTAAAAGACATAGTAACTAATGACTCTATCATACATAGTTATATGAATTAATTTCACAAAAAATACTTCGGAGCTTTTTTTTTAAAATAGATATGAAAACTTACCATCATAGAAGGCGAGTCACATCCTTTGTGTTATCGATTAAGACTTCGATGTACTGTTCTGGACAATTCTCTTTTTCATTTTCATCAAAGTAGGAGAGACAGCTGTGTTGCAGCGAAGTATCAAACAGTTCTGAGGTTTGAATGAAAGCTTGAAGAGCCGAGAGTAGAATGATATCATAGGAAATCATGTTGTTCGTATTTTGTCTTAGACCTTTGAATACGATTACACCGCTTTTTTCAGCCACCACAGATGAAGCTATTTGAGCAGGGATGCTAAGATCTCCAATCAATAGCTCTCCATTCACCATGCATCTGTAATTAGCCACTATAATATCGGCAGTCTTGTTCCAACGAGTATCACATTTTCTTAGCATTCCAGGATTCTCATAAGCTATAACACTTCCTGGCGGAAAATCGTGTAGGTGAGCGACAGTGAAATAAGCCTGTATTTGTCTCAAACTCTTGTTGTACAATGAGTTGAATGGATCGTTGATCTTTCGATTACACCCTTGAGATTCAGCAGTACGAAAAATCGCATCTCCTGTCTTTCCTTTGCCCATATAAATTAAAACAATTGGACGTGTTTGCTTAGCTTTATTAACAAGCAGTCCTATTTCGGTTGAAACATCACTCTTCACCCGAGTTCTCTTTTTATCCTTTCGGTAGTTGTAAATGATGACACACTTTGATTTATCACGAAATTCAACAGACAACACCTCCATAACCGTTGGTACTGGTAGTTCGCAGATTTCCACAGGCTCTTCAAGTTTTTCTAGACTATCTGGAGAGAGAGAGTTTATTAACCCGGCGCTCTTGTAGGTGAGAGTGGTTAGTTCATTACTTCCAGCATCTTGAAAGGGTATTCTGACGTGACGAAAAAGCGTTTCGTCTCCAACAGCCGACAAAGCTGGTTTTTTGCACTTCAAGCCAGTTTCAATATCATCTTTTGTCAAATCAATGAAAGATCGTTTCCTCATCGATGTTCTTTTTGAAGACAGCTTGTTAGTAGGAGATGTGAATGAAGTAAAATCTTGTTGGGATTCTGGTTCATCAACCACCAATTGACTTTCTGCCATATCAAAGATAGGAGAAGGTGATGGGGAAAGGGTTTGCTGGGATCCTGCTTCTTCATTCATCGGTTGACTTCCTTCGTCTTGAGTATTCATTCTAAAAAAACAAAACATTTTGTTTAATTTTTCGTAATTAATTTTAAAAGATCATAAAGATCATAAACCTTCAGCTAGTAGTGTTAGCTAACAAAAAATAAATATTTTTACTCTTACCTTTATAAAGAAGATGAGCTCCTAGTTGTTGCAATGGAAGGTTTAGTAGATGTTGCTTCTCCGCTAGCCGTTGTAGAACTGGATGCTTTCTGTGTGAAAACAGTGGCTCTTAAATAGGTAAAGTTGCACTGATTAAATCCTATGAATCAACCTTTTTTCACGCGAATACATCCCAATACTCTCGCGGGAATAAATAATTTATTTTCACGCGAATGGAAACCGTTGCTTTCGCGGGAATAACAATTTTATTTTCAGACGAATACAAACCAATGCTTTCGCGAGAATAAATAATTTTGTTTCACGCGAATAGAAACCATTGCTTTCGCGGGATTAAACATTTTATTTTCACGCGAATACAAACCAATGTTTTCACAGGAATAAATAATTTATTTTCACGCGAATGGAAACCGTTGCTTTCGCGGGAATAAACATTTTATTTTCACGCAAATACAAACCAATGTGTTCGCGGGAATAAATAATTTATTTTCACGCGAATGGAAACCGTTGCTTTCGCGGGAATAAACATTTTATTTTCACGCGAATACAAACCAATGTTTTCGCGGGAATAAATAATTTATTTTCACGCGAATGGAAACCGTTGCTTTCGCGGGAATAAACATTTTATTTTCACGCGAATACAAACCAATGTTTTCGCGGGAATAAATAATTTATTTTCACGCGAATGGAAACCGTTGCTTTCGCGGGAATAAACATTTTATTTTCACGCAAATGGAAATCGTTGCTTTCGCGGGAATAAACATTTTATTTTCACACGAATACAAACCAATGTTTTTCGCGGGAATAAATAATTTATTTTCACGCGAATGCAAACCGTTGCTTTCGCGGGAATAAAAATTTTATTTTCACGCGAATACAAACCAATGCTTTCGCGGGAATATATAATTTATTTTCACGCGAATGGAAACCGTTGCTTTCGCGGGAATAAAAATTTTATTTTCACGCGAATACAAACCAATGCTTTCGCGGGAATATATAATTTATTTTCACGCGAATGGAAACCGTTGCTTTCGCGGGAATAAATTTTTTTCACGCGAATAAAACAGGAATATTTCACGCTAATAACACTATTCTGATAGAGTTTTCGCGTGAGTGTTTTTAATGGTTATAAGCTAAATGAGTAGGAGTGGCTTATACTATATAAGAACAGCTCTCTCTGCATAGAAATCATTCTCTCCAGCAATCAAACATCAACTACTACAGCTGATTTCATCAACTACTACAACTGATTTCATCAACTACTACAACTGATTTCATCAACTACTACAGCTGATTTCTTGGTGATAAGGTAAGAATTAATAGAAAAATTATTTAATAGAAGTTAAAATGTAATTATTTTACAACACTGTTTAATCATCCTATACTAATACTTAACATTTTATTTTAGTTCATTATGAGTTCAAAAAGATACACAATCAAAGACTACCTTCCAAAGATATATCATAGCTATATTAAAGAAAATGTTGAAGTACAGGAAAAGATTGGATATCGCTTGACATTACAAGTTATATTATTATGTATGACACAGCATTTGCTAACTGCAGCTTCTTTACATGGAGAACTTTCACCGGTACAATACCGACCATATACTACACATAAATACGTTGACAATCCAGTAGAAGTATTTAAGCATATGACTAAAAACAATTTTCAAACAGTTGTAAAAATGTCAAAAACTGTCAGTATTAATGATTACTTAAAGAAAATTCAAAAAAAAGTGTGGAATAAAGAGCTCACTCAAAAATTGATTTCAATACAATGGACCACTGAATTATTATATCATTTTCAATCAGATATATGTAGATACATACAAACGGATGAAAATCTCTCATCATCAATTTTTTCATTTGAAATGATATTGGAACTATTTCAAACTCACAATATTTAATATGTTCTCTTTATGTAACCCTACTTATTATACAATAAATGTATATATATTCACACATTGTTTCATTTTTAATCAATGTATTTATTCAATGTAGATGTATCTCCTCTCTCCTCTCTCTCCTCTTTTCCTCTCTCCTCTCTCTCAAGATACCATATAAACTCGAATTATGTTTAGAATTATCAAAAACTTAAATGCCATACATTCAAAATCTATATGCCATATAAGTTCAAAATAAGTAAAAAAATAATCAAAACTCAAATGCCACTTAAATGCCACTCAAATGCCACTCAAATGCCCCTCAAGTAAAATACAATATAAACTCGGCGAATTCATCCAACGTCGTAACCCATTGCCTCAACCCCCAGATCTAATCCACAAAAAAACACTTGGTAGGGAGATCTGCTCATATATTACTACTGTTACGTTCTATGTTACTGAGTGTAGTTGATGGAATGAATATTAAGCTGAAAATATCAGTTTAGATTGATTTATATGGAAAATTGGGTTATCGTGTGGGTGCATTGTTTTAGCACTAGTGACTGGCTTTTTGAGCAATTACGTGTATCATTGTATTACTCTAGGTGTATTTCTTAGTGGTGGGTTAAATGTTATGTTTGCTTGTCGATTTGTATCAAAATTTGAATCTTGGTTTGAATTGGATAACTTATTTGATTAAGTTGAGGAATGAAATATTCATAATATTTGTTTTTTGTTAATGTATTGATCCCAAATACAAAGTTTAAAATGTAACATGGCGGTTGGAAATATTTAAAATATTTATAATAGCGTTAGTAAACAAGGATAATGTTTCAGCCTCGACCAAGAGAAATAAACTAACAAATGACCTCAGCCAATAGAACTTACCTAATAGACATCCCCAAAGGTAATCACTCCTTCAAACTCTCCGAATTCACAATTCGTAAAATCAACAATTTATTTATTTTTATCCGATTCCATTAATTTATCATCGACCTATTCCCTATGGTTTTGCTACCACTAATTGGAGCTAGATGCGGATAGAAAGACTAAATTGTGATACACGTTGCCGTTCTTTTTCATTTTTTGTATATCCTAACACCCAGAGCACAATATCTGTTTGTACGAAAAGCATTCTTGCCTATCTCTTTCAACTTTTCTCCAATATGTATTTGATGGAATCAAGTTGGTGTGAATCTTGTTTCGACCTCATTGTAAGGGAAAACAGTGCATTAGGTGAACTTTTTGGAGATAATCTCTCTTGTAGCTGTGATTGAGGTCATCCTTTGATGGTTATCTCATTTCCTCAGCTTGAACAGCAACTTTTCCCATGAATGGTTTTTCTGCTGTATCTCGTTTTATTTTTGGACTCTAGCAGGAGGTATTTTCTTTTTTATGATTTGGAAATTCACCAAAATAAACGACCACTCAAGGTAACACGGGCGGATTTTCAAAATATTTAATAGGGTGTCCACTTATGTGATACCATTGAAGGCAAGTAGCACCAAAGACAACCAGCTGCTGGTTTGAGGGGTGCTGTATGCCCCCCCCCACCCCCACCCACACCCCCCCCCAAATGGGGCCTGGGGCGGAGCCCCGGCAGCTGGGTATTTTGACACATGTAATGGCTCTAGATTTTAGTTTAAGTGTGTTAAACGCTCACATCTGAGGAATGATACATATACATATAAGTCATGAGACTGGGAAAGAAATAAACTTTAGTAAAAAGTGGTAGTATTAGTAACATAATAATTATAATTTTTTTGTCATTGCCAAAAAACTGACAAATAATAATAATAATAATTTTTTTTAATTCACTAATAAGACTTATAGCTTATAATATTGAAAACAGCAACAGTTTTTTTGATAACAATAATGGCTGAATAATGATATTGAATATATAGCTAGTTACTAGTAATAGATAAAAATTAACTTTGGTAAATTTACACTGGTGAAGTTGTTATTATGATGATTAATTAAACAACAATATTAATAATACTATTGAATTGATCATTATTAATAATGATAATAATAGTTTAATAGTCTGCTATTGTTAATTATTAATTACACTGCAGTAGCAATAGACTTATTATATTATTATGGTTTGCTTCACAGCAGGAGCCCTACTCGATTACTGAAAGTACTAACTCCATTTGAGGCTTGGACAGGATTTAAGCCTTCAGTTGGTCATTTGAGAATGTTTGGGTGCATAGGTTTTGCACATATAGCCAAGGATGAATAGTCAAAACTTTATGTGAAGTCCCGAAAATGTATTCATCTTGGCTATGGAGCTGCAGTGAAGGGATACAGGCTATATGATGTAGAAAATCAAAGGATCATTCACAGTAGAAATGTAAAGTTCAATGAAACCATGGTTGGGTACAGTTCAGAGGAGCAACAGATGAAGTCGTTAAAGAGGTCACTGTGCCACCAACTGAGGGTGAATCAGAAAACACACTAGGTGAAAAGAATGAGCAGCCACAGGTATTGAGAAGGTCCCAAAGAGAGAAAAAGACCCCAGATTTCTACGGAAATAGAGTTAGCATGGCTGATTATAGCGAACCTGTCACAGTTGCTGAGGCAAACAAAAGAGCTGATAAGAATCTCTGGGTAAAATCCATGAAACAAAAGATGAAATCATTGGTAGATAATGATGTTTGGGATTTGGTTAATTTAGCTCGTGGATTCTCTCAAAAGTTTGGAGAGGATTATGATCAGACATTTAGTCTAGTAGTCAGATTTGAGTCATTGAGAACGATACTCGCTCTCTCAGCTAAACATGGTTTGAAACTGCATCAGATGGATGTGACAACAGCTTTTCTAAATGGTGTTCTTGAAGACGAAGTGTATATGGAGCAGGCGGAAGGGTTTGTGGAGCCTGGAAAAGAAAACATTGTTTGTAAGTTAAAACAAAGTATTTATGGCTTGAAACAATCTCCTAGGTGTTGGAATACTGCATTGGGCCGGAAGCTCAGAGCAATTGGTTTTGCACAAACTAGTGCAGATCCATGTTTATATAAGAGAGATGAAGGAGATATTATTTATGTAGCAGTTTATGTTGAGGATTTGGTCATTGCTGGAAAGACGGAATAACAAATTGCCTCAATTAAAGCAGAACTAGGTAAAGAGTTTAACATAAAAGATATGGGTGAACTGCATAACTTTCTGGATATGAAAGTCTTACAAAGTAAAACAAATGAAACAGTCTGGATATGCCAAGCTTCCTACACAGCAAATATTCTCGACAAGTATGGCATGGAGAATTGCAAGGCAGCAGCAACTCCAATGGATCCAGGTGCCAAATTTATGAAAGCAAAAGAAAAAGAGGAACCAATTGACCAAGTATCAGTCAGCAGTGAATAGTTTGCTGTATTTTTCAGTGGCTACCCACCCGGATATAGCTTATGCTGTTGATACAGAAGGTAATTTTACTGTTAAGCCAACCAGTCAGCATTGGACAGCAATTAAACAAATATTCAGATATCTAGAGGGCACAACAAACCTGGGACTCCAGTATACTTATGATAAAGATGATAGTTCGACACTATATTCTGATGCAGATTGAGCGGGAGATAAGGATGATCGTAAATCGACATCTGGTTATGTACTAACATTGAGTCAAAGAGCAGTTAGTTGGAAAAGCAAAGAGCAAACAGTTGTTGCCTTGTCAACAGCAGAGGCAGAGTATGTTGCTCTCAGTGCTGTCACGCAAGAAGTTCTTTGGATGAAAACGCTGCTGTTGGATCTAGGAGATCCCTGTGCTAATCCTACTTGTATAAAGAAAGATAATCAGAGTGCAATGGCCATTGCCCAAAATGACATTAGTCATGCAAAAATCAAACACATTGATATAAAGTATCATCATACTAGGCATGCGCTGCAGGAAAAGCAAATAGTACTCGAGTATTGTTCTACTAGTAACATGGTAGCTGATCTGTTAACAAAAACACTAGCTGCAGAACTGTTCTTTAACCTGAGATCTAGCTATGAACTGACAACAATGCCATCAGAGTAAATAGGAATTAAGAAGGAGTCTTGGAAATGTAATTCATATTAACTCCTGTCTTGTACAAGTTTGCATGTACTTTTGTGATGGATTTTGGCAGCAAACATGTCTTGCACATATATATCTTAACCTAGAGGTGACTCTGACAAAAGCATTTAGTCAGACAGGCCTCTCAAAGTGATGCACCAAAAGCCATCACGCTAGAAGCAGACGAATTACCTTACCGGCCCTGCAGATATTATAGCGGCCCTGCAGACTCTATACCGGCCCTGAAGCTTTACCTAGTGGCCCTGCAGTGACCATTACCGGCCATGCAGTGACATACGGGGCTGGTAAAAAGATGGCCGCCATAGCCAGGGTTCCAAAGACAGTCTATATCCATGCCCTAGGACAAATCCAGGACCTTTCAACCTCTACTTTCCATCTACCTGGATTACAAGGCTAACTAAGACTGATAACTTAACTCTGTTGCATTACTCATTGCCACTAGGCGCCTTATATTTTTAATATTATGTACCATTGCACGTATTGTTATTTTGATCAAATGTATTACTTTTTGTCATGTATTATTGGTTGCGCAAGCATGATGCAATACGCTTCCTGTCACCAGCCTATAAAAGGCTGATTTCGCCAGTGTTCTTTGCCATTTATCTCTTACTGCTGCTGTTGTGACTTTCTCTAGATGATTGCCTCTCTAGAGTGTGATATGTGGACAATAAATGTATTTTATTAAGTAAAACTATAACTAGTATGTCTGAGCTGAGGGCTCACTAGTAGTGAAGTTGTTACGGACTTCTCCGTTGTATCTTGCAGGTCTGGCTGACCCTGCGTTACCTCTAGGAGAGAGGGGTTGCTTTGCTGTTTCACAAGCTGCGTGCTGTGAACAGCTATTGTTAGTGGACAGTAGTAGGAGCCCTATCGGCACAATCCACTACAGCGTTATTTAAACTGTACAATGCAATATTTGATTCCATAAGTATAGCTTGCCTGATGATTATTGGTTTTCAGTTTGTGTGCATGCCTAAAGCTATGGAATTAAGCGCTTTTCTAATCGTATTGCCCACAATATTTCGAAAGGATTTAGAAAAGTACTCTTTCAAAATCCTGCTCTCTTTCACCTCTTCCGTCTCACCCATCCATTGATCTCTATTATTCTTTACCAGTGAGTTCCCTTGGAGACTAATTTAGTATGTTTTCATTATAATATATATATACTGTAGCGAATTTTAGCGGTCCACCACTTATCCAGTAGCACTGTCACCGTGCAAACTCCTGTCTGCCAACAAAACTAGACAGTCAGCCTCTCAAGGCCTGACAATAAGGAATCAAGCTCTCCCCAGAGGTGACCCTGTGCCGGGATGGCAATTACAACCAGTTGAAAAGGAGTATCCTTGACGTTAACAACTATGGCTAGTCCTCAACTCAGACACACACTCAGGGATTTTGAGTAGTATAAGACATTTATACTTATCCGAAACAAATATTGGCAACACAATAGTGACATGTAACGCACAAAGCTGTATTGCCATGAATTGAAAGAAGCTTTGCTTTTTATAGACTGAGTAATAGGAAGTGACAGGAAATGCCTGGCCCAGTTTGCCGAGCACTCCAATCACACACAAGAATAACAGTATTACACAAATAATACGAGGAATAAAAATACTGGCCGACGATATGACGACAAATAGACTCAAAGAAACTTGTGCCCAGAAGTAACGGCGGAGTCTATGGGCATCTCAGTCAGTGGTAGCTGTCGATTCCTCTCTTCTGGAGATCTTTGTCTGCTGTAGCCTTTGTTTTTTATATTGCAACTTTTAAGGATAGTAATTGCCTTTATATATGTCCGTGAGGTCATTAGGGATAGGTTCTGTCTCCCGGCTTGTGGCAGCCATATTGCTGCTTGCCTGGAGTAGCTACCTAGGACCGGTATAGTAAGCATGCAGGGCTTGCATAGTTAAATAATGATTTTATTGCTTATATATCAACAGTTAGGTTGAGTGCAAATAATTCCAGTCTTGTTAATTGCTGTTAGGAGGCATGCCTGATGTCTACAGGCTATCAGGAGGACCTTATAGAGTAATGGTCATTTATGGTGACTGATAAAATCCATCACAAAACTCTATACCAAGTTAAGACCCTCTTTCAACCAGTATCCACATTGGGGATCCATCCCATAAAGCATAAAATACCTACGCTGAATAGAATCGTGTAATGGAATTGCACAGCGCTGCCATCATCTGCAGCCGGCGCTATCAATATGCTAACCAAACCTATACATATTCAAGATCACCCATATATAGCCACTACTACTGGAGCACGCTTGGACGCTTTCAACAGTGCAGCTACACTACCGCTCAGCTCAAGTCAGCAGGAAGGACTTTTCCCGCCTCTAGTAGATATTTTTAACGATGGCATGTGTCACACGCTAGTTTGTTTACATGTTACTAACCAATCACATTATTATATGCTTACTGATTTTTATACGTCTTATATAAACGCTTGCTCTTAGCCCAGCAGGGCAGTTATTGTTTAGTTATTGTGTGGACATTGTCTAGTGAGTAGAGCGTGTCTTAGCAGTGTGATACTAGCCAGTTACAGCCAAAACAGCTGAGGATCGTTCAAGACTACAAGAAAGAAGTTCTTGGAAGGCGTACCAGAGAAGACGCTTAGGACCCTAGTAGCAACGACCAGCTAAAGGACTATACTGCCAGACGCCTAGCTCCTTATACTCGACCAGTATCCAGAGACACTACAGTGACTTTTAAGCTTATACTTAGTAACGATTTTGTGCGCCGCTTAGAGTGTGTAGTAATAAAGTTATTGCTATCACTGTCAACATTGGTGGAATCCGTTTGGCCGGTTGCCAAAATATTGTTGTGCCCGCTAACCAGCAGCATTCTATCTTCTCCGTTTAAGAGAGAAAACTTGGCCTTGACACACTGTAGCCACAGCTACCGCTGAATCACAGAGTCAGCCAGTATTAAATAGCATCTTACAATACCAGTAACCGTTCCTCCTCTTTACACACGGGGAAAACCCTTACAATCGAGATCTAAGCCCACTTTGGGGATTAGTTGACATAACAACTTAAGATCCTTATAAATGAGAACCCCTATTGACTGCCATTTCTCTTATTTGTCTCCAGTATAGGACCATGTATTCAGAAAATTGAACTACCTTTTATGGATTGACTTCTCCCTCTTACTCTTGATCAGCCAAGGGTTCCTGCCAAGCAGCTGGACCATGAGTTCACTATCCGCTTGGTTGCTTTTGTTTTTATTGTAATGTATTGCCAGTTTATATTTGTGTATTTATTGTATAACCTTGTGTGGTCGGCTCATTCCTAATAAGGGAATACTGTTGTGGATTTTCATTGCATACACTCCTGCGCATCTTATTATTATTAAGTCTAGCACCCTATACTAATAGCTAGACAAAGAAACGGTCGTATCAATCATACCGGATTGACCGACCCTGCATCTAAGCACAGTGCTGACCCTGTATCGGCCTATGCCGGCCCTGTATGACACATTATCGACCTTGCCGGGCCGGCAGGAAATGAATCAGCATAGGCTGAGAACCACAAAATATCTTAAAAGACTCAGGAAGACGAATCCAGGACATAACTACCCCTAAACTGGATGAGGAGCTGATACAAAGGCTGCAGAGGCGGGACAGGAAGTGCATAAGCCGTTGATTGGACAGTTACCTGATAACCCCACCTACCTTTGATGGCACCATATTTATCTTAGCCATGTGATTCGCTATCTATTATTATGGGACTGTATATTGGTTGATTATCTATTATTATCTTGTGATTGGTTGTGACAAAGATCACTTCCTGTGACTTCCTGTGAGATGCCTATAAAAGGCAGAACATTTACCATTTGTCTTCAGTTATTGTTATTGTTTGTGCAACTTGCGCATTTTAATTAACTCGTGTTTATTCTGGAGGAATAAATGGCTAATTACTCGATAGCACTGAGTAATGTGTTTGAGCCGAGGGCTCCATTCTGGTTGCAGAGTTGACACTCTATCTCGGTGGCATACCGACCCTGCTGTTGTAGCAGGTGAAATATAACAACTGGTGGCAGCGAGCTACCGACCTCAGCTAGTGGGTTTTCAGCCCCCAAAATCCACTACAATACCATTTGTGATTATCTCTTATAAAACGAGCTGCTCTGCCAATGAGAAGGCATAAGTCCTGTGGATTAAGTAATTTTAACTGGTTATATATTGCTAAACATATTGTGCATTAAGCATTTTTTCAAAATATACCATTATGTAGATTTTCTGAGTTCGGGATTCATTTTTAGTTGATAAGTTCTGTGTTGGGATAGACCTTGAATGGAGTGGTCTCTGTTTGAGCTGAACAAGTAGACCATTTGAGCGAGAAAGAGAGAGAAGTAGATAAACACAAGGAGTGTTTGGTTGTCTGTATATGTTGTGTCAGTAGTAGATGATGTAAAACTACTACAGTATTACTGTTAACCTTAGTGGTATACAGGAAAATGTATACTTTATTCAACCTAGTGTGGTTGAAGAAAGTACTTTGTGATTAGTCTGGCCGGCTGCCATCCCATTGTTAAAAAAAGTTTTAACGCTGAATTTTGACACGGTATTTACTCTTTTTTGTTATTAATACTTGTCTATAGCTACCAAATAATCAGTTCGCTTCACTGAGAGCTGAACAAAGACTGGATGCAGACTTCAGCAGGCAAACCTAGTTGTGTTTAGTGAAGACAAAGGCTAAACCCTTTACAATATGGTCGGTGTAACTGAATATATGGTAATTGCATTGAGGTAGTTTCAGATAGAGTATTGTCTTTGTAATAAAAACTAGTTTCATGTAAAGAGAATTGAGCTTTCGAACTTTCAATTAGCTTTTAAATTAAGCACGCTTACAACACTGGTTAATCATAAAAGTCTATCCATAGCCCAAATCTTAAACAAACCTTAAAGAAAACCAATCATTTCATATACATGTATATATATATATATATATATATATATATATATATATATATATATATATATATATATATATATATATATATATATATATATATATATATATATATATATATATATATATATATATATATATATATATATATATATATATATATATATATATATATATATATATATATATATATGAGATTACGTGTAATAACAGCCACAATGCTCTTGTCAACCAATGCCCAAAACACTGACATTCATGCTGCTACATTAATGCTAATTACCTCATACAGTATCATCAGCCTTTCTTTAGTCACAAATTTCCTCAGAGTCAATACACTGTTCAGCAAAAGCTCCATCGTCTTTGGTTTATCGGCTAATATTACCTCTTCACCAATTTCATAGAGTGATTTGTAGCTCTCCTTAGTAGTCACAGACTGTAAAAAAAAATATTTTTTTTATTACATCTGGGTACATTTTTGTTAAATCTACACACATTAATTTGTGAAATTATCTTAAAAATTCTCATTTAGTATCGCTTAACTAGACAGAAATATTATGTTAACCCAAATATCAAAGCAGTTGATCGTAGTTTCTCTTAAAAGTTTTTGTGAATCGACTTTCATTAATTGCACACTGGTATATCTTTGTGTAGTTTAAAAAACTGCAAAATATAATATTACATAACTGCAAAATTATGTTCAAATATTTTTTACATTGAACTTGAAAGATTTGTTATCCTATAAGTTGTTTCAAGATGAACACCGA